>JAQLOM010000002.1:9877159-9890475 GCA_030068315.1 Chrysichthys thysi
ATCTCAACCCCATAGAAAATCTTTGGAGGGTGTTGAAAGTCCGTGTTGCCCAGCGACAGCCCCAAAACATCACTGCTGTAGAGGAGGTCTGCATGGAGGAATGGGCCAAAATACCAGCAACAGTGTGTGAAAACCTTGTGAAGACTTACAGAAAACGTTTGACTTCTGTCATTGCCAACAAAGGGGATATAACAAAGTATTGAGATGAACTTTTGTAGGTGACCAAATACTTATTTTCCAGAACTTTTTGCCCCACTGTAGACCACAAGAGTAAAAAAATATAAATAAATAAATAAATAAAAGAAAGAAAAAAGATTGAAAATCAAGATTGTGAGAATACATCCTCCTGAGACCCGAAGTTTAACGGTGTGTGCCTTGTCCTCTCTCCTCACTGTTTCTCTTTTTCGTAACTCATAACTACCGTATTCAACTTGATCATTGTTTACAAACAGGAAGAAGTTTGGCAAAAGAGTAATACCCAGTGGTCCTCATGAGGATCTTACAAGGAAATACACACAATGTAGTTTGGGGCAAAATGTGATGTCCTCTCTGGAGGACCTTGGGGTCTCAGGAGGATATATTGAAATACTGTAATGAAGCCTCGTATCATTCATATCATTATAATTACAAGTAGATTAAGTCTAAGGTTTTTGGTTAAGGTAGACCAGTGGCATGGACCGATGCAGACTGTGTCAGCGTCTTGGTATGTTCGAACCTCTCAGTCACCAGACAGCTGCATGTTTCCAGTCGCTTTGAGAACATGGAAAACTGGCATATAGTCTTCATGTTGAGATCACTGAAAAAGTGTTTGTCTTAACCCCCACTTTCTGCATCTGTTTAGAAAAGACCACATCTGTAACCCATCCACAACATTTACTCACTTGAACAAAATCCCCAGTCATTCAGTGATTTGGTAACGGATTTTGGCACAAGTGAGCTGGTTTTGAAACTCAAAATCCATCCCCTCACTGGTGCCTCCAAAGTCACACACCAAAACACATGCACATCCACTGCCTAGATGAATGCTAGTGCAAGGATGGGAACTTTCTGAATTAATTGCCTACATTATTGAGAGCTGTTTGGATTTGAGGGAAACTTGTGTTACAACATGTTCAAAATGGGTTCTGACTAAAAGAAACTGCTGACCATCTTTTAACCCTGGAAGACCCAGACCACCTTTTAATAGGAAAAATATCTCCATTGGCTAAAATGATGATACAGGCTCGGTGAACACAAAAACAGGTGTTTTTTATTTCTTTTTTTAATTAACCATTTCCTACTACATGTTATGAAATGGTCCATCAACCAATGAGTGGGTTGAATATAAGAATGAAATAAATGTTAGGGTCAAATATAACCCCAGCGGTGCTACAGGGTTAATTTTATGTTATTAGTCATATGAGTTTCCAAAACATTCACATTCTTGCTTTTGTTAGAGATTGGTCGAATAATAATTGAAAAAATAACATAAAAGCTGGCAGCTCAGTGGTATTTTTGTTGTGTTGGGGGTGGGACGGGGGACGCATTGGTATGCTTTGGGTCCTCTGGTCGCCTTAGCGGTTAATTGGCTCGTGGTGGCCTACCATGTTACTAAGACACTTTATGTACACTTTATATTTTTTCCATTTACTTTCTTACCCATCCATACTAGGCCTTAGAAAGTGTTACCAAAAAATCGTTTTATAGTCTTTAAGATAAGGCATGCACAATCCAGATTCTTTCTTTCTTTTGTGAATGGTTAACAAATAAAATAAAATCTTCTTGAGATCTTTGCCCAAACCTACACTGTTTTAAGTACTATCCTTTTAGCTGTAATAATAATAATAATAATAATAATAATAATAATAATAATAAATTCTCTTTTCACATATTTTTCTGTGTTTTGATTCAATTGGTTTTATCACCGTGTAAGGAATGATATTAATTTGACTAATTTGATTGAACTTGGGTTATTTACAGAAGGTAATACAACAGCCAGCTTAGAAAAGTGATGTTTGGTAGAGTTATTAGGGTTAATATTCCACAAGTCCAAACTAAGCCCTTTCTCTAGGCAATCTTCCAAATTTCCCCTTGAAACCAAAGCAAGACACCAAAATGTCCTGTGTTGACCCATGTAATGTGTTCACAATATTTTCACTTACAATATTGTACAAAACAGGGTCACCTGGGTAAGAGGAAACAATGAAGGTACTTTATATTTTGCTTATGTGGTCTTGGGCTCTGAGTAGTGTAGTGGTTTGCATGTTAACTCATTGCAAGGAGGTCCCGAGTTTGATTGACAGTTTGACTGGGGGCCTTTCTGTGTGAAGTTTGCATGTTCTCTCTGTGCCTGTGTGGGTCTCCAGTTTCTTCAACAATCCAAAGACATGCAGATTAGGGCAACTGGCTACTCTAACTTGAGCATAGGTATGAATTTGAGTGAGATACATTGGTGACCTCCTCCCTGCCTCTTGGCCAAACTGAGCAGGGATCAAATCCAGCTTCCCCTGTGATCCGGATTGATAAGCGGCATAGAAATGGCTGGATGGAACGTAAAATCAATAGAAGAAGAATAAGAATGAAGTTGTCAAACTTGTACCATGACCCTCTCAGTCCCCAGAGGGTGAATGGCATCTGGTAGAGTTGAGCAGGATGGAATAAATGTCACTTCAAATAATATTTGTATTTGTACTTTAAAACTTAAAAGGAAGTTAGCATAAATGAAAATACTTTTATTCCATTTTAATATCTTATTTCATTCTGCTACATTCTCTGTGTTCACTTTTACCTTTAGCCAGCAAATTTTCCAATAAATATTATTTACCCACAGGCTCAGGGGACATGTATCCCAACGGCAACAACGAGGTGGTGCATGAGGAGACGCATTACACTCCAGAGTTGGACTACAAGTGTAAGTAACAAATACAGAATTAGCTGTGTAAATAATTTAAATGCAAAAAAACCCCCACTTTATTTTACATTGGTTATGTATTGGAAGGTTATGGTTATACACTGGTTTCAACCTAAAAACAAAATAAAGCAATGAAATGGAATAAAATTATGAGTCAAAGAGTGATCTTTGTAAATACAAAGGTGATTTATTCTCACTCTTGGCTGTGCCTGCACACATCCACCATCAACACTTGCTTATGACCAAAGAATTTGGTGGGGAAAGATGAGTATTACAAAATAACTGGAGGCAAAACTAAGTCCTGAGGCTATCACACTTGATGCATGCTATACTGTAGATGTACCTTTGCTTAACTAGTTTGATACAGTGGGTGTGTTTCCCAGAGATCAAATATCAAAAACTAGGGTTGTCAAGTTTCAGGAAAATTTCTAGAAAATCTATATCATTAAAAACACAAAAAACCTGAAACTAGCTAAATGAAATTCAGACACTATAAATGGGAGACACAATTTTTATTTTATTATTTTTTTTATTTGCTTTTCCCTACCAGTCTGCAATATACCTTACAGCAGAAGTGTTTCTGTACTTCACAGACACAGACTTGCACTTACACTTTTCCTTTGCAGAATTTGATTAGATTTCATTCCAAGTATTTGCTATGAAACAAGACCTTGCCAGCTGTGAAATATTTTTTAAATTGGACTAGTTTGGCATAAAAACAGCGATGCTGGCAGCTTTTCATTTCTTTTCCTGATCGCTGCTCCTCCTCCACTGAATTTGTTCCTAGGGTGAACATGGGGCAGTGTGATTCCTGACTCAGTGAGGGACCCATTTTTGACAACTAAGTACAATATGGAAACTTGATCAAATCAATTAAGCATCTGATTATCTGTTAAATTGCAACATTTATAATAATTTGTCACTCAACAGAGGTAAGCAGTATTTCAGCAGAATATGAAATTGTATGAAATTGAAGGATCATCTTGACGGCAGGCAGTGGCAGTTTTGTCCATACGGGTAGGTGGTAACTATCCCTATGGACAAGCTGCCACTGCCTGCCATCAAGATGATCCTTCAAGTTCATTAACAGGACTGTATTGCTAATACAGTAATTAATAAATATATATATATATATATATATATATATATATATATATAAGGATATACAGTATATTGGGTATTTAGAAATAGATTTTGGAGTTGTATTGCTATAAAATTAAAAGATAACCAGTGTCAATGGCACACTGTAACTTGCTTTTACAACTTGTAAAATCAGAGAGCCTGATTCAGTCCATGGCTGAATATTCACTTGTATTTGCTTTTTTTCTGGCAGATCCCCTTTGGTGTCAAACACTTAAACTACACAATGGGCACATGACATGCACCTCGCCACGAGGTGGGAACCATCGGAACTCATTAGGCACGCGGTGCGCACTGTCCTGTGATCGGGGATACAAACTTCTGGGTCGATCATCTGTCCAGTGCATGACCAACCGACGCTGGTCGGGATCAGCTTACTGTAGAAGTAAGTGAACCACAAGTAGTTCTTCCTGTCAGCGCTGCAGCAATACTTCAGTCTACAGCTAGACATAACATAAGCCACATAATTATTAGTCCTCATCAGAGCTCTAGTGCCATCTCTGACACTCGTTTAGCCTTGTTCCATCAGTGCGCTCCTCTTCACAGTTAACTCCTGAGCTCCACTCTCATAATTCCTGTGTAATCAGTGAAACTGATTTCATACCCAGAATTTTTTATTTTTTTTTTGTGGTTACTGACTTCATCAGTGTCCCCCGGTGTAGTCTCTAGTATAACCAAGTACTGTGATGCTTTTCTCAGCTTCCTTGAAGAGAAAATTTGCAAAAATATGTCGCCAATATATTTTTCTTCTTAACACAAAAATGACCTTTTTAAAGCACGGGAATGGTGCCAAACCATATTTTTAGACTCATCTCCAAATTGAACGCGTCTTCCTGCTTGCCCGATCTCGCCTCCATTCCTTTCCTAAAGAATCCTCTCTTTGTGTACTCTGCTCCTGTCTCTAATTTCATTAACATATCAGTTGATTTAGGTTGCCTCTACTGCTCTTAAAAATGCAACTGTCATACCCAGGATTCTTCTTTCCTAAGAATCCTGCCTTGACCCTGCCTACTGATCCATCAGTCTCTTGATCTCAATGCTACCTTCTGTACAGTAGATCAGGACACACTAATTTCATCTTACGATCAGACATCATTTGTTATAATCAGCAAACAAAAGCATTCACTGCTACTCGAGCTCAGAGTGTTCCCTTGGGATTAGTCATCGACTCTTTTTTTATATACCTCTGTTTGGATTTTCCCCCAGGGTCACATTATATGCTGTTCCAATCAGAGTTTCCACTGTTGATTCCCAGATTCGTGTAAACATGAAATCCACCACATCCATGCCACCACCTGCTCTTGTATTCAAGCTATAAGCATTTATGATGTATCGAAATATGGACCATCATCACCTCACAGCAAGAAGATTCTAGGTTCGAACCTTTGGCTGACTGGGGCCTTTCTGTGCAGTGTGTGTGTGTTTCCTCCCGGTGCTCCAGTTTCCTCCCAAAGACCACGCAGAGATCAAATGGCTACTCTCAGTTGCTCATAGGTGTCAATGTGAGTGCGTTTGGATGTTTTTCAGGGTGTTAGCCCCACGATAGATTGGTGCCCTGCCCAGGGTGTACCCCACCTCTCGCCCAGTATCAGCTAGGATTGGCTCCAGCTTCATTGTTACACAGATAGATAAGCGTAAGGTGATAAGGTGTAGAAAATGGATGGACGGATTTAAAAATATGAATGAAGTTTTATTCACTGGTTCTAAATATAAACTTTGGACTCTAGTGTCATTACCTTTAACATCAAAAGTGTCCTTATTAAACCCTTCTGTGTAGCGTGAAGCCTGGGTATTAACTGAGACCACTCTTACTTTAAGTCCCACAGTAAAAATGGTCACTAACAAATTTTGCCTGCTTCTGTTACTTTCTAAACACAAAGTACGTTGAAACCTTGGTGTATGTTTTAATTATGACATCTTGTTTACAGTAATTCTCTTTTTATTAGGCTTCTGGCTATAACCATACTAATTCAGCAACACTGACTACCCAATTTCAGCCCACATCCAGTACAATCTTCTACTTATAAAGCAGGGGTGTAAAGCAATGCCATTATCAGTATATGTATCTGTTTAGTGCTTAAAATATTTCTATTTGCTTTCATATTTGGATTTCAACTGGAGTTGAGTGTGGTCTGCACCATGCCTGAACCAGATGGCCTGTGGGCCTTTCTGGAAAGCTCACTACTATTTTCTGTCTAATGTGCCTGAGTATGCAGCATTGACCGTGCCATCTTTCCCAAAGCAAAAAAAACAAAAAAAAAAAAAAAAAACTGTTGACGAAGTTGACAACAGCAGCTATAATATATTTTATCAGATTTACTTTGTGTGATTTTATGAGAACATTTTTTTGGGAGTATGACAAACACATGCAATGTGCACACAATATTTTCAAAGTGATTACATTATTATTATGGAGCCTTGCAAAGGTATACTTATATATATATCATATATCTCTATGCACAGGGCACTGTCTGTGTTAGCTACAGTTAGGGCCATAAGTACATTCACAATCCACATTAATAGGATCACTTAAACATCTGCTCATTTATGCAGTTACTCATTCAGTTTATGACATGGCAATAGCACAGCGAATACCATCATACATGCAGATACAGGTCAAGAGCATCACATATCAGAGTGAAAAAAAAAAAAGTGTGATCTCTTTGACTTTAACCATGGCATGGCTGTTGATGCCACATGGGCTAGGTTCAGTATTTCAGAAACTGCTGATCTCCTGGGAACTTCACACACACAGTCTATAGAGTTTATGCAGAAAGGGTTGAAAAACAAAATGGCTAAATTGGTTTGAGCTCCCAGGCTGGTTACAGTAACTCATATAATAATCACTCTTTACAATTGTGGTGAGCAGAAAAGCATTTCATCAATGTATGCATCAGGCATTGCGGTGATTGGGCTAGAACAGCAGAAGACTGTCCACTCCTGCCAGCCAAGAACAAGAACCTGAGGCGAACATGGACATAGGCTTACAAACACTGTTGGGAAGTTAAAGATTAGAATTTTTTTTGTTGTTGTTGTAAATGAGTGTGGGGTTTTTTTCTGCTCTGTGCTGTAAATCTGTCTACTTTCTTTGCAAAATGACCTTGGGTTTGAGGCAATCAGAGGCAATATACAGGATGTACTTGATCAAGATTTTTTTTAACATTATTATCATCAAACATCTATGTTTGTTTTATCTGATTCTTTCAGGGGTGCGTTGCCATGTGCTTCCTCACATCCAGCATGGTACATACAGCTGCAGCAGGAGCTTTTTGGCTTTCTCCAGGTGTGACTACTCCTGCTTTCAAGGCTACCAGATTGAAGGGGACCGTTATCGTATTTGCCAGGAAGAGGGGAGCTGGAGCGGTGCTGAGCCCACTTGCACGGGTATGTATGGCTTAATTTCAGACTTTTACATTTATGCTTTACAAAATAAGACAATACAAAACAGTTAAACAAACAACAATAAATAACTCTCTTTTTCAAATTACAAGTGAGATAATATGCTGTTAACTGAGTCGATTTGAGCTGTGTATGTACAATTAATACTTATAATAATATCGATAATGTTTTAATATACTTGGTGTATTTCAAAATAGATGGATGTATTATTAAATACTGGACAGAATATAAAGGCTGACATTTCTCATTTCATAATGCCAGAGTACAGTATGGCATATGGATATAAATGACTTGCTTAAGTAGTCATTGCTATAAACTCTGTGAGAATTGCATTGCATGCTTGGTCATTAGATACAAGGTGAAAAACAGAGGATTGTGTTGTTAATGTTACAAAAACTTCCATTATTTCAGATCATGATCCCCCCAAACTGAAATGTCCTTTATCCAGAGTGAAGATGGCTGACCCAGGAAAACTTACTGCCACAGTGTCCTGGGAACGTCCCACAGCCACCGATACAGCTGACAGATCACTGAAGTATGTATTGTGTATTTTCCTCTCCAAGATAAAAATTGGGGATTGATCAGCTTAAGGCTTTTCATTCTTTCCCAGGATTCTACGAAATGGACCAGAATCAGGTTCCGAGTTTAATGAGGGGCAGCATGTAGTTCGCTACAAAGTCTATGACCAGGCCCGGAACATGGCCACCTGCAAGTTTATATTGCACATTGAAGGTATAGCTGCAGAACTGACAACCACACGTACTTTAAAAACTTCTTGTTCCTAAATGGTCTCTGTGAGCTTTATATAATATTAGATTTGCACTTTGGTTTCCTGCTGTCCAGTCAGGAGATGTCCTGTGTTAAAGGCTCCACTGCATGGATACCTGAGCTGCTCATCTGATGGCAATAATTATGGCGCTGTGTGCGAGTATCACTGTGATGCTGGTTATGAGAGGACTGGCACCTCGTCCCGAGTCTGCTTGTTCAATCGTAGCTGGTCAGACGAAGCCCCAGAGTGCATGTGTGAGTGACGAACAAGAGATTAAATGACCAGGCAAAACGGGCAGGGGTGCTATTTTTAATACATGTATTTACAAATATTTGCTACACAAAATCTAAAGTTATAATTTGTAATTGATGGTAATGGGGGGGGGGGCATGGTATATTTATTACCATGTGCAATAATGTTAAGTTACAGGTAAATTTGGTGACTTGTACAGTAGACATCTGATATACAGCTAGGAAGGCTCTAGTTACACAAAATTTTCAAAAATACTGTAATTTATTTGAATACAATAAAATAAAATTTGGGTATTTTACAGTTGTAGTATGCAATTTCAAATGTTTACATTTTAGTCTTTTTAATCATGCAGACACATTTTTGCTGATCCCTGGGGAAAAACCCGTACTCATTTGCTAGATTGTTCATTTGTATTTTAATGTAGAGACATAATTAAAGAGGCATCATTAAAATTCTACTAGTACAATAACCTTCAATACCAGGATATACTCTGGGAAAAGAGGTTTTTTCTCCTCTAAAGGAAATGAAATTTCCTCATTTGAATAATTCTGGATAAGAGCAATGACTAAATGTAAAGAGAGTCACCTATTGAAAGTGGTGCCTTTATTAGTGATGCAGATCAAGACTGACGTGAGGTCCGTTGACGCGCTGCTTGACCAGTTCTATGAGAAGCGGAGACTCCTCATTGTATCTACTCCAAGTACAACTGACCAGTACTACAAGCTTCAAAACATCATGCTGCAGGTCTGTTACTCCTACGGCTCCGGTAACCTTGCATCAGTGGAAATCTCAAATACCAATACGTTTCTGTTGAACCTGATGTCCATGTTTAATCTCTTAGAGTTCTGGATGCGGTTTGGATCTTCGACATGTGACCGTGATTGAACTGATAGGAATTCCACCTCAAGAAGTGGGCCGGATTAAAGAACAATTTCTAGACCCTGAGGTCATTGAGGGTCTCAGGTTAGCTGCAAAACATATGTAGAATCGCTGACTCTCATTAATACACACAATAACTTGACTATCACTGATCATAACTATTAAATGATGTTATGTTTGTGTATGGGTTCATTACAGGCAGACTCTACAGATCACTCGATCATACTTCAACATGGTGCTGCTTGATGAACTTGGTGTAGACCGGGAACGTTTCATTAACCCCACCACCTCAGATGAAGTCTACACTTACATTGAAGAGTACCTTCTCACAGAGGAGGAGCAAGAGAGGCTGCAGCTAAACAGAGCCCTTTGTGATTAAGCCAGAAAAGATTCCCTTCACATCAACACCTTGTGGGCTACCAACAGCAAAGCTGTGCTTTGTGAGGATTTCTACTTTCCAAGTTTAGATAGTTTTGCTTTCACACAAGGGCTGTGTATCAAAATACTGTCCTTTTTTTTAACGGGTTGTGGGTTTAGACAAAATCAGGGTACTTCATAATCCCAAGTAGTTTGTACATAGCACAGCTATCAGGAATAGGGTACAACAGTATATAATATTTATTAAGTGAATTGTATATAGCTGTTTTTAAAAGGCGTGTGTCATAGTCAGGAGCTACAGTAAGCGACTTGTGTGCCATTAGGCAGTAAATAATTACAGCTTTGTATACACATTTTCAAGGGTTATGCAACTGTACTCATTCAGGAGTAATGTCAATAAAGATTAGGTTTGTGCATCATTTATGTGCCAGCATATATATATATTTTTTATAACGTTAACAATGTTGTGATTAAATGTCTCTATATAAAAAGGAACCAGAAAATGTACTGAACTGCACCCATTAGCCCAAAATCCAGTCCATTTCTCTGCTTACACTGGCCTGTACTTCAGAGGGGGGAAAAATTTGCTCACTTGGTTTGCAGCATTTAGGAAATGAAAAAATTGGAGTATTTTCACTGAATGGTTTGCAGTGCCAACCCCTGCATCCTGTACGAAACTAGGCACGTGGCCAGTGTCTTTACTTTCGCTTGCCCATGGAGGAACGCAGGGACAGACTGCCCTCTGCCCATGAATCTGGGAACTGCATCATTTTCTGCCACAAAGACACTTCCTCTCCTGTCGAGTCAGCCACCCACTCCTGCTTCCCCTCCTTCAGTCGCACTGCAGACACACACCAACTTCAAACTGTTATCTGAGAAAATATTCTCGACAAGGCAGCCAGCGTAAACAGTCCACCATACAGTAACTCCACAATATTGTGTAGCGATTACATAAGATTCAGTATAACGAGGTGATTACTATGGATCTGTAATATTCCTGTAGAAAAAATCAATCATTCTCTAAAGATCTTTTGACCCTTTTTAAACATAATGTAATAATTGGGAAAATGTGCCACCGCATGTGCTGTGTATACGTAGCTAGGCACACACCTGCCCCTGAGCTCAAACGCACTCCTCCCAGAAAATCGTTGCTGGACATGGCCTCTCGGTCCCAGACTGTGAGCTCAAGACACATGCCCTTGAGCTGCTCCAGACACACATCTTTGTATACAAACGTGTGGTCGTAGTGTGGGTTTACGGTCTTCTTCACCACCTGCGTCTTCTTCTTGGTCGACTTGCCTGTAGACGGCAGCAGGTATCTGCACAACACCGTTGTGAAGCAGGAAAACCAATTACAAGCCATTTTAAAATTCAGCTTCATAAAAAGGAAATGAAATGTTTATTAGGATAAATTTAATCTTATAACCCTTTCACGAAGGAATCGGATGTGCCCCCAGCCTTCATTGCACAAAGATTCTTAGCCTCCTTTATTAACACATGCAGCTCTCCACCATTCTCTACTTTGGCCTTTTTGCCTAGGGATGAAGAATAGATATAACTTCAGGTCTCAGCTGTCAGAGGTGTGAAGTAACAAAATACAATTTCACCAAGTTACCAGGCTTAAATATGGCCTTCAGGTGTCTCAATACAGTTCAAAGGGAAAAACGGTATATACAAAACAGCCTTAACAGGTACCCCAGTAGATATTAAATCACTACAGATATCTCGCGGTTGTTGGGTACATTACAGATTTAAGTAGCCAGGTGAAATGAAAGCTATCCTGCACCGAATTATCATGCAACGGTTTTCTGTGGATGATCCCACGTGGATACCTTAAAGATGTCAATGGATCCTGCAGACATCTGCTGTAATCATAAAAACCATGCTCCTACTGAACATCCTGTTGTTTGACTTTATAGCATACAACCGTAAAAGAGAAAGGACTTACAATCTCACTATCCAGTGCTACCCAGAAGACAATGGGTTCTCTTGTGAATCTGGTTCCTCTCAAGGATTTAGATTTAAGATATTTTGCCAGAATGTGTGTTTAGAGAATTGCACTTTTGCTTGATTTAGGAACTGTTCCCTCACCTCGGGGCTTTTCTCCAGCAGCCTTCGTCTCTGTGACATATTTTAGAGAAATCACCAGTTCTCCCTTGTACTGGGAAAATGCTGACTGCGTCGAAGAGTTGCCCACCTACACGCAGAGAAAGAACAAAGAGCTACCATTTAAAATGGCAACGTTAAAGCAGATCCAAAACTTTAATATAATACTTGTATAACATAACATGAGTGGATTAGACCATTGCTCATCTGTTCCACTACCTTTCCTCTGAGCGTCACACACTCCTCTTGGCCTGAGTCAATATCATGGCAGTCCAGTGGAAGTTCTATCTCCCCGAGGAAAGCGTTGTGCCCGAAACGGTCAAAATGCCACACTGAGAGCTGGAGGGTACGAGACATGAGCTGGGAGCGACTGATGGAGTACTGGGAAAACGAAGGGACCAGACAGACCGGTAAACAGCCCACAGTGACACAGCACATGTAGGATAAAGCAGCGACTGAAGAGCAATGAGTGCATGAATGAATAAATGTAAGCCTTGCTTTCAAAGTGGCTGGTTTAACACTGTGTAGCCTCATGGAAATGACATGTTATCAGCATAAATGGTGTACTCATGCAGAGTAAAAAGAAGGCAATTAGAAGAATCAGTGTTTATGTCCGAGTCTTGCACTGTGATTAAAGTGAATATATGCATTAACAGGAAGTCAGGGGTCACTGGACAAAGCCTAAATCGAATCTCATATTTTAAGATAGTTCCTGGAACATACTTTCTTAAGGGCCCGATATACTGTAACATATGAATAAAGCAGTACCTTTAATGTCTCGTTGTAGCTGGGGTTGATGGTGTTCCGTTTGACAGCCGTTTTCTTTTTGCTCTGACGGGATTTGTCTGGGAGGAGGTAACTTTTGACGTATCTAGAGTGGGGGACAAAAAGCCAAAAATCATCATTGTGTGGTTTATAGGACACAGTTTCACTACACGCTTTACATTCTACACAGCGGTTAACATTTGCACTTAGACTACTATAAATATTTTTAATGTGAAGAGCGAAAATGCACAAGACTACAGCTTTTTAAAAACAAATCTGCAGAATTCTAAAGTTCACTTAAAAGAGTGAGATCACTGCTTCGTATCATGGCTGACTCTGTGTCCTGACCCCAACCTCCTAGAAGCTTGTATATGTGAAGAGAAGAAGTTTACTGTACTGTAATGCATGTTTTGCAAATAAAGTCTTCCTTCTTTTCCACCTCTTTTGGCATCAATACACTGGCTTTGGAGTTTAGCTCAAAACCTTTACATTACCATCATTCAGCAGACGCCCTTATCCAGAGCGACTTACATTTCTCTCATTTATACAACTGAGCAGTTGAGGGCCTTGCTCAGAGTCCTTCTGCTCAGTTGTGCAGCTTCTTAACCCCCCCTGAGCATTTTAGCACTGTTTTTTTTTTTTAATATGGTAAACAAATTATGGTGACCAAATACTTATTTTCCACCATAATTTGCAAATAAATTCTTTAAAAATCAGACAATGTGATTTTCTGGATTT
>JAQLOM010000002.1:9896495-9909083 GCA_030068315.1 Chrysichthys thysi
TCATTTTAACAACATATAAACTCCTACATGTGTACTTACTGCCGGTGAGGTCACTTCCTGTTTACAGCCTGTTTACTCGCTCAAGCGGAAATGGCGTACACCGCCACTGTGTATTCATCCGCTGATGAAATACAGTGCATACTGTTTAATTTCGATTTAAATGTTCTGTTAATGTTTGAACTAACATTTTTTAAATTATATTTTATATTCCAGAGTCCTGCGAAATCCAAAAAATTTCCCGAATCATGAACCCGCGATAGGTGAACCGCGATATCTACTAGTGTGTTAGAAATAGATATACAGAAATACCCTAGTGCGTTAATGAAGGTTATTAAAAGACTTTATATTACAAGAGTGTTTCATTTTTCTGTTGAAAATCAAGCTCAATAGTGTTACCATTACATGGCCAGAATCTGTCACACACACATACATACATGCACCTCAAAGGGTAAACAGACAGCCCTAAAGTTGTTAATACTGTATATTATTTTTAACTAGCCAAGCCACGAACACTAAAATCGAAAGAGTTGTGTGATTTTCAAAGAGGCCGTATTGTGGGTCAGTCTGAGGGTGAACTTATATGTATATGATGCACAAAACCTTGGAATTCCTCTTGCCGCAATCAACAGAGTGATTGTACAATTCAAATGCAAAGGAAAAGTATCAACAGCATTCTGCTTAAGTCAACCTTGGCCCTCTGATAGGCTTTTTCTTACCATGTGGATTTTTGATTTAAAAAAAAATCCCTGTTGTAGGGTCAATGACGCTGCAGAACAACTCGGGTTATCTCAATCAACTGGGCTACTATACAGCTAGGGGTACGTTTCTAGTAGTAAATCTTTTTAAATGATGGTATCCATTTATTTTTGAGACGTCTCTGTCTTAAAAAAAAAAAAACCCATCAAAAAACTTAAAAGAACATTTATTTAAGATGGGAGAAAACCAGGTGGTCTACAACCTTTCAGAGAGGCACGGGAGCCATTTTGGATGTCACCAAAATGTTTCCAAATATGGTCCTTTGCCTAATAAATGGTTAAAGTTGGCTTGTAATGTTTTTGCTTTTTTGTAGTTCTCATCCTCGTAATTCATACGAAACATATTTTGCTCACATTATACCCATTTATTTGATTACCAGCCTAAAATGCATATGAGCTTGCTACAAAGAAACTTCCATTTTAAAATAAGAGCCAGCGGTAGAGGTGAACACTTACGGGTTGCACTTCTTTTTGGCAGTGTCAGCATAAGCCAGCCCTCTGCACTCTTTAATCAGAACCGAGAGACTTTGCCTGCTCTCATCATACAGTAGGGAGAAGACAACGTCCCCGCTGACGTCCACAATGTCGTAGTCCCCCGCCTCACTGTACATACTCATCATACTGCCCAGTGTACTCTGCAAATAAGGAAACACATTCTTGCAGGAATGTTTCTAGAAAGTAACTTGTCCAATTGATAATTAACAGGGGATTTTACACTGGAGCCGCGCAGATTGGTGGCGCTGTCACCCACAGTCCTTCTGTGAATGCTGACCAAATTATCAATATCCTCTTCCTCCTCCTCTTCATCCTGCAGGAATATGCCATATGAAAAACTGCATGTATGCCAAAGCAATATTTTTGAGGCATCCCATGAGACAGACTGCTATGTAGGTCAGTCAGAAAAGGAAAAAAAACAAAAAAAACAAAAAAAACTCACTATGTTTAGACCTGGAACTGACTTGCTTCTGTCTCCCAAGGAGGCTTCAGTGTTCTCAGATCCATCATGGCGTACGTCCATTACAGAGGCTGGCTTAAAGTCTAAGCAAACAAAGCAATAGTTCCTGAACCTTTTTAGCCCTTTACTTTTTTAGCAATAAGCTAAATGCACCCGCTTTTGAACTGTTTGAACAAAACCAGAGAGAACACTCTGAATTCAGGTTCCTAATCACATTTCATTTACATTTATTTGATCCCTTTTATTCATACGTCTAATTATGTGATGAATATGTCCGAGTGGTGTTTATGATTAGTACAGAATCTGTATTTTTAGAAAAATCTCTCATTTTGGTCTGAAAGAGGTTCTGAAAGGCATATTTCATCTGAAGAGTGTCCGGCAATAGCAAGACACACATTAGTATAAAATGTGTGTTTTACTGAGAGTTGGTTTATTCTGTCGAAAACAAATATGAGCATACTGTTAGCATAATGTGTTTTACTGAGGGTTGGGTTATTCTGTCAAAAATAAATATGAATTAGCCAATTCAGTAGTCTCTCTCAAGTTTTGTTTGGATTTAGTTACAAAATCTTTTTTTTTTAAGCTAAAGAGTGAGGAAAAAGGGGAATATCCATGGATTTATAAGCATTCATATATCCCTTAAGCTGACAGGAAAGAGTGATAGTGAAAAAAGTGGCTGGATTTCTTTTAAAAATGAATTTTTTAATTTACTTATTTATTTTACCCCTTTCCCCCAGGCATTTTGCCTAGTATGCATCATAAAGTAGTTTGCTGGAGAAGTTCATTGAAGAAATTAGATATGGGAGTTTAGCATTTTCAGAGTACACTTCTAGTAGAAACCACCAGAAGCTGTCATCCAAACTAAGCAACCAAGAGGCCAGTGATGCAAACCATCAGTTAAAACGAGATCAGTTCCAGAAAAATATCTTTAATTGTGATTATTAGTAAAGCTGCAGTATTTTTTTTTTTAAATAGTAGAGAATTTGTAATTTGACACAAAAAAAAAAAGAAAAAAAAAGAACTGAGAAGATTTCTGTTAAGGGTCTGAATCTAGGCCTGGTCTTTAATCATGTAGTGAATGAAAATCATTACCTGATATTTTATGCACTCTTCTAACACTCTTCTTGAAAAGGCCATCAACGTCATTCAGGGACTCCGGGCATATATTAATTTGATGAACTAAAGACGACTTTAAAAAAACCCAAAACAAAAACAAAGACTGATATTATGCCAGCGGTTATACAGGTAAAGAGGGAAGATGAAAAACACATACAGTGCAGTTTTATCAGGTTCCAGAAGGTCACAGCAATGTCCCCTTAAAGCACTTTGTCATAAGCTGAGACGTGGGGACAGGAGAATTAAATCCACTAAACTACTAAAGGGCCGTGCTGTGGCTATCTATGAGTACTAACATAAAGAATGAGGCATGTTCGTCCACTCACAGTCTCGGTGCTTGCAGAAGATCCAGAAGGACTGTGGGTTTTAGTGGGAGGGGACACACTTGATTCAGTGGAAACTGTGTCACTCAACCTGTTCACCACCTCATCCCTAAATATAAATAAAAAAAATATGAGTTCCTGTTTAATGTGCTCAGAAATATTCCCACAGTATTTTCTTGTCCAGGAGTTAAGTAGACCTGCACCTCTGTGTCGAAGGAGTACTGGAAAACATCTCCGTGTCAGCAAGGCCACTGCTGAGACTGACATTCTCTGCCAAGTCTGTGTTACTCTGCTGCCGATGCTCACTGGATGGGCTGAGTGCAGATACAGCGCTGAAATTCATCCTTGATTTCCCACAGTTGAAATGATCCACTCTATTTTTATTTTGTAATAATAAAAAAAAAAAAATACTGGCCCCGGCCGTGGCGCGGCGGGCTAGGGCACCATACTACAAATCCGGGGACCCGGGTTCGATTCCGACCTGCGGTCATTTCCCGATCCCTCCCTGTCTCTCTCTCTCCCACTCACTTCCTGTCAAAATCTCTACTGTCCTATCCAAAAATAAAGGCAAAAAGGCCAAAAAAAAATATCTTAAAAAAAAAATAAAATATATATACTGAAGACATTTGGGTTTGAGATCAAAACGAGATGAGAAAACAGAATCTCACCTTTCATTCCCTGATGTTTACATCTAAAGGTGTAAATCTCAACTTCGAACACGGCACCTTTTGTTTGAACCCACCTCAACTCTCCAAGTGATCGAAAATATTGGAACACTCGACTGTCAGGGTTTATTTGTTATCAACACATGTTCTGTAAAAGTGCTTGTTTAAACAGTTGATAGCTCGGAATGTTTACTTTGCTTTGAACCCTAGGTTTCGCCTGTGAAGACTGAATTTGTTGTTAAAAAGGAAAATCCTTCTTGAAGAACAGAGAGCATCCTATGGGAGAAAATTCTGAAGCTGAGAAAAGGGGGAAAACCGATCAGAGCAACTGCATAAGCGTTGAGCACAGCCCAACAACACTTACACAATACAACAATTTGGAATGACCTGAAAAGGAAAGAACCACTGGAGTATAAGCAACCAGATATCAAACAGGATGGCAAAGGAAAACAGCAGCAGTTAAGGACAAACATTGTGAGAGTTGTGAAGAAAATCCCAAAACTCGTCAGTGATCTCACCAACAACCTCCACAGGGCAGAAGGTGAAGGTACCACGAGCCACCATTTGAAGAAACTTAGAAATATCGAAATATAAAAGCCATATCACAAGATGCAAATCACTCAACAGTAAGAATAGGAAGGTCAGACTGGAACTTGCAAATAAATACAGACATGAGCACCAAAAGTTTTGGAACGAACATTAACTTCTATCAAAAGTGATGAAAATGCCAAAGTGTGGAGAAAGAAACGATCTGATTATGATCCAAACCATACAAGCTTATTAGTCAAGCATTGCGGACTTGTATGAGGCTTCTGGATTGGGTTCAGTCATCTTTACTGATGATGAAACTGATAAATTCGGAAATCTAGAGAAACATTCTGTCTGCCAGAATATAGAGAAATGCATCTAATCTAGTTGGGTGGAACTAATCATGCAGCAAGACAATGACCAAAAACACATTTCCAACACAACAATGCACTCCATCAGGGGAAAAAAGTGGAAGGATGTAGACTGGCCAAGATAATAATCAGACCTTAATCCAACTGAGCTAGCATGTCACCTCCTGACAGGAGAAAGCATCACCAAAAACGGTTGCACAAAATTGAAATGACAAAGCAGCATTAATATTTCCCTTCAGCGAAACTAAAGAGCTCTATTCCTCTATGAAGGCAACGCTCCTGCACTCAAAGCAACATCCATAAGAACATAGTTTTTCAATTTAAGTGTAAAAGAACTCAACACAAATCAACTGCGCACCAGGCCTTCTTGACCATCAACAGTGCCTAAACTTACTAATCGTCTTCTCGCTAAATGAGAACAAACTCCCACAGCCATGCACCAGAATCTAGTGAAAAGCTTTCACAAAAGAGAGTCTGTTAAAAGTAGCACAGTGGACAACAACTCCACATCAATTCCCGTGGTTTTGTATTGGGATGTTTACTATCACTATGTTTACTATCACAAAAAACACATTTTCACTGGAACACCCTTGTGCTCTTTTACGGCCCTTGTTAAGCAATCTTTTTTTCTAGCCATCTTCCCATATATTCCTGTTATGCAAAGCTACTGAAATGGTCCTCTTGGGCACCTTCATTCCACTCTCAGCTATGATCCTCTAACACCTTCAGAGTCACGTTTGGCTTCAATGTGGCTTCTGTCATCGGTAATTTTTTTTCCAAAAACAAAGACTTGTTTTAATATTTTATAGTTGAAGGCCAATTATATGTAATGTACATCTTTGTTAACACAATATCTTCGACCTGCTGCTTCCAGCATTGCTTTCAGAGTCGAGGAACCACGGTTACCTTTTCCAGCGGAAAAATCAGTTTGCCGTCCGCCACCACAAGGAAAACCAAAATGTTTCCAACACAAAATAGACAGTCGATGGTTGTTATTTTGCAAGTTAGGTAATGGATATAAAACTTTAGTTAGATTGATTTTTGATGTTTATAAAGTTTCAAAATTGACTATAATGCAGCACTTTCATAACAACAAGGTGTTAGGACAGCAAAAACTCTACCGGGAAAATGTCAGGTCTCAGCTTTGTTAAGATTCATTGGAACAACAACTGGAATCACGTATTATAGGCAAATGAAAAAAAAAATAACTTTTTCAACATATAAACTATTAGCATGTTTGCAGAAAAACTCAAACTTTCAAAACGTACAAGGATAAGCACGGATATCGACTGTACAATAAATTGGTTCAGGGTCCTTGTAAAATAATAAGAACTCTGCCAAGCACCAGGATGGAAGGAACAAGATAATGACACAAAATTTGTGCTTGGCAAAGGCCATTTCAGTACATGGATTTGGTCCCTAGCGCAAAAAAACACTTCCCAATCCTACTGAGGAACTGAAATGGTCTGCATGGAGCAGTGGTCCAAATTTCTTCAGGAAAAATCCTTTAACTTTCTTAGACAGGCATGAGGCTCAGAGTTGCGATCATCTCCCTCAGTATTAATGGGGTGCGAACAATTAAAGCAATCCACATTTATGCTCTAAATTTCCATTTGTTGAACAATATCACAAAGGGTGCCAATAATTTAAGTTGAGCGGTATATGAAGTATAACATTGTGTAAATGCTAAACTAATTTATTTAGTCACAATTATATTTCCTTTTTTTTTTTTTTTTTTAAAAGAGTATGACTGAGTTTTGTTAATGTTTGTAGATTAATTTAAAGACATTCGGTCTGAACGTGCTACAGCAGTATTGCCAAACCCTGTAATGAGCCAGTAGGGCTGAAGGTTTTCATACTGACCAAGATAGAGCCACAATGAAATGAAAACCTGCAGCCACACCAGCTGTTTGGTGAGAAGACTGAACACTCCTATGCTTACATTACATTACTGTCATTTGGCAGACGCCCTTATCCAGAGCAACTTACTTTTTTTTTAATCTAATTTATACAACTGAGCAATTGAGGTTAAGGGCCTTGCTCAAGGGCCCAACAGGGGCAACATAACATTGCTTGGATTCTCCTGACCTTCCGATCAGTAGCCCAACATCTTAACCCACTGAGCTACCCCCTCCCCTATGCTAAAGGTTACAAATGAATGTATTTACAGAAATAGATCCAATTGGAAAATTAAAAACATCTCAAATTAACAGATATCATTGTTGATATTAACATAATTTGCTTCGTTTGGCCATTTCTCATCATTTCATTATGACCATGTCTTGAAACTTTCTTTTTTGAGCCACTATTATTTAATAAATCATGCAAATATCAAAATATAATAATATATCAAAATCTTGCCCATTTTCACCTGGTGAACTTACCTTTTGTTTCCCAGAGCAAGATCCTTCAGTCTGGGCCGTGGGACTGGTAAAGTTTGGCTGGAGTTCAACTCTGGATTGTTCAACAGCACCTCCCCTGTAGTTTCACGTTTCTTTGCTGGGATGGCACCAAGCCAATTTCAATAAGAGGTTCCTGTTAGACTTATACTTTTCTTTCTTATTTAACATATTATGTCCATGTTTTCCCACTAATCACTAAACAGCTGCTGTCAAGATTAAACATTACAGTTCAACATGTTGTTTCTTTTTTCATGCACTCTCTAGAATTATGAAAACACACTCTGCTGTCTGGTATCTGTTTCCTGCACTTACTTGGAGGCTGCTTCCGGAGTGAGGCTCGCACTATGTCATGTCCCGGAGCTGTGGAAAACCGGTTAACCCTCTGATCATAGAACCAGTCACCTGTACATTTCTTTACGTCCCTGGGAAGGAACACCAAAAAGTACATCTATTAACCATTAACCTGTTCCATTAGATCCAAGGGTCTAATTTTCCAGTCCACAAAGCATCTGAGCTCAGAGACACACACTGTGGGGTTTATACTCACGCCTCTTTGGCACACACATCACACAGCCAGAGCCCTTTGGCTTGGACAGTGCGACAATTTCGGCACACTTGGTGTTTGCACACTGGGCACTGGTTGGAGTTGGCAGCTGAGCGACCTAGGGGCTCCTGACAGCGTCCGCAGCTGTGCTCACTGTAGTTACCATTGCTGCGCTTTGCTCCCTTCCTCCTGATGTCCAACAACTCTGATTTCAGTCTCCTATAGATCAAATTTATAGTTATTTATATCCATTTTAGAATGAAACTAAAATACATCATCACACTGAGTTCGTGTCCTTTGTAAAAATTTGATCTCTGTGCAAAGGACTTGAAATGGCTTCAATTTGCCCAACCTTCTACATGACAGTAGCATCTCCACCTCCTTGCTTTTTTTCTTGTGGAAAATTTTTAGTTATATTTCATTTCAGCAGAATGAACATATTTCTATTTATTTAATTACAATGTTCACAGACTTAAATTAGAAGAAAGAGAAATAATTAGAAGTGTAAATGTACTATTCGTTCCCCCCCCCATGAATGCGAGTATACAATTCAGTACACACATCTAATCTTGTTGGTGTGCAAGATTAGTAAAAGCACAGAGATGGGCAGGGCCTGAAACTCCTAAGAACACAAGCCTCTTGTATAAGACACTGTAGTGAAAATTCAGCACTCACTTCACCCGCTGTTCCTCTGTCCGTCTCAGATCTTCGTCCCGATGCAGCACCCTTAAGATCAGCTCCCTCTCCGACACAGTTAAGAAGGACACGTTGATGGTCTCCATGGCCTGCACCATTTTAACCTGCCTAAACAGATTGAAAGAAAAAGAAAGAAAGAAACTTAGCCAACCCCAGATCGCCTGAGTCAGGGTTAAGTGCATTCACAGCACATTTTTAAAGCCTTAATCATTGTAGCATTAAATGTTCACTATGTAGGATTCAACAATTTCAATGCCTCTCCTTTAACCCTCACTTTCCAAGCATGCATCAGAATGTATGGTGGCTGTCAGGTCTCTGTAGGTGTATATCCATTCACAATTCCTTGCTTTTCCTGTGCTAAATAAAAAGCATCATCCTGAAATTTTTTTTTTTAATTTGGGTTCTCAATCTTGTTAGCCAGCACCAGCAAACACTGATTCCTCTTATTTCATCTTCCTTTATGCTTTTAGGTCATCCTTCTGGTGCTTCCTTCCAGATTCACACTACCACTTGTAAGAACGCTCTCTAGAAGTCTAGCCGTTCAGGACTACCGCAGCCGCGCGACGTGGCGGCCCTGTAGAGGTGAACCCGTTTCCTATGTAGATACAAAGGACCCATACTAAGATTTCAAAAACAACAATATTTAAATCACAGGTAAATCATGCACTAATGAAATTATCCTTATGCATATTATAATCCATTTCTGCTAATATGTTCCCTCACAATCCTGCATAATGGGCCTTTAATGCTTATAGTGAAGAACACGATGCTTTGTGCTTTTGCTGCAGCAGCAAAAGAAGAGTAGATGTTTAAGATTATAAATGTTCTGTTGATCCTGATGTAGTCCTGGTGGTATAAAACACACGTGTTAGTCATTAAGCTAAAAGATAACAGACACGGAAAGCTGTGTGATCGTTGCCCGACAGAGATGCCCCAGCGCTCTGACAATAAGGTTTGATGACTATCTACTATCTTACGCATAAACCTGCATCCAAGGCCAAGTTACTCATTTTCTTAATGAGACTGTACCAGATGTAGCTTACTTTACACTTCAGCCTATTATTACAACTGTAGCGTATGAGCAGACGGACATGAAGAAATAATCCTTCACACCAGACCAATTGGGCGTACGTGAAACCTATTTGTTTTTCGAAACCTCCCATACTTTTCCCCCAACAAAGACAGGAAACATGCACTGAAAGTTAAAACCTCCACCAGACAAAATGTACCTGTCAGCACAAGGGGGGTAGGTGTTGGAGAGCTCAGGTTGGGTTCATTTTCTTAGCCTGGGACAGAAAACTCCCGTGTATCTCATTAGACGTTCTGTGGAAAAAGCACCGATACTAATGGCTCAAGTCAACAAAATATCACTAATGTCAACAGAAGTGACACGCGCACTTGGCACTGGCAGTGTGACCGAGTGCGCATGCGCATCTTTGTGACTGTACAAACAGTGGAGACCCGGGGTGTTTGGACAAAGGGCAGATACCTGGACACGGTGCACAACAGGAATGTACACGGGGTGTTTCTCTTCCCAGTCCTTCCCTGAAGCATGGCTTTAAAAACAAATACTTAAAAAAAAAAAAAAAAAAAAAAAAAAAAAAAAAAAAAAAAAAAAAAGCACTGTATCTATTTATGCTCTGGTACAACCTTAAATTTGGCTGGCAAACTCACGGGTCATTTACATATTGTGGGTGGAAACGTCAAACGGGTTAAAAGTCAGCGCGCTCTCCCAGGCAGCATGACGCCGGGCCGCAGCCGGCCAGCCTGCCCCGGAGACCCGCCCGGAGACCCGCCCGGGTCCGACACATGTCCAGACCTGGGTCCTGCCGAGCATTCGGCCACACAGCAGCAGCAGCAGCAGCAGCACAGGACTCCAGGAGACATGTTTGTAACAACCAGAAAACGCAAAGCAAACACGCCCGCGTCCCCACCCTGTAAAGACACACACTGCCGGGTGGAGGCCCTTAATTAACGGGGATTTAATGATGGCCCGATCCCCGCCGCCTCGGAGCGACTTCTCCCCTGCTCTGGGTAACCAAAGTGTGAGCAAACGACCAACACAAACCACTAACCGTTAATAAAAGCATGAATAGAAACTAGTTTGGGGCACAAGTCCATATCCTGTGACACGCTTAACGCCAAGGGTTTCCTCATTCTGTACACCGCTGAGGGAAGGTGAGAAGGCGGAGATGGAAACAGTCCAGCAGGAAGCCTCTGGGAGTGAAGGTAAAGAGGATACAACCCCGAAACCTGCTGATTTAAGGTGGGAATGTGTGTGAGGTTTCACACAAAGACATGGTGCGACACACACACACACACACACACACACACACAGCCCCGACATGCTCAGCTCAGCTCTTCTGTTTGGGTTTGTACACACGGTCACTGAGCCCGTCATGGACCACTGACAACATGCTAACAAGTCACAACACACACACTACAATTCACACTCGTCACTTATCACACGGGCGTTGAAGGAAAACGATGCTATGTTTAAAAAAAACAACACAAAACACACCCTCTCTGTGGTTTAACAGCACTGTTGCACTGTTTCTGAACTCACCTCCGTTTGTCAGGGTTTTCTGCTCAGCTGCTTCCTCACCAACTCCACACTCAGCTCTGGGTCCCGAGCAGAGTTACACTGCCGGAAGATGGGAAAACTTCCTAACAGTCTCTCTCTCTCACTCACTCACACACACACACACACACACACACACACAGTTACACAGCATTAGCAGGTGTGGCTGAGCTGACGGTCATATCCGTGTCCTGTACAGATCCAGGTGAAGTCCAGGAATTCCCTTTATTTAACAAAGCTATAAAAAGCTTGAAAACACCCCAAACTTATCTGTGAATATAAGGTATATTAGTCCCTTGCTCATTTTCTTTCAAAGTTTTATTCATTGTTATTATTATTATTCTTTCAATGCCTCAGTTCTCTCTACTTTGTGTATTTCTTTGATATGATGTCCTCTACTGGACTGTTATCAAAGACATTAAAGTTTGGATGTCAAACAACTTTCTCCAGTTAAACAGTGATGAAACTGAAGTCATTATCTTTGGTTCTCCTAAATCCTTTAACAGGGTCGCTGACGGATTAGGTCACCGTACCCCATATGTCAAATCCCATGCTAGAAATTTAGGGGTCATTCTTGATCCAGGGCTCTGTCTTGAGAGACAGATAAGCTCTGTTGTCAAAAACAGTTTTTATCAGTTACGAATCATCTCCCACATCAAATCATTCCTATCTTATAATGACCTGGAGAAAGTAATCCATGCCTTTATTACATCTCTGCTAGACTACTGTGATTCCCTCTACCTCGGCCTTCCCTTGTCTTCATTAACGCGTCTGCAGTTGGTCCAAAATGCAGCGGCGAGACTGTTGACTGAGACTGTAATCTGTTTAATTAGTCTTTTTGTATTTTTAATTATTTTATTATTTATTGATGTACAGCACTTTGGTCAGCCATAGCTGTATTTTAATGTGCTTTATAAATAAATTTTTCTTATTTACTTTACTATGTTGCTATTTCTACAGCTTCAGCCCTCCATTTTTTGGTTATATTTATTAATTTTCTACAACAACTATTTTGTTATACCTACAAGAGATTGATGGTTAACGACATCCTTCAGATGCCATGGGGCGGCATAACAGGCTGGTGGTTAGCACTGTTGCCTGGCAGAGACAAGGTCCTGGGGTCGATCCCTGGGGTTGACCTGGGCACCCTTATGTGTGGAGTTTGTATGTCGTCTGTGTGGGTTTCCTCTGGGTACTCCAGTTTCCTCCCACAGTCCAAAGACATGCACAGAGGGGATAAGGCTAATTGGTTACTCTAAATTAGGTGTGTGTGAATTAGAGTGCTGTTCGAACCCGACCCGCCTGCGACAGAGGAGTGACCGAACCCGACATGTATTTATATGTTTCTGTCCGAACCTGATGTGAACCCGATTGGAATTGTAACGTTTGGCTGAAACAGGCGCTGCTAGGTGATTATAATGATACTCTCTTAGGTAAAAAACTGTATCTTTGTGTATCCTGCCTTTATTACACAACTGTTAAAAGAAAAGACATTCTCAGTGATTGCAGTCCCAGGTCACACACACACACACACACACAGTACAAGAAAAATTAAATTGAAAATTAAATTCCTTGAGGGCGGCACAGTGGCTGAGTGGTTAGCACTGTCGCCTCACAGCGAGAAGGTCCTGGGTTCGAGCCCCGGGTTCGGC
>JAQLOM010000002.1:9925512-9938545 GCA_030068315.1 Chrysichthys thysi
ATCTGAGCTGTTTGATCATTCACTTTGACTGTCTGTGAAACTGACCACAACAGTATCTGTGTTATATACAGTGTGTGTGTGTGTGTGTGTGTGTGTGTGTGTGTGTGTGTGTGTGTGTGTGTGTGTGAGAAATGAACCAGATTAAGTTTATAGGTTGATTACACTTATTAAGCCAAGCAGAAGAAGATTCATACTGAAAAATGACTTGTAACTATTTTCGTTTGTTTTTTCTCTCATTTTTGTTTGGAGAACACACACAGCAGCGGGCCAAAAGCAGAGAAATTTACTGCTGTAAGCCTAACAGCAGGTCCGAGATTTAATATACTGAAAAATGTGATTAAAAAAAAAAAGCTGACAGTGCAGGGTTTTTATTTGGTGAATTTATCATGTGGTCTCCTCAGTTACTGTCCCTGTGAGGTCTCCTTCATCCACTAAGTGCAGCTTTGGCTCTTGGTCTGTCTTGTGTCTAGGCCATGGTGGATGTGGATGAAACCTACAGGGAGCCTTTACTTGGAGAGGCGTTCTACCACCAGAAAGCACTGACCGTTACAAGGGTACAGTATGGCACCTTCACACACCGTAATATCAGCTTTCCCCCTTTCACTGTTTCTGTGTTTGAATAATACCCCAGTGTTTCCATGACTGACTTTTTTATAAGACAAAGCTGCTGTCCTGAGCGATGGTGTGTGCTCGAGTGCTGCGAACAGCGAGAAAGTAGGGATGATTTTTAAGGCCTCTGAGGAGACAGATGAACAAATGATGATGTGACGCTGGCAGGCTCAGGCCCTTCCCAGGATCCAGTGTGCTGGTTTTGTTTTGAAAGCATGTGACTGCTACCTGCTAGCTCTTTGCAACCAAACCTCTGCACATGAGCTGTTTATCTTAGAAAAACCCATCTCAAATGTGTTTTTGTTTTTTCTTTCTTTTTTAATCTACAAGTCATACATGGAAGTGTTGAACAAAATGGGCTTCATCTTTTCTTTCCGCAAGAGGGTTGAGGCTGGTTCAGGCCCATTACATATGGAATAAGTACAAAACCAGAAAGGGTCTGTCCAAAGAGTTCACAATATAGATATGTTGAAAAAATCTCTTCAGTTTCACAGGGCGGTTTAGGATCTATGGCCTGGGAGGACGGCATTGTTTTTGGAACGGATGGTATCAAAAATGGTGACTTTTTTTTTTTTTACATGGTGCAGAGGATCCTGGGAAGGATGAGCTGACCCCTTTAATGAATCTAACACCATCTAAACATCCATCTGATGGTTGCAAATTTGCACATGTGGCATTGTTTTGAAAGTCTTTTTTCACTGTAGGTCCTGGGTTTAATCCTGACTGAAGTTGGCTGAGTGTAAATTTGGTCACGAAAACTTTTTCCCCAGTTTTACATTTATTATTAAATCGTAAAAATAGCACGCCTAGCACACAGCATGACTTCTTTTGGCCGAATGCAGTGGGACAAGTAACTGTGGGAAGAAAATATCAGACCCTTGACATCATTCTCTATTGAGCGGAAATCTTCTGCCACCACTGTATCCATGAACCTCCTCTTGTTTACAGCTGTTTCAGAAGTTGCAGGTTCAGGCTGCATGTGGGAGCGCGGCGGAAGCTGAGACCTCAGGAGCAGACGAGCCGAGTGCTGAAGCGCGTCCTGCCACAACAAGCAGCATCGCGAGAGTCCAGGCCTCCAGACACGCGGCCGAGAGACTGACACAGCCTGTGAAAACCCTTTCAGTGACCGGCACAGACATGACTCCTATATCTGATGCTGGTTCAGAGCAGAGACTGAAGGTGCCAAGGCCACGAGTGGAGTATGGACGAGTGTGTACTCGTCACGTCAACCAGCTCTTTATCCGGGGAGAAAACGTTCTCCTTGTGAACATTCAGCAAGAGTAGCAGCAGTGTGTCTAACGCTTGTTGCAACAGGAGCCGTTTCTGATCGACTTTACGGACAGACCCCAAGTCTTCTTATTGTATCATATTGATATGAAGAGAATCCTGCTTGTGGAAGTGGAGAAAACACAAATAAACCAAATTCATACTTCTTTGCAATGATTTGTTGACGTGCTCGTCACATCCTGATGGTCACAGAGATGTCCACTAGATGGTGATGTGAGACTGAGGTGACCAGCTCTGTGCGTGTTTATCTGCTTAGACGCTTTGCGTATTATCGACACTGATGCTGTTGATTTAATCACTATTTTAAACATTCGCCCAAAAACTAGGCAAGTCTTTCATACTTCACTGGGTCTACCTCAGTTAGTTTTTGAAGAAACCTTTTGAAAATATTTCAACAAAAAAAAAAAAAAGTTTAACACTAGTGTGACGAGAGTAACTCTGAAAAACGAAACGTCTGTCTGTAAATCCCGAGTCCGTGTCCCATCAGGAACCATTTTCATTTCATTTCAGACTAACATAATTGTGAAAGAGGCAAAGAAACAGGAATGTGTGTCAGTTCGAAATGACAGCCGTCTCAGTGGAGTTCATAAAGCGCAGTGTGAATAATTGAGCTTTTAAAGTAAGAAATTGGACATGGCACTCAGAGGCTGTTAGTGTCCTGATGGGTTTTGATTGCGATTACTCTTTACGCATACACAAGCCATAAATACCCTACTTACCGCAGCCTGTGGAACTTTTAAAAACCCATTTCCTCTTGATTTCTAATTTTTATCTAAATGTGTCCTGGCAACCCAGAAAAAAAAAGGCAAATGCATACATGCAGAGTGCATTTTAGTCTACAAGAGAAGCCATTAGGAGTTATCAGTCCTACTTTGGCATTAAAGTATTTCACAGGAATGTTCAAAGATGACTTTCTGTACCCCTCAGTTGATGAAAATGCCATATTTTCCACATTCATTGTGTACATTTGGATCACACAAGGGCTCAGAGATGATGTGTAGAGTTTGTAACCTGAACCCTAAGAATGCACTAAGCCCGAGTTTCCATCCAGTCAGATTTTACAGCCAATCTCCCAGCGCATTCTTTTCCCCAGATGTTTGCACCTGACACAGACCATCTAATCAGATGAGGGTGATCTGTGTGCTCCTCTGTAAGTAAAGATTAATGTGAACCTAATGACCTCCTGGGGTCACGAAGCTTCCTAGCAAACTGTTCATTGCTTTCCTTAGCCTGTCTGTCCTCCCCTCATACAGCTGCTTATTATTCCTGTGTGGCTCTGTTTGGTGCATATTCATGATCTGGACCGTTGGCCCTGGTTGTGGGAACACACACGTGGCCAGATGGATGTTTTCCTCTTACCACCCAAAGTCAAAGTGGAGCACAGCACCTTAAGGATGTATTAATATTAGGGCTAAACACAACCATGACCCAATGTCTCCAGTGTCTCTGTTTAAGAGTGCAAACATACATCTTATACAGACATGTTATTATTAGCCCAGTGAATGAACCTCTCTGGTGATCTCTCACTACTGACCTTCACTCAAGACCAAATTTGTTGGCAAATTATTAAAAAAAAATAAAATAAAATGGGTCGTGGAATTATAAATTCTGTTTTAATTAGAGGGAATAAAGTCGGAAGATGAATGTAAACATTTTCATTAATGAACGCAACACTTATGTTACAATGTTAAGCCTTGTACTGAAAGGTACAGAAGTAGAAAAACCACAAAATGTCCAAATCCTCATGAAAATCATCTCTTTAATCTCGGACATAAAAGACCAGCATCGGTACAATCAAATCAGTGTATGAATGTGAGGACACACACTTAGAAGAAGGGATGTTTTGTTGGTTGAGATTTGCATAAAAAGTATAGTGTTATTCAGTAAAGATCCAAACCCCTACACCCGATACCTCAAACATACACACATACCCTACAGAAAAACAAAAAAACGACACACATCAATCCCTTGGGAAAAAAGAGGAGACAGAAGGCTAAATTTGGTCATTTACATGTGCGTGGTGCTTCTTAACAGAAGGGAAGGCTTCGGTTTGAGTCCCTGCTCCTAACGTTACGTTAAAGATACGACGCTCCGCTCGGTGAGCAGAACAGCACAGTGAACCGCACTCATCTCGGTACACGGCCTCGCCCCATCTCACTCATCAAACCCTGACTTGCATAAAAGAAAACTGTAATCTGGTTCAGGAAACAAAAAACAAACAAACAAAAACAAACCATTTTAAATCATTCACACTAGCCATGCAGTGAAAATAGGGAAACAACCACAGATTAATATAATAATAATAATAATATTAAAAAAAAAGGAACCCATGCATACGCATACGCTCACGTCTACAGTACCTTATTAAATACTGTAATCTCATATTGTCTTAGGAAATATTTCAAGAGAAAAAGGTATAGGCAACAGGTTGATAGGCACTGTGCATATAAGGACACTGAATGACCAAAGCCTTGGTGTGTGACTGATGTACGTTCACATAAAAATGCAATACATCACATCTTGATTTTAATAAATATTCCCATTCCAAAGGCCACAACGGTTGCTCTGAACATCGATGTCACTTGCTCCTACTTGCTATAGTTCTGCACTGATTCACAGGATTTGAAACACCTCATTATTAACAGTTCAATTAATAATCTCATATTTAAATAACTTATGTCCATTTTCAATCTTATTTACAAGGCTCCCTAGAGGAGAATGGGAAGGACAGGAAATGGCTTCAGATCAGATCAGGCAAATGGAATAATCCTCAGGAAGGACATAAAGGAGTGAGAATAGAATTTGGGGCCAGTCACCATCATAACATTTTTATATTTTATATATCTCATAATCACATATCATAAGTTAAGATTCTTTCTAGATTTAAAGCGATGTTAAGTGGAAGTGCAATCACTCATTTCTTGCTTAAACAAAAACGAACCACTGTTCATGTGGCTCCTGGGCCAGATTAATAGGATTCACCACTTTGCACATCAGTATCGTCAGGAACAACAGAAATCTGGGCGGCAGTAATTGACATCTTTCAAGTACTCTTTGTTTGCAGCTCTTTAAAAAAAAAAAAAATCCTTCATGCTCCTGCCTTCCAAAAGATTGTCCTAGCTGTACGCCTCCATCTCTTCTATTCATTTGCCAAAGTTGGCAAAGTCAGCAAAGGCATCAGGCTTCTGTTGTGCCATGCCCGAGTTCATACTCATGCCTGGCACAGACATTCCCATCCCCATGCCAACAGCTCCTGGCATTCCCATGTTCATGTTCATTCCCATCATGCCCTGATTGAGTGGCATGCCTCCCATAGGAGGTAACCCCATAGCACTGCCTCCCACGGCAGGTGACATGCCCATGTTTCCCATCATGGGGTTAGCGGCGGGTCGCACAGGGGTAGGGCTGGGCTGCATGCCAAGATTCATGCCCGCAAAACCCTGAGTCATCATGTTGACTGGGACTTGAACTCCTAAAGAACAAAAACAAATAAGAACCAAGCGTGTTAAAGGACAAATATTTGATGTGGAAAATAAGATGTTTTAAAAAAAGATCCATCTCTGTAGATATTTTTGCAGCTTTCCTAACCACATTAAAACAGAGTAACTGTGAAGTGTACAACACTGCAGTATTAAACATGTTACTTTTTTAGCAGGTTAAATCTAGTGATACTGGGTTGTCCACCTCGCGCACCACCAACACGTACATAGTATTTATGTCTGGTTCCACTTTTCTCAGTGTAAAACAGGCATTATAAGCATGACATGCAGTACGTACGGCTTTCAGAAGGATCCCAGTACAGGATCGGCAATGGCTGACGCGCTCACTTGCCTACTGCAGGCATTTCAGTTTCATTACTGAGATTAATCAGGATAGGCTGGCACGTTGGTGTAGTGGCTAGCACTGCTGCCTCACAGCAAGAAGGTTCCGGGTCCGGGTTCGATCGGGTTCGTGTGGAGCACGAGGTCAGCTGGCTACTCACATGAATGCGAGTGTGAATGGCTGTCTGTCTCCGTATTAGCTATGCTATAGATTTGTGCCGCGTACCATGCCTCCCGCGTGAATTCAGCTAGGATTTGCTCCAGCTTCCCCACGACCCACAATGGACAAGCGGCATAGAAGATTTATGGAGGATTTATTTCGCATTAGTGGTGGTGATATTTTAACAGAACGGGCTAGAGAAAGAAAATAACTCCTGGATAAGCGATGCCTTTGACGATTATTAACAACATTTCTGATATTGCAGGTACGATTTGAGATAGTACTACGTATCGGATCGTTTAGACAACTGGCTTTAAGTTGCAGATCTATGTTAAACAAATCAACATTCGGGGGAGCTGGAGCCAATCTTCCCACTTCAGGCACAGTATACTCTGCTGCCCATCTATCTCAAGACTAACATGGAGACAAATAACCATTCACACTCACACCTACGGGTGGGTCTAGAGTTGCCAGTTGACCTAATATGTGTATCTCTGGGCTGTGGGAGGAAACCAGAGCACCTGGAGGAAACCCACACAGAGTGGCCCCAGTCAGCCAGGAGGTTTGAACCCAGAGCCTTCTTGCTGTGAGGCTGCAGTGCTAACCACTGTACCACCATGCTAGCCACAAATTAACATATCAATCCAAAAGCTAACATTTTACGCATGTGTGGCTGCAGGGGATTTTGAATTCAATTATGTAAGATATTTTGTCTGGCCGCGTGTGTGTGTGTGTGCAGTGCTGAGTCAATACCATGCTGCTGCATCATGCTGAGTGTGGGCTGAGCTGGTTTGGGAGGCTGCATGCCAGGACCCAGGTAGTCCAGACTGATGTTGACACTGGAATCAGACCATGTGGATGGCACAGAGGCCTTCTTGGCTTCTTGTTTTTGTCCCGAGTGCTCAGGCACCAGTGGAGTCCCCATACCCTGCAGAGGCTGAGCCAACAGAGGGAAAACAACCATGGATGACCACTACACCACACAGAGATGCCGGTCCAGTCAAGTCTGCTTTTTCACCTGTACTAGTGAGGATTTTTACATGATAAATACAAGAGTTTGTTATGGTAAGGGACAAACTATTTTTTGCTAATCACTTGCATTTGGACCAAAAGAGATTTGTTTTCTTATAATAAGGCCAAAAGAAGAATAAAAAAAAGGTCCAAAATAAGGGTCGATTTGAGAGATTGCTGCAAATTCTCTTGAGGTTATCCGGTTTCTTGACAGTTATTATACTACAACAATGATGACTAAGATGCTTCGTTTTATTGTTTGCATGTGTGGGGGTTTACTTTTTTCTTTAGCCAAACAAATGCTGCCATTTTAAAGTAGGTCAGGTTTTTAGCATGCAAATATCATCTTTACATGAGGCTTTTGTTTCAGTTTAATGATTTTCTGACTCAAACTTGTTCTGCCTCATTCTGTTAAGCTCTGTGATGGGTGTCCCAGGGGGCAGGGGTTGGTGGATAATGCGAAGGGGGTGGGTGGAAATTGTACCAGTGCTGCACGTTAACCCTCCTTTGTCTTGCTTTCATGTTCCCCTGCTCTCAAAACCGCCTGCTCAAAATCTCAACTAGTATCGTCTTTCCTGGGGTAAAATCTTGTCTAGTGAGCTTTTTCACTCTAAACATGCTACATTAATTATCTTGCAGATGGAGGTTCAGATGTTTTACTCAATATACTCTATACAGCCTAACGCATTTTCGATGCAAAATGTGAAGAAGGGAATGTAAATCAAGAAACGCATTACAGTTGCAGTGAAACATGCCCTATCAACACTAGATTTATGAATTTGTGCATAATGAAACCTGCAAAAAAAAAGATCAGCCAACTCCAAGACGTGATCGTGACGCAGTAAATAAGAGGAGGCTCCACACACCTGAGATCTGGATATGGGCAGGCCCATGCTTTGAGTGCTGGTCATGGAGAAGTTGATGCTTTGGGATGCGCTGATGTTGGTGCTGTGTGAAGAACCCATGAGGTCAAAGAGGTCAGCAGAGGGCACCGTGGAGGCAGAAGCAGGGGCAAACAGGTCTGTTGTTGGAGGGTTCACAGACGGAGGGGCTGGCTCCATGTCTGAAAAAGTGCTCCAGTCCCCAAAGTCACCATTTCCACTAGATGCTGAAGCTAAGCAGACAAACAAGGCTTTAATGAATAGTTTGTAAACACCAACTCAAATCACATGCTATTTAAGTCAAGTTTTATGGTCTTAATACCACATGATACACCTTCCCAAATCATAGAATAAAACATCACCTCTAATGCACACAAGGAATATAGGACAGGTAAAAGCAACAATAAAAATATCAGCCACCCCGAAACCCAGTATCTGCAGACAAAGCTTCATAATCCTAGAGATCACATGGGCACCAGATTTAGTCCAGCTCATTCCCCTTGCTCCCTTTGCAGACAGTAGGAGATGTTTTGCCCAACGAGAGTTGAACTGTGTCAGTCCTCATTAGCTTTAGCACAGAGCTCAACCATATGGCTCGCCCTCCTTTTCCTTTTCAATATTTAAGGGCTTTGTGTGCTCTGGCGTTCAGAAAAAAGGCAGATGATGACAACGGGTGATGGCCCCAATGCAAATACCAACAGCCTTCTGTTACATTTGTGTCACTTGCTCAAAATAACCGGAGAACAAAAGTGTGTGTGTGTGTGTGAAGGGAGAAACATTTTTCGTCTTCCGTTGATTACAATTTCTACTATTTATTCAAACAATCTAACACTTAAGATGATGTAGATGTAATGAATATTTGTTAAAAATTGTATAGACTATAGGTTTAAACATACACCCACCAGTCAGTTTAATAGAAACACCCATATATACCTGCTCATTTGCACAGCGATCAGTTTTCAGCCATCAGCCAATCATGTGGCAGCAGCACAAGGCATAAAGTCATGAAGATACAGGAAAAGAGCTGCAGTAATGTTCATATCAAACATCAGAATGGGAAGAAAAGTGTGACTTTCTGTGACTTTAACCACGGCGTGGTTGTTGTTAACAGATGGGCTGGTTTGAGTTTTTAGAAACTGCTGATCTTTTGAGAATTTCACACACACACACACACACACACACACACACACACACACACACACACACACACACTTTCTTGACTTGCATTTGCATGATTTTTTGTGCTGCGCTGTTGTCACACTGTGGCGGATTAGATAACAGCATGACTGTGCCAGTGTACAGGTGTTCCTGATTCCTGGTAGGCCGCAAGTGTAGTTTGCATTGTTTCCTATAAATTCCAATCATATTTTCCTACCGCTTTATAAAATGCTTAGATTCGGTTTCTATAATGTCACATGGCTTTCGTTGCCTAATAACAATATCGACACCAGTGCTATTTCTTCAACTTCCTGATGTAGTATTTATAGACGCTTACCAGCTGCTGAAGGAAGACTAGCTGTAGCTGCAGATGATGAGAAATCTGCAAAGCCTCCAAACAGGTCTGAGTTTAAACCTAGACGAGAGGAGCAGGAAAGAAAAAATGATTTTTGAAATGAAAAGAATGATTTTTCAGGTGTACTTGATTTCAACACAGAGTCTGTTTTCTTGTCTCAAAGCCTGAAATCAAGCTACATGGCAGACCTGCTTCTAACTTCAATGCTTCAAATCCAGCCTTCTCTTTCTCAAACACTATCCACAGATGCACGCGGCAACATCCACAAGAGTAGAACTAGTCAATATCCTCGACACTTGAGGAAACGAATCGAACAAAGCAAAGCATTCACTGTGTATTCCATGTTTCTCACTATAGTGACTAAAATTAATTTCGATAATTTTACTTTGTGGTGTTAAAAAAATAAAAGAAAATCTCCTTTAGCTAGACAGAAGGTAAGAACATAGATGACCTCTGCTTTTAATGGCATAACATTTTATCATCAAACACCACAGTTTGGGGCAACCAGCCTACATGCACTGAATATAATCACTTGTTTTCCCCACTGTTTCTTCACTCATACTATGCTCAGTTGTAACTTTTCAAAGTTTTACAGGTTTTTAATAAAGTGTGAATGCACACAATGCAGAATGACTAAATCCTGAAATGTAATTATGTATTCTTTACTTAATGGGTACACTACCACAAATATTACTTAAAAGAAAAACATGTGCTTTGAGCAACTGTCAACTTCCTATGTCTGGTTACTCCTACATTAGTCATTTCATTACTATTGCGACAGTGTTAGCATGCAATTTATTTTGTAACAACAATACAGATCATCCAAGTCAGTCTAAAACACATTAAATGAAGTTTGTGAGAAAGTGAACATTTATGTCTAATTTCTAGCAGAGATATCTAGTAGAAAGACACCACACATACTGAGAGGCATGGGGATACAAACAAGTGGCTTTGGAGCAACTGCTCTTCAGCTGGGACAAGGGTCTCTAGACAAGGTAGATTGGATAATTAGCACAAAATGTCAAGATGTACTGAGACCTACAAGCCTCTGGTAGAAAGCTGAAGATGAAGCTGCCTCACACCTGAGCTGAGGGCTAAATACAGTTACAGGTGAATGTTTTCCCCTGTGTCTACAAGAGTTTCCTACAGGTTCCTTCCCAAAAATGGAGTGGGTGGATGGGCTACCCTCAATTGCCCCCATTTCTGGATGAGCGTGTCTGCCTAGTGTCCTACAATCGACTGGCATCCCATGGTCAGGGACTATAGGACAGTTTTATAAGCCACCCTCTGAATTCCACCATTAGTTCTTCCACTACAGTTTTACTGGTTGAAATCTGACATTACAAACAGAAAAGGGGCCATTGTGATTTTTTACCTTGATGTATGGCTCTATATTACAACAACCTGCTTTTTATATCCACTGTAAAATACTTTCATGCACCTATGACACTGCTTCACGTTGCTCTATGAATACACTCTGAGGAGGGAAAAAAGGACTGGCTGTTGGCTTGCTTTCTGCCCACACATACCATCCCAGTTTCTTGTTGGATTTAGGGGAATGTGGTGAGAACACTGATGCTGAGAGACAGAAGCAGCTGTTTGACTTTTTGATGTATATTAGGAAAGTAGAGAAGGAGATAGAAAGAAATAGGAACAACACATCTGCTCAGCACTCCACCTCCACAAGGGACCACTCTAACATCTGGTCCTTGCAACTAACTGCTCCAGTGGACAGGGGCTACAGGCGAGCCCATCTGGTGCACTTTGCACGCATACGCGCTCACACAAACACACACACACACCCTTCTAGACCACAAGGCATGCAATGACACTGTTATACATCTTCTTAACCTCAGGCACCCTTGCTTTACTTCAGCAATGGATCAGAACTACCTGACCACAATCTATACAATAGCTCACACCCCCAACCCAGCAAATTAGTTATTTTAAATGAGGCTGAATGACAGCAAATAAAATGATTTAAGGCACAGGAACTGTGAATATGGGACTTAAATCTAGCATAAGTTTTCATGGAAAAGGATCTTCCCAGCAACACATTTCTTATTGAAATATATTAATCTGCGTGTGTGTGTGTGTGTGTGTGTGTGTGTGTGTGTGTGTGTGTGTGTGTGTGTGTCAACCTGTAGAAGCTGGCTTCGCAGGTGTAGAATCTACCATAAATAAGTCCACCAGGCCACTAGCCTGACTTGTACCTGAGACAGTTGGCTGATGCAAGGAAAAGAGTCATAATTAAACAAAATTGACAGCAAATCACTATATACACCAATAAACAATAAATTTTTGCAACATTATATATTTAATTACATTCACTGTTTCAAGCTTCAGAGCAGACCGTTTATCCATGTTTATTATTTGATGATATTTAACAGAATGTTCCACACATTGGATGAACTAATCCATGTTACTAATATTATAGTAATGAACAATTATAAAGCCCTACATGTAAAGAGATTCTTTGAGCTTTACTACCTTGGTGGCATTTGTGTTTGTGGCAGGTTTATCTCCAGTGTAATGGGCAGCTGCTCCCAGGTCTATGGTTTTTGATGGGGTGGCTCCTTTCTTTCGTGTGGCAGTAGTCTCGGTTGCCTGAACAATCTGAACACTTTTGGTAGTCACAGTTTCCTCGTCATCTTTGAATTCGTTCCTGCCTGATTGCCTGTTTCGGAAATCTCTATTCCTCTCCTCCTCTGTCTCACTTGATGAAAAAAAAAAAAAGGGCAGTTGAACGTGTTAGTGTACAATCACACTGTGTGCACAGATTCCACTATAACCAAATCACAATACAAGTCCATCTGATGACAACAATTAATAGAGAAATCCCATAATTTTCCCCCCTCTCTTAGACACTTGTAAGTGAAAATGCAAATTGTAGTTTTCACATTAATTGATGTTATGCAAATATTTTGAAAAGTACACAGCATGGAGCTTAGAATTCCTACTACAGTGTTTCTTATCTTCAGTTGATTTGGTCAGTTCTGTTGTGCTTGTGTGTTAGAACAGAAGACAGTTCGACAACACCTGAGGCACTGACCTGAATCTGTCTGGTGAGTCATCTCTGTCTTTCCTGCGAAGCGTGTTTATGGTGTCATTAATTGTGCTGCCAATCTTATCACTGATCTCTCCCAGTTTCTCACTAAAGGGGAAAGCACCTTTATTGCTCTCCCAGTCATCATCCCACTTGGAGCGTGACTCGTACCTGTCGCCACCTACAGCAGACACAAAAGGAGAAGTAATACATTACCAGATAGTTCTAAAACAGACCCAACTGCAAAACTTGCAAGTAAAACTTGTTTTAACCCTCTGTACTGTAATAGCTGAGTCATTTAAAATTGACTCTAAGCTCTAAGGTAATCCCATCATTCTTTTGTAATAGTGAACCACGATCCACCTCATCGTTCACATCAACAAGCTATTTCACTTGTATTAGAAAATGGAAGCCATTTCAAAGCTGTTTGAGGTGAACTACAAACCAAGCTCTTGACCTGTATCTGCATGATTGCATATACAGGAACAGAGGGAAAATGACATGAATGAGCAGGTATACACAAAAATAATTTGGATTTTAAATGCTACTTTAGTAGGAACAGAATCAACAGAATAGGGAAGAGCACATCATATGTACATACATACATACATACACGTATGCGCGGATATTTTATTTACACACACACACACACACACACACACACACACACACACACACACACACACACACACACACACACACACA
>JAQLOM010000002.1:10023058-10044856 GCA_030068315.1 Chrysichthys thysi
CACACACACACACACACACACACACACACACACACACACACACACACACACACACACACACACACACACGATTAAACGTTGAAAATATATCGTTCAACTAGCTTTTGCATTCCCACAGAGAAGTAGTTTTTTGGCTGCTCCCAAAGCCAGGTGGCTTCCTTTACTTCATCATCAGAGGTTAATGTGTGACCGTGCAGCACCTCCTTCAGTGGAGCGAGGATGTGCTAATTGCTCGGTGCCAGATTTGGGCTGTAAGGAGAATGTGGAAGACCTTCAAACCAAGCCGTTGCACTGTCTGAACTGTCACTGCTGCTGTATGAGGATGTGCATTGTCATGGTGCAGCACATTCATTTGCACTGTTCACTGTTTGCTCGTGTGTTTGGAAATGCACCAGAATAGAGCCCTCCATGTCCCAAAAGACTGTTAACATGATTTTCCTGGGGAATTTCTTCTTCTCTGGAGAAGATAGATGTCTCCACTCCATGCTTTCCTTTTTTGTTTTCTGGGTTATTGCATAAATTACAAATTTCTCCCTTGTATGTATGTATGTATGTATGTGTGTATGTATGTATGTGTGTATATACAGATATATATATATATGTGTGTGTGTGTGTGTGTGTGTGTGTGTGTGTGTGTGTGTGTGTGTGTGTAGAGAGAGGGAGAGGGCATTAGTTGATTGTCAGTGATAGTCTGTCTATTCCAAGGTTCTCTTCTCTGGTAACATTGGCTCAAGTCCTCATGTGGACAAAACCTAGATTCATACAGATTGCTCTGAATTTCCCCTGTCACAGAGGTCTGAGTTATTCCGGAACTGCTGTATAATTTTTCAGAGTCTATATTTCCCCCAATTCTGTCAATAAAAAGGTCAGGACCAATAAAAATCACGTATAGAGTGTGGGAGGAGGCACGGAGGAAAAGGGGGACATGGACTATAAATATACATCAATGCATTATACGCTGACATGGGTGAAAGCAGCAGGAAGTTCTTGCTCCAGGAGTCCCCCGCTGTCTGCTACAAAAGGCAGCACACATCGTGACTCTGCTTGCAACACTTTCATCCTACGCCTGATAGATTACAGCTGACTTAACACAAATCACTCACTGTCACCAAGGGAGCAAAGAGAACGACAAATTCTGAGAGCAGAGCTTGCTTTTCTTTCTGGTTACAGCTCTCTCTCTCTCACCCAACTAGCACAACATTACCGACTCGGAGCTAAATACAATGTTCCCGTGCTTGTTTCTGTCTTCGGCTACTAAGTAGAGAGAACACTGTAGGTGGCTCCTCTTACCCTGATTGGCTCCCTGTGTGGATTCAGAGACGTTGACAGCAAGCTGGCCATGGAAGGAGTTGACACCCATCATGCCAGTGTGCACAGAGCTGTTTGCCAGCCCGGAGAGCTGGTTGTGGGTACGTGGTACATTGTAGAGCGCCTCAGCAATGTCAGCTGCCCTCTTCAGAATGATTTCCTGTCATGAGCACCATGTCATGTCAGAAATGCTCACAAACGCTGACATCAATTCAATTTATTTATATAGCGCTTTTAACAACGGACATCAAGGTCAATATAAACAGGAACAAGCTGTACAAATATCAGATGTTTTCAGTATCAAATATATGATACTGCAAAACAAGTCCAATGTAAGACTGAAACTGTACTGTGTGGTTTGAAGTACATGTCTGTGGGACTTCATGCACAGACAATAATGAGGGATAGGTGGAAAGAGATTACGAGTAGGAGATTTATCATACATTTTCCCCCTTCTCTGAAAAGCTGTGTTTATCGGGCAAATGAGCACAAAGCAGTACAAATAAACAGCAGGGGATCAGGCATGCTTCACAGAACATACTTCTCTCACAATTTACCCCCACAATTGAGTGCTTTTGAGAATACGTGTATGGTAAATGACAGGGGATGTGGATTTGTGGGAAAGGTGAGGTGGATAGGAAAGCAGTTCCTCTGAGACAGACATGACCAGAGGCAGACCCCCATTCACTACCTAAATAATTCAGCAGCCGTGCACTTTCAGCACTCAACCCTGCAATCGATGACCTGCCTTACAGGAGTGGCCAACTGCTCCTCTGCAGGGAGGAGGCCCCTTGAGCTCTTTCAACCATGGATAGAGAAGTTGCCGTTATGTCGATGAGATACGTTGTTGCGTACGCAAGAATCGACATTTTGCGGGGGACTAGGGAAATACAAGGCGACACGATACATTGTCTTTAGAACTTTTATCTTTCCTCTGAATTCAGCATGACTGTGAATGGACATCCTGTTTAAGCATGACTACATATCTGCTGCGGTGGCCCGAGACTTAGATTGCCGTGGATTGTCTTGTGCTTCGTTGGCGATCAGTTGAACCTGAGCAGACTGTTCTTAAACTTCAGTGAAACTGGTGCTACACAACTGAATGTTTTCGACCACGTAACACATGGATGTAGATGTGGGTTGTCACAATAGCACTATCTGCTGTCATATAGATATAGATATATATTTATATATGCACATATGGATATGTTTATTGATTAATAAGCCTTTAATCAGACATTATGTACCGTAAAGCTGCTTTGTGACAATGTCTGTTGTTAAAAGCGCTATACAAATAAAATTGAATTGAAAATTAAATTGAATATATATATATATATATATATTGCACTTGTAGATATGTTTATAGATTAATACGCCTTTAATTGGACATTATACACTGTGAAGCTGCTTTGTGACAATGTCCCTTGTTAAAAGCGCTATAGAAATAAAACTGAATTGAACTGAATATTAGATTTTGCTTTGTTCTACTTTTTGTGTTTTGTATTTTACATGGTTGTGAGACACAGGAGGTCACTCACCTGATTATTATGAGGCATCCCATACAGGGCTTCCACAAGATCTGCTGCTCTCTTCAGAATCACTTCCTATCGACAAGAAAATAAGAGTAATGCTACGGTTATCGGGCATGGGGAGTAATGGAAGACACGGAACAGTGTTTTGTAGTGAGGATACAAAAAGGTAACCGTACGCTGTTAAAGTTACAGAAGAAAAAGCTGTAACCAAATTACTGATACATTTAATAATATCAGGGGTTATTTAGCATGATTCAAAATTTTAAATGAATAAAGGCGGCAACAATTAATCAACAAAAGCTAGAACATTTGATAATAAAAATACTTGCCAATTAATTTAATTGTTAGTTGACCTGCATTATGGAACACACTGTGCATCACTTTATTTAACACATTTGACTGAAATGGTGAAGCAAAAACATCACTAGGTCTTTCTCTACAGTATGGAATCTCTTTACAGTCCACCACCCTGCTGGCCTCATGACATAACTTGTGTTTTATTGTGAGCAATAATATTATCATTCATTTGAGGGAATGTGAGGAACACTGGAAGAGTGATGTTCCTGCATGAACCGTCCATAACACACCCAGGAGCGCTGATAAACAACTGTATAGTCTTAGCATACACAAGACACAGCGTGTATATTTTGTGCGTCAAGTCATCAAATCTCCATCCTGCTTTCAGTTCACATCAAAGTGGATCCCAAAAAGAGTTGATTCACTGCTCTAGGGTGCTGAAATCTAAAAGTCAACTATAGATCTTAGGAATTGATTCCACGCATTGAAATGATACGTCTCATGTGCACACACAAAACACGCAAAATGAAGCGTTGGATAGTTTCAGTGCGTGAAACAGGCAGCTGATGTTTATTTTATCTTTATTTTGAATTTGCCTGTTTGAAACTGAACAAATCATGGCTTAAAATATAGACACACAATTGCACAAAGTGTGGTAAGTGATTAAAAAGCGATAAGCAGTAAACAATGTACATAATCTTCTCATCTTGCATTATTTTGCTGACATGAACACTTGATTGTCATATTGTTGTGACAGATTATCTGATAAATGTCATTAATGTTGTAATTAGTAAAATGCTAATTATTTAAGTCTAGTTAAGAGAACGTTACTTAGCAATGTTGATACATATTTTAAATAAACGTGTTTTATATAATATAAAAATATAACAATATTAATTGAATAATCAGGGGGAAATAACCCACAGATTAATCAGTTATCAAATTAATTGGCAGTTGCAGCCCTAAAATACATTTTACAATAAAAAAGTATGGTTCATGCACACGTGCACACAACACTTCATGGGTCTCACAGCACCTCTCTGGTCTCAAGTGAAATTATAGCTAATCTTATAGCTGCCAGTTCATTATCACGTCCTTTAGTGAAAACAAAAACATTCACTGGGTTAAACTTTTGCCATAAATTTGTCTTTAAAAGGGGAACATCACCACCATACAGTGCAAATAGATTAGGCTACTTACTAGATTTTTAACACGTAATTTGTAATTGTGCAGGAATACATTTTTAAAGTAACCCTCACAACCCTGACGCTTACAGTATAGTCAATAGGAGTTGCTTCTTACTGTAAGCCTTTCTTTTTACTTCCTGAAAAACTAAAGCAAGGACACTGCAAATATTTAGTAGTAGACAGAAATAAATATGAAACTAAAGAGAAACGGCACAATATGAAGTTGACACTCTGATGGTTCATGTCCTAGGAAAGAGATTAGGCTGCGTGTCCTATAAGTTTAGAACAGGGGTCACCAACCCAATTCCTGGAGATATACCGTACTTTCCTGCAGGTTTCTACATCACCTGGCCAATACGACATTCATTTAAACAACATTTAAGACCCTCTATAAGTCATATTAAGAGTCTTTAGCGTTTCCTTTTCCGAGTCCTGCCTGCACTCCAACCCATGCTTGTGTCTCCAGTTTTATGTGTCCCATGAGCTTGAGTCATCCATTCAATACACTCCACCTCATAACACACTTATTATAGAGCAACCTCCATTCCTCATCCAATACTAATACAGTCTATTATATGTATAATACATGTATACAAATACAGAGTGAAACAGATGAATGCATGCTTGTAGCAGTAAATAAATGCCCTATTGGCTGGGAGCGGATGGATGTGTACATATAACACCCTTCTCTTGTAGGTAATTGAGTCTCAGCTCCTCAACCAGGAGCCAATTTATTACCATACCTTCCCACACATTAAACATTTATTTACTGTGTTCTTTACTCTGTATTCATTTTCTTTCTCCTCTCTCCCTCTCCTTTCTCTTTCCTCTTTCATTTTTTTTCCCCCCTCATAGGCGAAGTAAGCGCCTGGAGCTCCCGTGGCACCCTTTTTAAAAGTTAATGTGCCGGGGCTGAGGAAATGTGCTTGGGGCGCGACAACCAGAAAATTGCTCTCACCCTCGGTGTGTAACCCTCGCTGTGAACGAGCCTCCGAGCATGTGTGCCCGCCCGCTAGCTGACATATTGCCTTTCAATCAGGGCCCGTCTCCGCTGCCACCCCCACGACATGCAGGCACGATCATGACGAGGGGGTCATCGAAGCAATAAAGATTTTTAGTGCGCTGTCCGAGGTGCTAAATTCACTCAATAATGGGTGTGCTGGCACTGCGTTAACCCCTCGTTAGGGACGCCTGGGCGGGGGGAGGCTGGTCCGGGTGATTGAAGGAAGCGCAGGGGGCCTGGGGAGGCCTAAAGTGCTGCTTTTGTATGGATGCCCGCTTTGGTCACCTGCTTTTCTCTCTAGATTTGCGGCACTCTCTGTGGCGGTGCTTTCCCAGGAAAGGAGAAGAACATAAGGGATGGGAGGCATTAGCCCACAGCTGGATCCCCTGCTGCATCCAGACCGTGCTATCCATCCTTCTTCTCATTCTACAGTACGTACCTACTTCCTCTCTTCTTACCCTCTCCCTTCCTCACTGGTTTATAACGGGGTTGTATCCATTTTCCATCATTACAATATTGGGTGAGGGGATCTGCTGAGAGTCCAAATCCAATAAGGAAGAAGCCAAAAGTTGGACCAGATAAACAAATAAATGCTATTAACAGAGGGCTGTATGTGGTGGCCCTGTGTCTGGAAGCAGAGCCCATTTCCTGGGTGAGCAGAAGCGTTTCCAGTAAGGGCTGAGAGCTGAGAGCTGAGAGCGGTAAACAGGAAAGAAACCTGATCCTAGATCTGCGTGTCTGCACCCCTGCCTATCAGTCAGAGCCATCATTATCCTGACGATGCCCTACTTCCTGCTCTGCACTCAGCTCCGTAGCCATGCTAAAGCATGAAACGCCCACAGTTATAAACATCAGCCCAGAACTACAACTGAGGCCCTCTTAGCTAAAAAAGTATTTTCTCTCATGCTTATACTTACATGTAAGCTACAGTGTAACACCCCCCCCCCCACACACACACACACACGCACACACAGTATAGTCGGTAAACAACCCTCAGGCATTGTGTTTTGGTAATGCATGATATGAGGTTCAGCCTCAGCTCTGAGACCAACCTACACATTACATCAAATCTGTGCCGGTGTGTAAAATGATGATGGTGGGTAACAAGATATATACCCAACAGAGAAAGTATTGCTGAAAAGATGAAATAAGGGCCAGATGATATCAGGAATGTTAAAGAAGCACCATGTGAACTTTTACAAGGGAGCTAGGCCTGTAAATAAACAAAAAACTAAACAAAACTAAAGCAAAAAAAAAAAAATAATAAAAATCCAGTGCATGTTCCTTTGCAATTATATAATTATTGAAATGTCTTTTAGAGCAAAACCTTAACCACGGATTCTAGTAGGTCAATTTCTGTATCTTCTGTATCATATTATGCAGAACATCACAAGTAATTAATGCAAATACTTCAAAAGTCAGCTGAAGGAAATAGACTTTTATTTTGCTAGCATACAGAAACAAAGAGGTTCATATGGACACCGATTCTGACTGGGTGTAAATTTAAATGCTAGCATCATAACTATGACACCCACCAGGAAGGCAGCACCTTTGGATGAATATGGCCTCTCTTAAAGTGAGCTGTTCCTTACACATCGATTTCTCTACATCTCTTAGTCACTGCTATTCACTACATATTCATCAGATTATTTATACTTCACAAAAAACAAATAATTTAACTCACACAAAGCCTAGTCCCTTAGTGCCAGTGTTGCTCATAGTAGAGTCACGGTAATGTGGAGGGTCACTGTTTTAAATGGCCTTCAATCACGACACTGTGATGCATAAAAAGCAATTAAGAACAGTCAAAATTTTTGCTACAAATTTCCTTAATCATTTATTACAACTTTGAAATGTTCGATCATGATTTTGATCAATTCCAAACTGTAGTGATTTTGTCAGACTGTTCTTCGTGCATCGTAAAACTGTGGTTAACTCTTTAATAACAGCATATAAACATATAGGCAATTATGCTCAGCATAAGATAAGGTAAGAGGAGACTATCATTTTTAGATAGGTTTATTTATAAAATCCTGCTTTAACTCATGTCTGGCCAAAATGTTGGAGGAGGCCCAAACTATCATATGTGAACTAGAGCAGAATGTCCATACCATGTAGACAGGACCGACTGATAGAGTGCATGCTTTGATTTTTTTAGCGTTTAGCCTTTTAATCATTCTGATTATAGCAATGTGGAGATAAATGCGCTATATCCCTTACATTATATCCCTGGGCTCCTTTCTCCTTTCCGATGTCTTCAACCTGTCAATTTCTGTCCATCAATAATATCAGTCCCTTTACTCTTTAACCAGTCCGACTCCCTTGCATAATTCATATTCTCACTCTAGAGACTTAAAAGGTTACTTTTTGAAAGTCAATAAAGACTTGCCGGCCTGCAACTGCACAGCAAGCAACTTCGGCCTGTATCCACCTGTATCACGCAGAAACTCCATTTTCAGTTCACTTTGCAACACACTGTCTCAAATGGTAACCCAATTTTTCGGTTAGGACCATTTTTATGACACTTGCATATTATCATCCATACATTTTAACAATCAGTTGGTCTGTAATAATAAACGCATGCACAGTGCAGGATTTGTTCCCCAGGGAGGCATGATGAAGGACAACCCTTCAACTCTTCACACTGCTCCACAGTGGTGGGGAATGTTTCATCAGAGAGCAGATTGAATCTTAGACCCTTTAAAGGTGGCCAAGAGGGGATCAGGTGGATGTGAAGTGACAGGGAAAATGGGAGGAACAAACACTGACTGGAGAGAGGGAGAGGAAAGGAACGATACCACAGACCGGCCACGTTGGACCCCAGCCAAAGTCATCGACCAGAGCTGTGTCTCTGGATCCAGACATGAATGCTCACTGAGCAATTAGAGGCTGTTCTTTCAAATGACTGTCTCTCTTTCTCTCTTTTGAATATGCACACAATTCTTGATACATGCTGCTGTTTATTGTCTAATATTAAAAAATAATGCAAAATTAAATTATTCAGTTGTCTGAAAGTGCTTGCGTTGTGCTGTGGCGTTATGCTAGTTATCAAGTGAAACTAAAAGGGAGGGTTCAATTTACCATCCTATGAACGTCGACAGAAAAAGCAGTACTTAAGCTAAGTTGACTTGTGCCAAGATTTTTAGAGACTTGCGTAACCTGTCCACAGATTCGCCGACGAATTGAGGGAGACAAGTTGGACTGCCTTGTTCCCTGCTTGCCCCTCACCTGTGATTTAGTCCAGCGGTTGAGAGAAGTGCCGTCAACAAACTGTTATTACCTCAATAAAGGGCAAAATCGATAGTGCAGAAATGAGCAGCCGGGCCCAGAGGCCGACGCTGTTAATATCTGGCTGGGAGTGTTAGAGGGAGCAGAGGACAAACTGAGTGAGAGAGCAAGCGAGACATAGACAGAAGTAGGGGATTAAAACCTCCACTACTCACAGCAGTTGAGAGTAAAATCCATCTGCACACATCAACCCTGTCACCACAATTTACCAGACATGTAGAGCCATGCAGAGAAATGATTTCTCATTTAACTTTCCCTGTATGCGAGCTAGTCTCTTCTTTTCTCCTCGCTCTCTCTCTCTCCTTCTACTCCAGCTGCTTCTTCCCCCTTGTGGTGACTCAATTACCGTTGGCTGAGCAATAATAAAGTATGGGCGGCAGTGGCTTCGATCGCATGACCCAGGTGAAGGCAGCCCAGGACAGCTGACTTCACCATGATGGATCACCCGGATCCCTTTCTTTCTCTCCCTGCTGCTCTCCCTTGATGACCCCCCCAACCTTCCTTCTCTTTTACCCCTTTGTGTACGCTTGTAAAGAGCTAGAACTGGAGACTACATCATGTGTACTATGGCTAGAAACTCTTTTGGTGCATATTAATGATACCATGTTTTAGTCTTAGTCACTCACTAGAATTTGTAGCTACATTTTAGTCCCACTTTAGACTTTTTGTTTTAGTTTTAGTCAAGATTTAGTCTAGGGAAGTGAGTTTTATTAGTAGTATAATTTTAGTCCAATTTTGAGTCAGAATTTTCACAGGCTCATATGCTACTTGCTATAAAATATGTCCTGTAGCTTTAAGCTAATAAATAGCTAAAGGTAATAATAATAAAATAAGCTATATTAAGGTAATAATGTCAGGGAAGGGGGTGAGGGGCCGGCGGGAAGTTTTTTTTTTTTTTTTTTTTTTTTTTTGTAGCCATAACTCTGCGACTGTTTTGCTAGTTATCAAGTAAAGATGGCATTTTGTAGACTGTAATGAGATGGTGGCCGCAATTTTTAAATAAAAGCTTCTTTGTTTGGACCAACACCATGTGTACAAACAGAGATTTCACTGCAATTGTTATCGAAATGTTTTTTATTTACTTCATCATTGTCGTTTAGTCATGATATATAAGCTCGTCTTTGAATACTTATTGCCAAATTACACACACTGCACACACAGCTTCTCTTGTGCTCTAAGCTTAGCACACATACATGTATTCTACTGGCTACACATACCTACAACAATTGTATATAGAAGCAAGCCAACATGGGCTTGCATCCTTTGGGACTTCCCTAACACCTGACTTGATAGTGGTTGAGCAGTGGAAAGCAGTTGGGTGTTTTTTTCCTACTCATCTCATTCACATGTGCCCGTGCTGCAGGTGCACAGCTGCTCATTGCTTGGTGGCTGTCCAACCATATTCATTAGAACTGCAAGGGAGTCTGTTAAAAATATGGCGTGCCGTTAAGACGGTTCTCCAGGGAGAAGCAAAGGCAGTTTTTTTTGACCCGCTCCCCTCTTGATGAACACAGTGGGAAAGGTGTGATGGCTCACCCCACCTGGGACCCGACTAACACATTCAAATTCATCACTGGCCCGGTGAAATGAGCCCAGGCCAAGCCGAGGTTAAAACCACACCGATCATATGCGAACAGCCGAGTGTGTCAGTCTATAAGAAATGAACCAGGCTGCCGTCAACATGACAGACAGAAAGAATGATCATGACTCCTTTCTGAGATTAAGCGCAGAGATGAATTTAGCCTTGGTAAAAGCTTTCAACTTGAAAGGCTTCTATTCTGAATTGTCAGTAAGTTTCAAAGGTGGTGGTGTGGGTGTTTATGGGTGACTGTGTGTGTGTGTGTGTGTGTGTGTGTGTGTGTGTAAGGTATGCTGACAATGTCCATGTGGTGAATTAGGGACAGAGATCAAACACAACAGCCGTATTTAGCCACGCTAACAGCGGCCTATACATCTGTCCTCTCCAAGCCAGCTGGGAGATGGCAAATGAGAGCGATATGAGGGAAGAGAAAAGCAATGGTGTTCAGCAGCTTGTGCTTTCCACAAACTCTCCAACGTAACATAACATCACATTCTGTATCGTGGGTGAGGACAGAACCCGGTGAATGAAGATTTACTGCATTAAAAGCAACAGCAATTCTTTTATTTGATCTGAAATCACTCCCCACTTTGTGCCTAATTTCCATGTGCGGTCTGACCCAACTGAAATGAAGTTGCATCCTAAACCAGGATTTTGGATTGATGTACTGGGCGCTGACCTTAGTCACATTACAGGTATAATGGATGCAGTGGCTCTGGGACAATGAATACCAATAGCCCACACTTCTAATATAGGGAGGACTTATATAACAGTACAAGGTCAAACCTGGACTGACTGCAAAAGAGCATGACCAGCTAGCCATAATTACTCTTTTTTAGTCCATTAAGTGCTGCAGCTCATATGGGGCTCAGGGGTATACGACGTGTAGAAGATAAAGTACTGTTTATTTATCACTCCCAAAGGATTCATTAACATCTCTTTAAGTGGCATGAGAATGGAGGAGGAAGTAAACGCACATTTTTTGCCATGACTGGATCTCACCAGTTGTATGAATAAATCTAGCCACTCCTGAAGTTTTTTTTTTAAAGGAACAATGTTACAATCATATAAGTACGGTAGTGAATTAACATGCATTAAAAATCAGCAAAATGTGAAACATTCTACTAGAACAAATAAGGTATTGTCTGAAGATTACGGACACTCCCTGGTCTTGCAGTGAGGGTGATAGGAATATGATCACAGTGAAGATGTAGGCAGTGTTAGTTAATGTCGCAGGATACAAAAAAAAAATTAGAGGATGTATTGAGTGGTGAACTGGAACTGACCTTTGGCAAGCGTTCAGGATCACCTGGATGTCTGGGGATGACCTTCTGTAACCGCTGGAAGCCATAGTCAATGGTGGGCTCGTTGAGAGCTGAGGAGGAAAAATAAAACAATGTCTTTTATACTATGCAGATTGAACACAATTAATGCTCTTTACATAAGTTCTATTGCCCAAAACAAACATGAAGAAGAAAACAAATATGTCACGATCGTAAATACGGTGTCAAATGAGGAATGGTCCCAAACAACCAAGCAGAAAAACAGCAAGTGCTGCCAGGCGGCGCTTTATGAATAAAACAGGACTCCAGGAATCAATGTGTACGCCTTCTAACAGTTCATTCTGCTCCCTCTGCAGCAGCTCACTCACAGCATTCTATATCAGACATCAGCCTTCGCAAATGAAGCCCCCCATGTGGTTATGTAAAACTGTGCACATGCTGTTTAGGATAACAGAACACACACAGCTCTGCTGATGCCACACTATGACAGATCTTCAGTTATAAAGAAGTCTTAGGATTTATTTGAACCTTTATAACATCTTCAGTATGACTGACCAACAGCAACTTGTCATTATTGCATGTGCTATTTATCAGCTGCTACAGAAAAAAGAAGCGAAACAAAACAAAAAAATGTCTAACGCTAGCATTTACTATATATAGTAAATGTCTTACACCCGGGGCAGGTTGCCAAGCTATCAGAGGTCTAACACAGAGACAAACAACCATTCACACTCACACTCACACCTATGGGCCAGTTAAACTAATCTGCAGGTCTTTCGATTATGGGAAGAAACCAGACGGCCTGAAGGAAACCCATGCAGGCACACGCTAAGAGAACATGCAAACTCAGCACAAAAAAGTCCCAGTTAGCCACCAGGTTAGAACCCAGGCCCCTTTTCCTGTGAGACATAAATGCTAACCACTGCACCACCATGCTGCCCTGTCTCTCCGTAATGTACAAGTAAAATGTTGTTGAAGTGGCATCCAGCCTACTGCTCTAGTGATGCTGTAGCCAAACTCTACATATTATTGGACATTTTTGCGTTTTTTGCTTATTCATTTAGTCTTTGTACTTGCATACACACATAACTGTGCTTTGATATCATGCATAATGCGGTAACAAAGAACTGGTAACTGATTTTAGGTTAGATTTGTAGATTTGGGGCGGAGCTGGAGCCAATCCCAGCTGACTTCGGGCGAGAGGTCAACACACAGAGACAGACAACCATTCACACTCACTTTCACACCTACGGGCAATTTAGAGCAGCCAATTAGCCTAATCCCGTCTGTGCATGTCTTTGGACTGTGGGAGGAAACCGGAGTTCTCGGAGGAAACCCTTGTGGACATGGAGAGAACAAGCACACTCCACACAGAATGGCGCCCAGGCTGACCCCAGGGATCGAACCCAAGATCTACTTTCTGTGAGGCGACGGAGCTAACCACCGCACCACCGTGCCGCTCCTTGTGCGTGGCTGAAAAAATGTATACTTGTACAATTATTCCATAAAAATCTATACTTTTTACTCCATTTAATGGCATTTCCTCAAGTCCTCATTACAAATCTCAAAACGGCTCTTTGTTTTGCTCAGCTACCAACTAAATCAGTGCATTATAACTTTGCTTATTAACTAATTTAATTTAATAAATTTAAATGAATTATTTAAAACGTCCATATAAATCCATCGCATCCAATCGTCTTTGTGATTTCAATTATTTCAATGACAAAACACGGTCTCTTGAAAATTCTCTTTGGACTTAAACGTAAGGTACTTTGATTTCTAAACCTGCAAGGTTATGTGGTTCGAAACAAGAAGAAAGAAAGTTGGACACACTTTGGCACTCAGCTCACAGATAGCAAGCAAATGTCTGCCAACAACTACTATATTCTCCTCCACACAGGTTAATAAATTATGGCTTTTTAAGGAGTCGTAGTCCTAATAAATCTCACTGCTGTTTAATATATAAGCACTGTTAATCTTCAAAAACATTTGTAGGTCCAATAATTGTATTAAAGTTTTGATTTCTGTGAGGCAGCGCAGAATCCTTTCAGGATTACAAGATTCTAGTCCATGTAGATATAGAAACAGCTTAATGGACGCTTGCTGAGAACACGGCAATAAGGCAATATTTAAAAAGGAACATGATCTGGGCGATAGAACCAAACATCCTGCACGGTCAGACCACACGGGCCTCGACGCACTGTTTTTCTAACCTCCCTGGACTGAGAGCCACTTTTGCACTGACACAATAGGCCTTTCTCCGCGATCAGCTTCCTGTGCTTGCTTGTGTGTTTGTCTATTGTTCGGCTAAATGCAGATCCTGTGGGGCCACACTGACACAGAGCCCCCTTGTCTGATGAGAGAGCGAGAGAGATTATAAAAAGAGGTCAATGCAATTTAGAACAACATTTATAAGAATGGGTGAGAAGAGTAATAAAGTTGTAAGAAAGGCTAATGACGAACCAATCTCACTCCTGCCAACTTTAAATATGAGATTGGCCATTTGTTTTCTTTGTCATTTGAAATCACACCATCATGCTATAAAAACACTTCATATAATACATACAAGCCAGCTATTCACTCTGAATGCAGCATAGTACTCATATCGTAACCCTGCCTTGAAACAGTACTGTCTGGCCCTTCCCTGTTATGAAATCTCTGAAAATGATTCTCTGTTTCTTTTTGGCTTCCCACTGATAGGTCATATTGAAAGCGCTTAATAAAAAGTTGTCAGCATGACCGAGCGATCTGGTGTTTTCTCATTCAGTTTACACCCATGGAAACGTGCACTTAACAGCAGCAGTCAAGAGACAACGTAGATACTGAAGGAGGTGAATCGGTGGGTGCTGATTTTATGTGTCATAACAGCGTAATAGATGGGCTGATGAAGTAAAAAGTGAATACTGTAAAACTGAAATAATAAAATGGGATCTTAGGAAGCAACTGGTATAACAAAGCAAAGGTCCATCACATTCTCACATTGTTATGTTATTCGGACTTTCTTTAGTTTTCATTTTGATAGTTTCAACTTGCCTGCAGCGTCAGCTGTTGCATAGAAGATGGAACATTAATAGCAACGTGTGACAGACTATTTAGCCTGCATCTGATTGCGCTGACGTAGAGGGATGCAAGGCAGGGTGAATTTGTAGAATGCAAGGCATCTTTCTTAACTCTCCTGGCCACCCTTCTCTTTGCCCTGTAGGCCACTCTTCTGCTTATTTCCTGAGGGAGCATACTCAGCTTTCCTCAACCCCCACAGCTGAAAGGACAGACTGAGGGCAGCTTTTCCATGCAGTGGAGTGTAGTCTGAATCCTGATCATCACTCCTCATTACAGTGCAGGAAGACCTCCAAGCAGCAGGTGGGAACTAGCACTTAATGGGTATTAAAGTGGAGTGAACAAATGGCTCTCAACCTTGATCAAGTGTCTTTGTTCCGGCTCCTACTTAGCTGCTGGAGTCTGTATCCAAATTCAACACACCTGATACAGATAATCATCGAGTTCATCAGCATACTAGCTTGAGAAGTGCGAAATTAGGTTTGGAACAAAACTCTACAGGGAGGCAGCTTGCGTCCAGTTCTGAGTTTGAAGCCTTAGGAGGAGGGTGTACCTTTAAAAAGCAGTTGGAGTCATTACTTTCTTTACCTACAATGCCATAAAAGTGGCTAACAACAGCTAGCTAACATTGTTCAGAGTTCATGAAAAATTGCAGCTCTGAATAGCAGCCTGATTGAACCCGAGCATTAAGAAACGTAAAATGAATCATGACACCACCTAGTCCCACAGCTGCTTGCTCGGGATCATGACTGACTGAGTGTTTACAAAAGGAGCTGAACAAAAACTGTTAAAACAATCCAGGTCCCATGATGGAGAGCAGAGCGTAGCTATCGTCCCGGGGAAGAAAAACAAAAACAGCCGAATGTGACAGAATGATCCAAAGCCACCCTAAGGCTGATAATACATCATATCTAAATAGACTTCCTGTAATTAAGCCTGCTAGAGAGGTTCAAGCCAAAGATTAGGAAGTGTGGCCCAGGAATCAGAATGTGGCAGGCACTAGGTGGGTCAGAGACTGTATGGGGGTTAGTGTGTCATAGAAATGGAGGAATAAACATATAAGCTGGAGCAAGAGAGAAAGAAGCTGAGAGAATGGCTGAGTTATGAGCTCAGTACAGGGTTATGGTATAAAAGGGGATTCAAGTGAACACTGTACTAGAAAAAGGCAAGTAGAGTTCACATTTAACCCTCAACTAACACTCTCAGACCGAGTGTGCTTAGCTAATTTAGCCTTTCAAATGTGCATAAAACATGTAGAAAAGAGCAAGTCTGGGATCTTGGGAAGCTGCCATCTCCAGAGATCGAATAGGGAATGAAGTTTTAGCTGGTAAATGCAAAGTGTGTGAGACAAAGTGTGTGTGGTACTAAGTGTAGATACATCTCCTTTAAGAGAATATAATGAGGCAGGACAACAGCACTACTGAAGGAGGCATTTTAATGTGCTGATATATAGATGGATGGGAGAGATCTCTAAACTGTACTCTACTGCCCTCTCAGACATCTTCACATGTTTACTCCTCCTCATTGCTATTGATTTCCGCATTCTGTACAATCTCCTCACCAGCCAGGCTGATAATGCAATCTTACTGAGAGGAGGAGAGAGGAAGGAGAAAGGGAAAGAGGGCTGAGAAACGGCTCGGACATGTATTGAATGGTAAAAGGAAAGAGGAGGAATGCGGTGTTCCTCATTTGGCAACCCTACTGTACGTTCACACCCAGGACGATAGTAATGAAAACACTTCATAAACACAGCCAACAGTATTCCAAAAAGGGTAAAAAATGATGACTAGGAGTGAAAACAGGATATGATATTTATGCAACTCAAACAAAGCCAGCATCCCAGTAGACCATCGCAGCAGACCAGGAGGAGAAACCGCACTCTCAGTGGGGTCTGGTTATTTCTGGTTCCTCTGCATTCCTCTGCAAAGGGGCCAGGTTCCACAAACAACACTGGAGAAAATACTTTGTCGGACCCAAATAACAAATATTGGAGATATTGGATATTCACCATCATACATGCAAGACTTGCTTTCATCGCAGTATCAGGCTCCCTTCTCCGGTTTCACTCGTCAGAGGGGGATAATAAGGTTACGTGTGATGTCACAAATAATAACTCTAAAATTGAAACCAAATATTCGGAATCGATATAGCAAAGAATATCCTGGGTATAGTATCGCGCCTCATTATGTTTACACAGTGTAATCAATATAAGCAAATATAAAGATGGTGCTTACTGCTACTGCAACCTTGATTATCTTCAAATTGAATCTTCTGCCACCTGCCCTGACAGAGTGGTGAGGACCAAAGGCACAGACATATTAACTCTCCAAGATGGTCGCTTTTGGAATCAGAATGAGTGAAACATAGAAGTGAACAAGTGAACGAGTGAGCAATAAGTATATAAATGAACAAGAACCACTGCTTGAAGGATTGTGTGCAATCATACAGATCAATGCTCATCGAAATTTCATGAAGGCTCAGCCAGATCGCTTCATATTTCACAATAATAACGAGAGGCCTGCAGGGGTGGATTGGCAAGAGAGGAAAAACACAAGCTAAAAGATCATTTGAACAGGTCTGTTAGGACGAGCCAGACAAACCATTAACCTTTTACTAAAATCACACTAATTCACAAAACTCTCCGAGACATCAGCTGGCTTCTTCTTACAACTTTGCAACAGAGAAGTTCTCATGACTAGCCACTTGTTCTGAGGTGTTGTTGGAGAATTGAACGCTGGTCAGGTGACCAGACTTAGACCTGCTCCAGCAGTATCCCTGATTGACAGAGCAGAGAGGCATGCTGGGTAATTGGTCTTTAGCGGAACCTTTTAACAGGCACTTGTGGGCTTTGTACAGAGCTGTTAATGTCAGGGTGGTAATGTTATCTCTTTTCTCTCTCTCTCTTTTCCCCAGAGCTCTCTCTCTCTCAGGTGTGATCTCATATGCTGTGGATGGGAATCAATAGGCTCAGTGGCAGGGTGTTCGATGCCTGCCTGAATTATTGCTTCATTTTTCTCCCCATATAGACGAGGCCTGTTTTTCCTCAACCCACCCTACACTGGGATCAATACCTTACAATCTCATTTTTATCCATTTTTCCATAAAACCAGTGATTGCGTTCATTTGGAAAAACCGACAAACTAAATAAGGTATGGCTTTAAGAAAGGGGAAAGCATATAGGAGGAACCTGTGGCCATAAAATGGATGACTTGTTTTCCTTGATCCTGAGTGGTGGCGGCTGCAAGGCAACAACACTTGTGTGAAACGGCTCACTGAAGATTTTATGCTGTAAAGCAAACCAAGTTCACTATATATTTATGACAACAATTTTCACATGTCAAAGATCAGCCATTTTCCTGCTGATTGTGAATGGTTACCACTGATCCTGAAGCATGGTGCCACTTGAATTAAAGAGCCTTATTATCAAAACTGAACAATTATTCAAGACATCTGAAAACATATTGCAGGCTAAACACACTGGACAAACATTATCTGGAAAAAGACTACAGAATGATTCAAAACACAGTTATGGCTAGTTAAACTGTTAAACATTTTTGACATAAAAGCCAAGGATATATGTGTTAATAGCTGCCACCATAACCATACAAGCCTTTGCTTGGAGTCATTGTGTTGATGATCCTATCCACAATAAAATAAACAAGAGACAAGTCATCCTTGTAGAACTAGGTGCCACTAGACCTTTTGTCCAGCTCCAGTTTGTCTGGGTCAAAAGCCTTTGTTCTTCCTCAGTTTCAGTGAAAAATGCTTCCCACAGTACTCATCATTGGATGGGAATTAGAGAACTTCCCCTAATGTGATCCAGCAGAGTCTTTTTAATATCAGGCCTGATGGGTGCTGTTCAGCCCACTGGCCTGCATACTGAGCAGGAAAGAATTGCCTGTTGAACCTCACAAGTGATTCATCAACAGCTCCAATCTATTGGTCGCGCCGAGCGCACACATGCCTGTTGAGAGATAGTGTTATAACTCTGCCTCCCACTGCATGGAAATGGATGGAAAGCCTTTTCGACTAATGATTCAAATGTGGCAATCTTGTACAAGGTAATATGCAACCAAACATGGAAATGCATTTTTTGCTGATGGAGGGAGAGAGAGAGCGAGAGAGAGAAAGAGAGGAATGATTCAGTCCTCTTATCTGCAGAATGCCATGCAGGAAGGGTAATGTCCCAGATGGAGAGTGCTTAATTGTTTCTGATGATAAATATAATTGCGCGGAGCCCTTGGATGTCTAATTGCAGCGAGAAGTGCCGAGAAAATACTTATGCAATCACTGAGCTTTCTTTATCACTAGAAATCCTTAAAACTCTCCATCCAAGAAAAAGGCAAATGGTGGCAAGATTTGTTGGACTGTAGCCGAGGCTCAGCTACCCCTCTTTGTGAATGCGAGCTTCCATTTTACTGCAAACTCTTGTACTGGCCAGCATGTGCCAAGAATTTGAGACCCCTAAAAATGACATCATCCATTATCTGGCAGGCTTTTGAGAAATCCATTAACCGAGTGGTCTCTGGGTTCATAAGTAGACACAGCAGTTGGTGCCATAATGCAGCTGGATCATCTGAAGCCATCAAATGCCACTGAGTTGTAAAATAATACATTTAATATTAATCTTACACCCCAAACGGAACCAAAGCTATTTCCTCGTATCTGCATAAAATACAATTATGTTTGGTCACAATGAGCACAGCTACTGATACACTCCGTTGTGCTTCTTTGCTGTGCTTCAGGTACAACCCCACATTTCCACATGGTTGTGTGGTGTACAAGCATGGCAGCATCAGTGCACCATTGATTTAATTAGGTCTCCATTTCCTCTGGCTGACAGAAGTTGATTAGAGGCGCCAGATGTCCCATACGTAATTCTGTTGCCAGCTGCCATGCAGTCCGGCCAATCCTCTATGATTAGTACCCACTGGCAACTGGGCATGGCCAAGGTGCCAATTGGAGCCAGGGGAGAGGAATGGCAGGCTGACGCCCCAAACACTGCACTGCACACCAAGGGGGCTGCTGAGACATGGGCACCCGAAGAAAAGGAAAACTCACGTGTTTTATGCAACTCTGGAGGCAAATGGTGTCAAAGCAAGAGAAATTTCAGAGCAAGAATTCCTCCGTGGCTGTTCTGTGAAACTATAAGGCACAATGGAATAAGAGCCTTGATTCTGTCTTTGCACTGCTCTATCATCACTTGCAATATGTGCAAGTATCTCGATCTTTGCCGTCTCTTTTCAGAAAAAAGAGATACACGGATGGAAAAAAAAGAAGCTGACCATCTAACCCTTGCTTCAGTGGTGTGAGTGATGTGTTTTTTGAGTTGCAAAATCTTTCCCTTCATGCCTGGCCATGTGCTTAGTGAATGGACTGTGAAGAGAGGCCAAGTTTAGTGCCATAAACCCAATGAGCGTACTCATTCACACACATGAATGCGTAGGCACAGACATAGATGCATGCTGAGCAGACAATGGCCACAGCTGAGCACCCTTTAAATGCATTTATGAAATCTATTTTTCATACTTATCTCGTGGGTGTTAAAGCTTTAATTATTTTAATTGCAAACTGCAAATGAACTAATATCCTCTTAACATTTTCACAACACATCTATTTCTTCCAACCAAATTCAAGTATTAAGCACTCTCATGGTATTTGGATTCATTCATTTTTACCTGTGTAGATGAATCTGCCTGGTGTTCCTTTACAGAACTGTTTGGACTTGTAGGACAGAGTGACTTCCACCACCCCGGGGATGTGCCTGGGGGGAGTCTGTACCCGAATGGCATGAGGTGTGATAAGCTATGAGAAAGAAATGGAGAAAGAAAAATATCAATGATGGCATATAATAATTTATAAATACAGAATTATTGTTATTACAAAATAATTTATGAGATATTGTTACCAGACCACAATATGAGGGAGAATGAGAAAAAAAAGGCAAAATACATTTAACGGCTTCAATAAAAGTAACTGTGAGAAACTGAATATAGGACTTCTCCACATAGTCCCCATGCGAGATGATGCATTCGGTGTATTGTTCAATTAGCTTCTGTTTTCCCGCAGAGAAGATTTTCGGCTGCCCCCAAAGTCAGGTGAGCACCGCTTTCTTTACTTCATCAGCAGATGTGAATCTGCGACCGTCCAGCACCTTCTTCAGTGGACCGAAGATGTGATAAACACTCGACACTAGATCCGGGCTGTAAGGAGGATGTGGCAGACGTTCAAACCCAAGAGGCCGCACTGTCTCTACTGTTGATGCTCCTGTATGAGGACGTGCATTGTCAAGATGCAGGAAGACCGTTGTGGACAGCATTCGTCTCCTTTCGCTGTGAACTGCAGGTTTAAGTTCATTTCACAGCAATGCACAGTAATGTGCACTGTTCACTGTTTGCCCATGCACTTGGAAATATCCCAAAAGAACGTTCCTTCATGTCCCAAAAGAACGCTAACATGATTTTCTTGGGGAAGGGATGACTTTTGAACTTCTTCTTCTCTGTTTCCACTCCATGCTTTGTCTTGTGCTCTCCAGGTTATCGCATCATTTAAAAATGACCTCTACTTTTTTATTCTTCCTCATATTATTTTCCAAAAACAGCACATCCTGTTGTTTTACTCTCATGGCAATTTGTTAATGATTGCAATTTTATATTAAAGAACATCACGTTCCACATACATTTTATTAATTTAGATTTATGTTTAATTGTGTGGAATGTCCCAGAACCAAGTATGTTCCTGTTATAATTTACATTATAGCAGCTATGCATTGTTGTTCCTTCACTACAACATCAACAAAAAATGCATCTTGACATGCTGAACAGAAACCGGTAATTTCCTCTGAGGAATGTTCTGTGAGACAACAGCTTTCTTTCTGCACTGACACTGGAGAACCTTGCACAAACAAACGTCTCCATGCAGAAAGCTTCTTATCATTGGTTTTATTTTGCTTCTTGAAAATAGGCCCAAATGCATTCAGAAAGTATTCAGACCCCTTTAAATTTTTCACCATTTGTAATGTTGCAGCCTTATGCTAAAATCATTCAAATACATTTTTTTCCTCATGAATCTACACTCAGTGCCCCATAATGACAGCACAAACACAGAATTATAGAATTCTCTGCAAATTTAGTAAAAAAGGAAAACTGTAATATCACGTGGATGTAAGTATTCAGACCTTCGCTGTGACTGACATATTTAACTCGGGTGCTGTCCATTTCTCTTGATCATCTTTGAGATGGTTTTACACCTTGATTGGAGTCCA
>JAQLOM010000002.1:10126002-10136714 GCA_030068315.1 Chrysichthys thysi
ACACACACACACACACACACACACACACACACACACACACACACACACACACACACACACACACACACGCATGTGTGCGCAAGCAATGTGCTAAATGTTCAGACTGTTGCTTTTTGGGTGTGTCAGGACTAAACAACACCTGCTAATTACCCAACAGCTTCACACACTTCAACTACACCAACACACAAGGGACAGAAATGTCTGCAGAACTCACAACTTATTGTCACTGGAGCATTGCTCAAGATTAGTCCAAGTTAGTCTGTAAAGGTAACTTTATATTATATTCACGCCAGGTACGATCCAAACAAGGGATCTTGTACTGTTTTGTAATCGCAGTTGTCATAAATTAGTTCTGCAATTTCATATTATTCTTTTTTAAATGTGAAGTTAAAAACAAACCACTTTTTTTTTTTTTATTTTACCAAATTTTAATCATTCACATTTATTCATCTGAATCAAATGGAATAAAAGAAAAGTGGAAATTATTATTATTATTTTTTTTTTTTTTTTAAAGACAGATAATATATGTCTGAGAATCTTGCAGCGATTCGATAGAAAAATAATTAAGTGATGTTCTTGCCCAAATACACCATGGAACACCTACTATCTTACAAGACAATTTAGCTGTCAACACTTTAGGACCCCACTTTCCTTGCTGTTCTGATTTCCAGCAGGACACACACTTTCACACCCAGAGAGATATTGCTCTTAGGGGACAAGGTGCAATTTGAGCAATTCAAAGACTGTCCGCTCTTCGAGCATTCCACCATAAATAAATGGTGACCGAAGAGAATATCTACAAAATGTGACAACAACAAAAAAACTCCTTTTGAAAAGACATCCACCTCCTGATACATGCGAAAAAATACAAAGGGCAGCATGTGTGAGCACCCTGCACACACAGTGTAAGGTAAAGTTTCAGCGGGACATTACAATAAAGCAATGTGTCAGAGATGTTTGCCCTAGTGTAAACACACACCCTTAAAACATCAGCCATCTTAAATGCTTTCCCAGAGAAAGGATGTCATATTTAGACATGATTAGTTCCACATTCCCATAAGGCACACTAAACAACACGACCCATAAACTCACTGCAGTGCAAACATATAACCCCAGAAACTCTCTCTCTCTCACACACACACACACACACACACACACACACACACACACACACACACACACACACACACACACACACCTCTAATATTTCCTGATCATTCATCAGTTTTAACAGTCACTCTGAAACTGTTTTCCTAGTATAAGCTAATGCCTTACCTGTTTTGTCATGGAGTCAATCAGTCGTACATAGAAGTCTTGTTCTGTCCTTATTCCTGTGTGCAAAAGAAAGAGGACCACTGAGCAAAAAAATAAATAAATAACTCAAACCCACAGCCAGATTTCTATGTACAGCATTACTATGAACAGAGACAATTACAGAGAAAAGCACGCAAATAAAATGGGTCATACTCTTAGAGTCACCTAATTCATATCAGTATAGCTTGTCAGTTAAATCATTTCTCCTGAGCTGAGTGGATTTGTACATACATTGTTGTTTTGAATGAAAGACCACAGCACTGAAACCTTCAACAAAGTGCTCACGACAAACTAAAACATTAATGACGTCATTTCCGTTTCAGCGCGAGATTAAATGCAGTAAACGCGCTCTGAAGTGTAGATTTAAAGAATCCGTTTATGAGGAAAGAAAAGAAAAGAAAGAAAAGAAAGGAAAAGGCGGCTCGACGTGTGCAGTAGCCTGTTTTATGGTGTAAACACAAATCATCTTTACAGCGTTACATTTGAGATGATCGAAAACATCCACGCCACAAAATTAATACATTTAAAAAAAAAATACACAACATGATTATTAGATCATCAACTTTCTGATTCGGTGGTAATGCCATGCCATTCACGCGAACGTTTAATAAACTGCAAATATGGAGGATCCTAATGTTGTTGTGAAGCCTAAATGTGTGATTTTATGCGTTTAACGTGAGGATGTTACGTCATCTATCATCTGTATCGGCCCAGGACACTAACACTACAGGCACATTCCGAGGAAAAAAAGACATCACCTTCTCTCTGAAATTAAACCTGTTATTATTATTATTATCATTATTATTATTATTATTATTATTATTATTATTGTTGTTGTTGTTGTTGTTGTTGTTATTGTTGTTATCATTGTTGCTATTATTGTTATTATTATTATTGTTGTTGTTGTTGTTGTTGTTGTTGTTATCATTGTTGCTATTATTGTTATTATTATTATTATTATTGTTGTTGTTGTTGTTGTTGTTATTATCAACAACAGCAATAATAATCGTCCCATGTTTATGCTTACCGTTACTGTAGAGAAGCTGCAGTTTGTAATGAATCCCATTGTTTGTCTTTTCACCAGTCGGTTCCTACACAAATAAAATGTATTTATTAGCAAAAGCAGCCGATTTCCTCATTCCTGCAGCCGGACACAGGACTGTTCCCATGTGCAAGAAATGTAGCCTGAAGTTCCAAGTGGAAAACATCTGAGCTGAAGTAAATCAATTTGAACTGTCAGCCAAAAAATAAATAAATAAATAGATAAATAAATAGATAAAAAAATAAATAAAAAGTCTGAATTTGACTAAATCAACATTACAGCGTGGTGTTAATCATTCGGGGCCAGTAATTCAACTAAATGAGTCACTCAGTCAGTCAGAACAAGCCGCTCCCAGATATGGGAGAATGTGGCCTATTAAACACGGAACAGACCCCAGCACTTTATTTATGTATCGCTTTAAATAAAGCCGACCTGTAATCCTATTACACCATCATTAAATAAACCCGAAACCCAGTTCAGATCATAGCCTCGTGCTGACGTTTTGATTTTCGGATCCAAATGAATTCCCGTGATGTACCCAGAATTTCTAAATATGATCCTAAAACGCGGTCTTTTTTATTCCTATTAGTTAATTTATTTATTTCTAAAAAAAAAAAACAGTGCAAAAAAAAACCCTAGTTCACAGAAACTCGGTTAAAATCTACAAAAAAAACAAACAAACAAACAAACAAACAAACAAACAAATCTATTCGGATTTTATGAAAGCAGGTTTCAAAATAAAAACAAATAAATAAATAAAGATGAAAAATTCGAACACAAACCAGCGTTTGGCTAAAAAATCAATAACGACAAACATCAGCGAATAAAGCCTCAGAATAAATAATTGAAGAGAAGGCAGCATAATAGTGTTAAGAGGAGAAAAGGCGCTTTTACAGCCATGTAACAGCCTACAGACTCTTTCATCCATGGTATAAATCATTTAGGACTTGTCTCTCTCTGTCTCTCTGTCTCTCTCTGTCTCTCTTCTTGCACCTTTAACTCCTTTAACACGTAAACGTTTGGGCAGGATTCAGGCGCAAAGTCCATACCGTTTATCCTCTTATGTTGTACATCGGGGGAAACAATAAATAAGGGGACAGGGGGGCTTTTTCTTTTTAAATAATTGATTAGTTTGAAAAGTCGCAGGCCACATATTTTTGTGTGGGGGGGAAACAGCACTTGCCTTTTCCTTCTCGACAAATCCAACGAAAGAAGTGCGCTCGATCTCCACGGGCTGCCCCTGTCTGTCATACAGAGCCAGCACAAAGTGGAAGAAGTTGGATTTGCGCAGATTGGAAGGAGGCTGCTTCTCAAAGTGGGCTCGGGCCAGACCTACACCACTACACGGGGAAAGAGAGAGAGAGAGAGAGAGAGAGAGAGAGAGAGAGAGAGAGGGCATCAGAGCATACACAGCCTAGAGGAAAACTGGAACACATGGCTCTAGAAAATGTACGCGGGGTTGAATTTTGTAAACAATAAATAAACCTATTTGTGCACTTCTTTTTATGCGTTTTTGTTTACACATATAAAGTTGATCTTCTGTATCCAATCGTCCCTGATGTGTACAAAATGCTCCAATGGTTTGGCAGTAAATAGATACAGTAATTGCTCACTTAAAAAAAAAAAATCTTTATAATAACTTGAAAGTCGCAGTTTACAGATAAATAATCCCCTTGTTGTGTTTGAGGCTACACTGTATTTATGGCGTTTTTATTCCGGCTAGCTTTATAAGAAATAAATCCTCCTAGAGGTGAAAGGCTCGGGTCGGGGTTCAGGGCAGAGGTGGTTAAATGTGAGCTTTTTTTTTTAAAGCTTTTGCTGGGTTGCAAAAGTGACCTAGTAACGATATAACTATGGAATCAACAGTTGGACTTCTAAATGCTCCTCTGAAGCTGGGTTTGTTCTACTCTCCCCAGGCTGTCATACTGCCACGGAAAAGTCGGCACGTTTGTGCTTTTACAGCTCGAAGGCTCGGCGAGACCCTGAAATCAACACCAGCTTTCTTGAACCACATTTCTGTAGTGCAGGAGCAGGAGGAAGACGCTGGTCCAGTTCAGGATGAAGCTGTCAAACAAGTGCCCAAGGCACTTCCGTGCGCTCCCGCGCCGCTGAGGTGGGAAGCAGGCGGGGAAAGCCTGCCCGGCTCCCCGGCTCCCCGGCTTACCTCTGCGCGGCGGTGGTGGCGTCCAGTAGGCCGGCTCCCTGCATCCACGAGCGCACCGCGTTCATGCCTCCGATCGGCTCCTCCTTCATGCTACTCCCGCTCCTCTGGATGCTCTCCTGAATCCCAAACATGAACGCGGACTTTTTCTTTCCGCTGGCGATCTTACAGTCCCGTGTGCTTTCTCCTGTCGATCCGTAGAAAGAAAAGAAAAAAGATACAAATAAGGAGAGAAAAAAGCCAGCTAGAGATCTCGGGGCGCGCAGGTGTCTCTGCGCTCGAGTCTATCGCTTCCTCTGTGCAATGCAAACAGAAAGCCAACACACACACACACACACACAGAGAGAGAGAGAGAGGAAACGCAAACGAGGGAGCTGTCAACATCCAAAACACGTGGACTGGAAGCTCCCTGCAGCCGCCAGAGCGCAAAAAAGTCCAGTGTCACTTCAGGAAACAAGACGATCACAACAAGAGCCTCGGTGGAAACCTTATTATCCAAAGTCGGCTTCTTCTTCTGCTTCTTCTGCTTCTTTAGTTGTGTTTAGTGTGTCTTTTTAAGCCTCGGTGCTTATTTTAGCCTAAAAGAAAATGAATGAGCCAGGTGAAATGAAGAAGAAGAAGAGGTGGACCCTCGTGGCGGTGGATCCTTAGTTTGCTCCCCTGGTTCCAAAAAGTGATGTACGTGTGCGTGTGTGCGCGCGCGTGCGTGCGTGCGTGCTTGTGTGTGTGTGTGTGTGTGTGTGTGTGAGAGAGAGAGAGAGAGAGAGAGAGCTCTTTCCCAAAGGAATCCGACTTGACTGTGCTGTGGGAACTCAAAGGGAAGAGGGAGTGACTGAGTACTCTCAGGCCCCCGCCCCACGCCTTACTGAGCCCCGCGCTCCCATCAGCTCTCCATCCAACCGCCGACTCGCAGCGCTGTTCACCTCGCACAGCCCACGCTTCACGCGCTCAGTGCGGTGTGTGTGCGGGGCTGGAGACAAACCCCAGAGAAGTCAGTTCATCAGTGAGCATGGGCTCAAAAAGGCACAGATGGAAGAGTGCAACTGACAGTGTAGCACAAGCGAGGCTTTACTCAAGGTGAATCAACTCTTACAGGATTTACTTCCAGATTCTGTTCCAAACCTCAAACCCAGAGTTAAACTGTACTGAAGACCATGGTAACCAATTTAACGCTTTTTGTTTCCTGGGTATATTGTTACCATGTTGGTAAATGCACGACTGGTGAAATTGTGACCTGGCGCAGTTTATTATTATTATTATTATTATTATTATTATTATTATTATTATTATTATTATTATTATTACTTCCAGCACCAAGTCTAGCTTGGGAAACAGCAGCAACAGCAATAACAACAACAAATCACAGCTTCTAGTCCATAACTTCCTGCATCCAGAGCTCCTCAAATCGGCACTCATGTCCCAGAATTCAAAGAGACTTTCCCGGGTTTAATGAACTCCCAGCGCTTGGTTTTACTTGTATGAAAAAAAAAAGGTGTTCAACAATTGAGATTTTCTCACACTAGAGCTAATATGGGGGAAAGTGCAAAATAGATCCTGTATTAAACTCGTGTCCTCGCACCATCTAACATCCCCCTGTCTCCAGAATGGAGGACACCTACAACTGTCCATAGAATTACAAATGTCGTTTGATTTACCTCAGATACTTTGATCTCTTAGTAATACCTAAGAAAATAATTACACATTGGGTGCTGGTGTATTGCTCGTCCCTCTGTGTTCAGATCAACAGGTTCACTTTGGTTCACTTTGGGCAGCATCCCCATCTCTTGTGTAGACGCTGCGGGTGCTTTATGTGGTCCGGATTAAAACCAGTGTGAATACTCCAAACTGTAACAGAGCAAAGAGCTTCACTGTAACATGTGGCAGAGACCAGGGCGCTGAAAACTGAGGCTGAATAATGACTAGCCTTCTCTTTCAAGAACTATTCTAAATAATTTCGGCTATAGCCACCTAGCAGGACAGGACAGGACAGGACAGGACAGGTAGGCGACTGGTTAATTGGTTTAAAGTTATTAAACGGGTCATTTTCCTGCTAATTCAGAGCTAATAGGAGCAGTGTTCGGTGCATAAATCTATAGCCGAATGAACTATTTCACATCACACCAGCTGTGCCAGCTAATTGCGTTGGAAAGGGCCCTTTGTGGAGTAAATGTGTGTTTTCGGTGTAATGGCAGTTGCTGGTTCTCGCAGTTTACAACCCACCGGAATAAAGCTATCATGAAATGACTTCAGGGTAATAATAGCCCGGCATGGGGACGCTGGGGCTGGCCGAGACACGCGCTACACAATGCGCTGAATTGTATATGAATTATGAGATTTAAAATAAAGTTCTATTAAAATTCATAGAGCTAAACAAAAAAAAAAAAAAAAAAAAAGAGAGAGAGAGAGAGCGTGTGGGGCACGTGCGACTGGGCTGACGCCCAACATGACGCCACTTCACCGGATGTGATTCCTCCAGCAGACTGCATCACACTGAATAGAGAACATTTGTAAACAGTCCAAGAAAACGAGCCCTGGTTACTCCTGATTATTGTGCTTTCATTACCTCAGGAAACATGTTAGTTTAGTTAGTTTTTGTGAGTAAACCACGTAACGTCGATAAAACCCGACAAAAGCTTGTGTACAGGTTGTGTACTACACATTAGGCTACATGTACATCCCGAACAATACCATCACTGATACATAAACTAGTACAGGGGGTCCTCTTCAAAATGTCTGCTTTGTCAAAGTCAAACAATTCTAATTTTTCCCCCCCGGATGAACAAATAAGCACGTAGAAGCGACAGTGCAAACATTTCAAAGCTAAAACATTTTGTTCCCAGCTGCTAAAAATAAAAGATGAGATTTAAATATAGACTTGTGTAAAAAAAAAAAAAAATAAATAAATAAATAAAAAATATTGGGTAAGACACATACTTGTTTAAGGTGCAGGTTCTATCTGCACACGCTTTGTTCGGTTAAAAGATACCCCCATGGCCTTTTAATAATAAAATAAATAAATAAATAAATAAATAAATAAATAAATAATAATAATAATAATAATAATAATAATAATAATAATAATAATAATAATAATAAGACGTGTACTTTGAAAATGAATTCTGTTTTGTTTGTGTTCGTGTGAATAGCGCTGCATATTCATAATCCTCGTCAGCTCATCTTTCTGGACTAATAAACCCTTTTCTGGTTTCATAAACCAACAGTCTATAAAGCTGTGGCAGGTTTGGGCTCTGCTTAGGCCAATAAGCTACTATTCTCTCAGGCCCAAAGCTCATTTTGCTTGCCGTATATATAATATTAGCCGCGAGTGCTAATTACACACACCTAATGTAGTGCAGAAAGAGCCCTCACCCCACCCTCACCCCACCTCACCCCACCCCACCCCACCTCCCCTGAGAGGGGGCTCGTTTGCACACACGCACTACGCTGATCTTTTTCCTTGTTCTGGTCTTCTCTTGTTTATATATCTGTGTTTATTTATGTAGACTATTCATTTGGACCCTATTTCCTTACCCACGCGTTATTTTGTGCTCCTCGGGCTGGGGTGAAACTGCCTGAAGCCCTGATGTTCCTCGGCTGCTTGGAGCTTCAGGCTGAGGTGATTCTGAACACCGGTTTGTAGTCAGTCCACACACACACAAGCACACACTCTGCTCCATGCAGGAAGACCGTGTATGTCCGGATTGAACTGACACACGAAACATTTAGCTCTTCCCTGTAAGCGGTCGGAAACTTTAGACTGAATGGCTTCTCCACACTCATTATCCCGAGATATTTGAATGTTAACGCAATCCCTGTAACCATGAGAAAGGCACGTCAACATGAACTGGGTTTGGTGGTTGGCTGGTTGGTGTTTGTTAAATGACATTTATTTACTGGTTTATTTCACCATTCTCTCTCTTTTCCTCTGAAAATCTATTTTGTTGATAATGTACAAATAGCCTAGCTCTTGAACAAATCTGAGAAACTGTCAAAGAAAGAAAAAAATCACTCTGTCGCATAAAAAGCAGCGCAAGACCAAACGGAAGACGCAAAAACGCATCTTATGGATAATTATAGCGCTCGCAGTGCCATCTTGTGGCCAAGCTCGGATGTGCAGCATAAATTCAGTTCATATGGCCTTTGAAGCTGTGTTTGTTGCGTTGAATATTTCGGTGGAAAAGTGGCACGTTTAATAAAAATAAATAAATAAATAAATAAATAAATAAACAATCTGAGATGGGTTAATCAGCAGTCTATGAGGCTGATACCAATTAACCAATTGACAATTAAACAACTGCACGAACGAACGTGCATTAAACATTCATGACCAGAAGCTACATGCCGTAAATGTAAACAGATTTAGGGTGAATTGGGACATTTTAGGTAAGCAGGATTTATTTTGCTCGCCTCACAGCAAGAAGGGTCCTGTGTTCGGTCCCCGGGGTCAATCTGGGGCAACTTTCTGTGTGGCATTTGCAAGTACTCCCTGTGTCTGCGTGGGTTTCCTCCGGGTACTCCAGTTTCCTCCCATAATCCAAAAACAGGCACAGAGGGGACTTGGGTAATTGGCTACTCTATAGGTGTGAATGTGAGTGTGAATGGTTGTCTGTCTCTGTGTGTTGGCCCTGCCGTGGATTGGTGGCCTGCCCAGGGTGTACCCCCCCCCCATGCCTAAACAGGATTAAGCAGCAGAACATGAGTGAGAGAATATACACTTTCTTGTCAGATAAATGAAAGTCAGAACCTGTTTCACTATGGCCTTGCAGTGGGACTGCTTGATGTTTATATCCTTTGGCTGGTTTTATACATAAGGCTGTGATTTTGTCATGATGACTAATAGGTCTCATATTTATTGTGCACTCATGGGAAACTGTATTTGTAACAAATTAACATCTGCTGATTCATGCTGTTATCCAGGCAGCCCATCACATGTCAGCAGTCCAATTCATAAAAGTGTGCAGGTGATATTCAAAATCAAACACTTATTTACAAAAGAATGGGGAAAGTGTAGTCTTAGTACATTTGATTAAGACATGGTCAGTGTCCAAATGTCTTAATCGTGTCCCAGGGTTCTGCATTTCTTATCTCCTGGAATTTTCATGCATAACAGTCTCATAACCTACAAACATCAACTGAGAGGCAGTTCTGCAGGCAGAAACTGTGGTTGACAGTGATGAGGTCAAAGAATAGACCACTCTTTACAACCACCAGGAACAGAGAAGTATTTCAGAATTGCAGGCTCTCTTGACATAAAAGCAAGCCATTTCTGCTTTTAGAATATGATAAAGAAATCTTTCCTTTATATGTAGAAGGTCTAAACCTTGAGGATTTCAGCAGTTCTAATGGGGTGAAAAGTAGTGATAATAGGGCCCCATATGCCTTGGGAGGCCATCCATATTTCGGAGTCCATAGACCCTCTGTTATGATTGAATTGCTTTATGCAAATTAAGCCAAATTATAGTTAGTATAAATAAAATGTCAGCAAAAAAACAAAATCATGCAATACTGATCAAATAAATTTCAACTTCCCAACCAGTAACTCCCTCCAGAAATGGTTTAGTCATGTGATTGAGGGCAATGAGCCCAGTTGATATGACATTTGACAATAACATAAATCAAACAGTTTAAATCAGTTTTCAAAAATGACAAGATAAAAGCAGAGAGCAACAGAGAGAGAGAGAGAGAGAGAGAGAGAGAGAGAGAGAGAGAGAGAGAGAGACAGACAGACACTTGGCCCAGAGGATAACTATTTTCTTTCTAAAGAAAGTTGAGTGTGTTAAGTGCAATCGCTAGTGTCACTTTTGTTGTGCAGGATTCTGTGTTTGGGGTTTAGATAGTTCCATTACAGAAAAAGAAATAATGAAAATAAAAATTCTAATAATGATTAGCTACAGTTGAGACCAAAAGTTACATTAAATTTTGCCTAACTCCACACATTTCAGGTTAGCATACATTTCCTGTGTTAAGTCAATGACACCCGCTCCCCATTCACACCTGAGACCTTGCAACACTGAGTCACATGACACTGGGGAGGAAAAATGGCTAATTGGGCACAATTTGGACATTTTCACTTCGGGGTGTACTCACATTTGTTGCCAGCGGTTTAGACATTAATGACTGTGTTTAGTTATTTTGAGGGGACAGCAAATTTACACTGTTATACAAGCTGTACACTGACTACTTTACATTGTATCA
>JAQLOM010000002.1:10272207-10289166 GCA_030068315.1 Chrysichthys thysi
AAGGGAAACTAGCTGGCTAGCAAGCTGTGGATGATGGCAGACGGTGCTAATTTACATACAAATAACATAATTAATTGCATGATGAAGGCCTAATATGAGCTTCCCCTGTTTCAAAGACTGCCATCCGCCACTGCTGTAAATGCTGTGAAATTTTCTGTAAACAAGATGAAGTATCACTGAATGACATGGTAGAAAGGTAAAAGAACCTGGAGACATTGGTGTCCTCTTAATGCAGTCTGCATGATGATTTCTAGAGTCATTTTCAGACATGCACTGCAACCCTGAGCATATCTAGACATTACACAGAGGAGTGCTACAGTATGAGAGACCGCAAATGTCTGAATCAGTTGGCCCGGATACTAAACGGACTTCACCTTGCAAGCTACCTAGTGTAGTGTTTGTGTAATGTCCATCTGAATCCATGTGTGAATAGAGCAGGTCATTGTCTGGACAATGTCCGCAGTTCATATGGGAAATCAGCTTAGGAGAGTTTGAGTGTCTTGCGTTAAATAAAGGAAAGGTTGTTACTAGTGGGACAAATCGAAATCCCACTGAGATAGTGAATAAAGATCAGAAGCCCTAGTGAGAGGTTGCTCTTTGGAACATAGAGTTCACACTGAACTGTTCATCATGATCTCACTTACTCCAGCAGAGGAAGCACTCAAAAACCTAGACAGCCTTAAGCACTGTAAGAGCATATTCAATGAAGGTCACTGACATTCCACAGACAGCTGTTTTACTTGCATTGTCTTAGTGTGGTTATTAAATGGTTGCAGGCTAATTAACCTATGACATGCATAGACAGTTTTGTAGTCTGATGGCTGCTGACCTCTTACCTTCAACTTTGCCCCCATAGCAATGGAACTCTTGGTGACTGAACTGAATGTTTTGCTCAAGCTGCTAGACCATGAGACCTTGAGCTCTGCTACTGAGGAGAAGAAATGTGCCGTGAGGAACATCCTGAGACAGCTGAAGCCATCAGGTGGTGCTTGGTAAAAATAAATAAATAAAAATACACAACAAAAAATTATATCTTGGCAAGTGAAGAAATCTTCAGTAAAGGATCTAATATAAGATCTAATATTTCTCATTATGAGCTTACTGGATAAGAAATATGATAGTGGAGTTTATTTATAGATACAGTAGATGCAAAAGGTGTGCATGCCCCTGTTAAAATAGCAAGATTTTGTGATAAAAAAAAGGGTTCTACCTTGGTCTCACCAGACCTGAACACATTTTGCTACATTGTTTTGGGTGATTTAGGCTTGAAAGGGTTTTTTTCATGAAAAAGTTCTTCAGTATAGCCACTTAATAGATAGCCCATCTACCCCTAACTACCCCAGATGCTATACCCCAGATATGTGAAGGATGCAAAAGAAGCCGGGAGTGCCAGATATTCCTGCAGTTCTTTTTAATGTAGGCTTCATAGTTGTTTGGTTTGTTTTTTTTGTACATACAGTGAGGTCCCATACATGCTTTGTAAGCTTGTGAGGACTATGAATTCAGCAGTCGGATGAAACCAAGAAGATGCCGTAGCGTATGTTTATTTTGATGACAAGTGAATGATAATTACTTTGGAACATGAAATTGAATGTGTTCATTTTGCTTCTTCTTCTTCTTCTTTTTTTTTTTTTTTTTTTTTTAGAAATAAATGCTTGAAATAAGCAAAATTATCTAAACAATATAAAATTTTAATAATTTAAATGAATAAAACATCTAGAAATAGGCTTAATAATATTTGTTTAAAACCATTCGAATAAAGAGAAATATTAGTTGGATTTGCCTATATTGAAGATTCTTTACTTTTGTAGTGTATGATTAAATGTTTAAATAGGGAAAACTGTAAAATGATCTAAATTTGTTTTACATTAATCAGATTGCTGCTTTAATGTACTTGCTTAATGTTATATTGAAAGAAATAGTGCCCTAGTGTAGTAGTTAAGTTTTTAATTATCTGAAAAGGTTGATGGTTTATTTGTTCTCCTGTGGTTAGCTTTAATTGTTCAAGCTTTTTTTTGTCTCCTTTTAACATTTTTATTGTTTTTTTAGTCACTGGAGCAGAATACATGTACATGAACACCTCCGTCTGCAGAAATGGCACTAGCTTTGTGGAAGCCCTTTTTGAGAACTTTGGTAAATAAGAAAGCAGTGATGTTCAATGACTCAAAGATCCTTGTTTATGCCATTATTTTGCACTAAAAGTTTATATGTTGCTCCCACAGATTGCAATCTTACTGACCTGAAAGTTGAAGTAGAAGAACAGAAGAAAGATTCAGTCCAAACAAACCAGTCTGCATCAAAACCTGTAAGATGCCACCTTCTCTTATATTCCACTCCAGCATTTGAAAGTCTTCTAGATTCTTGAATTCATTGCAGAATTTCCACTCAAAATCAGCTTTCCTTTCACGAAAGGATTCCCAGAGCTTTGTAAAAGTAAGATAGGGTCATTACATATCAACACACCTAGGCCCTCCCAGTTCATGTCATGCATTTTCTTGAAAAATGTGAAAACCTCGATTAACTGCATTTGATCTTACAACATTCAGAAGCACTACATATACCGGTAATACGATGTGTTTAAAAATGTCTAAGAAATGGTCATGTGCATACAAAATGCAGCATTTCTCCAAAGTTACATTAAAACTACTCCTATTTTACCATGTGCTCTTAGCATGTTTGACAGAAATAAAGTGGAGACTGAAAACTAGAAAAAACAGCACTTATTAGGCCTTTTGTGAACTTTGATGGCATCATGAATTTTGGTAATCTCCAAATTTTGGCTACCTCAGCCAAGAGGTTGAGACTTGCCAATAATTGAAGTTTCAATAGAATAATGACCCCAGATGTGTATCTAACTCAATGCAGAAATAAGGTAACACAAAATTTGTGGTTCACAATGACAATCTCAATCTCCAGATCAAAACTGAAGATAGCATTTTGCATGCACAAATATTGACATGTTGTACAAGGCACACTGGTTCATGGAGGAATACAAGTGTTCTGTATCCTTGTTATACATTACAGAAATAAGGTTTATGCTGTTTATCTCTTCAGGGAAGGCTTCACACACACAAGCTGTTAATTTGAACTTGGTGTTTTGCAGAAAAATTGCACTACATTTGTTTACGCTAATATGTGCTCCGTGTTGGCATAATGAGTCGGAATGAGGAGTGAGTTATTGTTACGTCCACATTGTCCATCTAAAGACCTTCAAAATGAGGCATGGTTTGTTGAAATCGGACTGAAAATGACTGAGTTACATCTAACTGAATTCAACCACATCTAATGGGGTTTGGAAATTCACTTTCCACTGGTTCATAGGAGCGTCATCGGGAATTCCATGTGTATTATCAGGAAGTCAGGGCGCTACACTTCACAATGATGCCAAACATGGATAGGGGAATTCCCCCGTCTCGCCGCAAGCGTGGGGTGAAAACACGGATTTATCATGGACTGTTACTACAAAGGACTAATTAATGAAGACATGCGAATGAACATAATGAACAAAAGCTTAAAATAAAAGTAGTCTGGGATGTTTTCTTGCCGTTTTATCATGGGGATCAATAAATGAGGGCTTTATGGACACATTTTTCCGAAAATCTCATTTCGACCAAAACCATGTTTTGCCTCCTAGTTCATAATTAACCCATGTGCATTCCGACTCATTATGCCAGCACGGCTCACATATTGTGTTACAGTAACAGAATTTTAGTTTTAAACTATACAGCTCCTTTATCTGCCAAAACTGAAACTAATTATGTTATTCTCTTTATATATTAATGTTTGCATATGTATCCAATTTATTCTTTTTTAAAGCATTTTTCTGGAGGAGTTTTTTGGGTTGATAAAATACAAAAGCTAAGTGAGCCGTTTCAGAGGGGGTGGTCCATTGTGAGAGGCATGGCGTCAATAATAATCACCTAATAGCACTCTCTTCACAGGAGACACAGTAAAAAGTTATGAAAGAGGCTGACTGAGTCGTGTCAGGCCACAGCTTATGGCAGAATATTTTATTGCCCATTGTTTTTGACTAGATTACATCAGATTCAGCACCTCCACTCCCCACCACCCCACCTCCAGAGGACTATTATGAGGAGGCTGTGCCACTTAGCCCTGGTACTGTGCCAGAATACATAACCAGCCGTAGTAAGTTTTGATTCCCCACAAGTGTTACTTAAATCATAATATGTTCTTTTTCTAATTTCGCGGTTTTTATTTAATGTCTAGGTTTTATTTATTTTAATTTATCATGCCTCTTCTGTGAAGCCCCAAACATTTTTTCATTGTTCTTGTAACAGTGACAATAAAAGACATTCACATTCATATAATCTTAATCCATATAGTTTAAGTTGTGTAGTTTTCTTGAAGAATGCATAATGGTGAGTCTAGGTAGGCATTTCTGATTATATTTATGAAGCCGTACATAGACGCAGTATACTATGGCTATTATTTAAGTGAACATTTTTACCACCTAACCCATCTGTCCTCCAGGTAGCTCCAGTCCTCCCAACTCCATTGAGGATGGATACTATGAGGACACTGACCACAACTGTCCCAATGTCAGCATGAACCGGCGGCGCAAAAACTCATGTAATTGTGAATTACCTGCATTTCCCTCTGTTGAAAAAAAATCTACTCCCTAAGAGAACGCAGAAGGCACATGATATCGAGGTTTAATTTTTTTTCAAGCAACATTTCCAGACAAGTTTCCCTTAATTTGACATATGTCTTCACAATGTACAGGACTAACAGAGAGATTTAAATCTGAATTTTCAGGTCCACTTTATTCCCACCTAATCTTATGCCAAACTATTTTGTCACTAGCTCCAGACACGTGCTCCCACAAGATTACATTTTCATTCGTAAATTTGACTGATGCTTTTATCAGTGGTAGTTTATTTTCTGATTATACATATTTGATCTCCAGATAATGATTCAGATGCTCTGAGTAGCTCCTATGAATCATATGATGAGGAAGAAGAGGAAAGGAGTCAGCGTTTAACCCACAAGTGGCCCTCAGAGGAGAACTCCATGGCCCCTGTGAGGGATTGCCGTATCTGTGCCTTCCTTCTGAAGAAGAAGCGCTTCGGTCAGTGGGCCAAACAACTCACAGTCATCCGTGATAACAGACTTCAGGTGGGCCATGTTCAGCTTTGCCCAGTTATGTTGATTTTCATCTTCGGATATTACAATACTAATAAGAAGAAATACTTCACCCAAAATTTCAGTTAGCATTAATATGGGGCCGATTCAGAAAAACAAAGGCAAAAAAACATTTAATAGCTTTCATAGCAGTAACTGTGAGAAATTGGACATATCACTTTCCCACATAGTCCCCATGCAAGATGACACATTTGTTGCATCATTCAACTAGCTTCTGTATTCCCACAAAGAAGAAGTTTTTCACATGCTCCTGAAGCCAGGTGAGCAGCAGTTCCTTTACTTCATCATCAGAGGTGAATCTGCGACCACGCAGCGCCTCCTTCAGTGGACCGAAGATGTGCTCAGCGCAAGATCCGGGCTGTAAGCAAAAGATGTCTATGGAAGACGTTTGAACCAAATGGATGCACTATGAGGACATGCATTGTCATGGTGCAGCAAGACTGTTTTGGATAGCATTCCACTTATTTTGTTGCAAATTACAGGTTTAAGTTCATTTCGCAGCAATACAGAGTAATTTGCACTCTTCATTGTCTGCCCATGTGCTTGATAATATGCCAGAATAGGCCCATTCATGTCCCAAAAGAAAGATGACATGATTTTCTTGTGGGGAGGACTGATGTTTAATTTCTTATTCCCTTTGGAAATGGATGTGTCCCCTCCATGCGTTGTCTTTTGCTCTCCCAGTTATTGCATAATTTAAAAACTGCCTTTAGGTGTTGATTCTCCCTGGTATTGAAGGATAGCTTGTGGTGCCTACATAGGATAATACAAAAACAATTATTAACTATCCCAGCATATCATGCATGACTGTGTGTTGGATACTGTTTTATATGCATTCAGCTATTCATTGAATATTGACTTTGCTGGTTTCTCTTTCCAGTGCTACAAAAGTTCCAAAGACCAGTCTCCCTACATGGACCTGCCACTTAATATGTGCAATGTCATATATGTACCTAAGGATGGGCGGAAGAAGAAGCATGAACTTCGCTTCTCTCTGCCAGGTGGAGAGGCACTGGTGTTGGCGGTACAGAGCAAAGAACAGGCAGACAAATGGCTCCAAGTAAGCATGTTTTCCTCCTTGTTGCTAAAAAAGACTTTTCAGGTCATACAACCAGAAGTGTCTGTTAAGAATACACATACAGTTTAATATACTGAGTGTTGGCCAGAAATAATATTGCACAAGAATGAATTCCTTTGGTTGAGACTGCTGATGTGCTGTTTCTCTGTGTGGGGTTGTAGGTGGTGCGTGAAGTAAGCAGCCTGGGGAATGCACTGGACATCTCACCATCTCCCATTATTCCCAGAAAAAGAGAAAAAAAGCCAGAAAAAGACTTGGACAAGGTACGGTGTAGTGTTCCTCAACAAGCTTTGATATGGCTTTTGGTGTATACTACCGGTATGTACGTATATTCAAAGTCCTTGCTAATATCCATACCCAAAGTACAACAAAGAAGTCCTGTATGAGTTATTTATCTTAGTCATGCAGTGCTTTTCTTTATGATTCTATTTAAACCACCATGTTAATAAATAAACTTTCTCTATAAGAGCTAGTCGTTTGTAACAGCTGTAACATTTTCTTTGTAATATTACATCTAATATGCAACATTTTATCCTGTGCCCTAGAATATGAGAATTTGTACAGCTAGGTCTCTACTGTTAATGGTAACTGTATTTGTATGTGTGCAGAGCACCAGTGGCTAGAAGGCTAACTGCTCAGAACACTCTAAGCATATGCTTTGATTAAGAACGGTCATATTAAGAGCTGACAGCTGAAAAAAAATACACGCACCAAAAAAGATTAATGCAGCGGGCAGAATTGTGTGTTTGTGTCCCTGTGTACATGTTTTTCAAGCGTAGGAGGACGTCGAGCCTGATTTCTCACTGAGAGCTAAACTGACACAAAGTTTGTAAGCTATTATTTTGCATCCTGAGCAAACAAATTCTGCAGCCGACTCACTGCTGGGGCTTTGAGCCACACATTTGTTTTCCACTGTCTGTCTGTCAGGCAAAGACAATTTGTCTAGACACACTAAGATGAGACAGGTGAGATTGCTTGTGCTTGTTCTTAATGAGTGTAATTGTTTTGGTCTTCTAGAGATTGTCTGGTGAGAAACATGCATCAGATTCAGACAGCATGCCTAGTGGAGAAAGTAGCCGAGAGAACCGGGAGAATGGTGGGCGTTCTTTCTTTTCAAAACTCACAAATTTTTAAAAAATCACAATTTTTACATTCTGCATTTACATAATTTGATTAAATAGCTTCTATCGAAGCTCAAAATGGCACTCATAAACCTGTTTCAATTTGAGTAGCAGCTGCACTTCCTGGGGTCCACACACAATAAAACAAGTAAAAAGTCTCAAAAATATAATCAAGTCAAGTAAAAAACACTAACATCGCAACAGTTCAAATTGCATTACATTATGGCTTTATGTGTGCCTATGTGTATCGATTCTTGCCCAATGAGAGCTTTGTCTACGTTATAATTCCTGTGCACTGTCATTACATTTTTACTGTTTGATAGCATTACTGTCTGTATTTATTTAGGTAAGCCCAGGCGGGTTGCTCTGTCAGAATTAACAGGCACAATGAGCAGAGCTGCAGGGCGCAGGATCAATAGGATCATTAGCTTTTCCAAAAGGAAGCCACCTCTACCTGGAGATACACGAGTACCGTCACTTGATGAGGACCCTCGTTGTGGTGAGATTATTGCTGTCTGTTGTTTTACTGGCTCTCCCATTTTCTTCAGTTATCATTCAAGCACTCACACTTGGCCTTTGATAACTAGGGAAAAATCCTGTGCACATCATGAGTACACATACTCATATACACATAGAACCTGTAGAAATACAAAACCACTGTGCAAAAAACGTACATTTAAATCAATATACAACGTAAAAAGGATGGCAAGAGTTTTTGAAGGAATGCCGTTCAGTCAATTAATAAATCAGCAGAGTTATCTTGGGCAAACAGAGAATATAAAAGAATTTATGAATTTGTTTGTATGCACATGTGTGATGTGTATATATTTTCTGTGTTTCTGACAGGTTATCTGAGTGTTTTGGTGAACCAGTGCTGGAAGGAGCAATGGTGCCGTGTAAGATGTGGCTCACTCCATCTTCACCAGGAGAAAGTTGATGGACGGCGAAACCCACACACCTCTATTGTCCTACATGGCTGTGAAGTGGTGCCGGGCCTTGGGCCCAAGCACCCCTTTGCCCTACGAATACTAAGAGGTGGCACTGAGGTGGCAGTGTTAGAGGTACAGAGGCTTTCCAGTGGCAAAGTTCACAAGAACTTTTTAGCCTTAACAAAACATTACATAACACAATGTTGAGTAATACATTATCAAATCCCTCACAGTACATTTCAAGGTCAGATTCTGAGCTTCATTTCACAGTTGTTTATTATGTGTGTTAGGCGAGCTCCTCTGAAGAAATGGGTCGTTGGCTTGGAGTTCTGTTGGCAGAAACTGGTTCTTTTGCTGATCCAGAGTGCTTGCACTATGATTATGTGGATGTGGAGACCATCGCCAATATCCGTACAGCCGCTCGTTACTCTTTTCTGTGAGTGACAAAAACACAAATTAATTGTATTGAATCAATGCTGATGTGTTAAAAGTTGTCATTCACTGAGTGGTTCATTTCTCTTTTCTGTTCAGATGGGCCACTTCCACAGAGTCAAGGACTTACGATGAGGTGCCCAATGAGGAAAAGGAGGTATGCAAAAAGCATTAACAATTGAATATCTATCCATACTCATAGTGTTAATACCCTAAATGTTATGTATTAGCTTTCCTATCAGGTACATCTTCTTCTTAGGTCTAATATTGAGCATTATTTTCCCAGAGTGTGTGCTGAGCAATGAGGTGCTAGACCATCTGTCCCTGTCTGTAGCTGTCTCAGGTCATCACAGCCCAGCTCAGACATTCATATCAAAATATAAAATAAATTACTTCTTAAAATAAGAGAAGAAAAAGAAATAAGATTAATAAGAAAAGAAGACAGAACAGGTGTTCACATGTATGTATTTATGTGATGGCTGTAGAACCCTTCAACAGAAACAGCCTCTTTCCTAATTTTCAGTACACCAAGGACTACTCTTGGGCACATGCATTCACTACCATTTACCATCTGTTTTTTTTTTTGTTTTGTTTTGTCCTACAGTACAAGAATGAGGCGCTGATGAATGGGCATTTAGTAAAGCGCCGGTCTGCTAGTAGTGACCGAAGTATGGCCAAGCCTCAGATCACTGTTAAGCGCCACGGCTCTAGTGAGTCACAACAACTATCTGCCCTGTATTGCTATTTTGAAATTTGTGATTACACATTTACATTCTCACTGATTCTTTTGATTAGTTGTTTCATATTATATATTGTATGATGTCCTATGTTATATAATTGTTGCTGTATGGCCCTGGAGGTTTCAGCTCTCCCTTATGGTCAATAAGGGGTGATTACCTAGAGAGTACAACACAGAGCAAAATGTCTGAACACATTGGGAATTTTAACAGGCATACTTAAAGCTTTTTGCTCTCATCAGTTTTCAGAGCAGTCAGGAAGAGTTCCCACACTGTCACTTCAAAGGCTTCTCCAGCATGGCCCAGGCAAAAGATGCAACCCAATCTTTATGAGGCATTTGAGTTTGATATATAGCTCTCTCCACCTTATGCCTTTACTGTGGGCCTTGATGAGGGTGTTAAAAGCATTGTCACTCTTCCATCTTCCCACAGTTCTCTGCAACCTGACATCTGGCCTTTTACCTTTCAGACGCAAATCAGTACGGAAGGTATGGGAAAACACGGGCTGAGGAGGATGCACGCCACTACCTGAGCCAGAAAGAGGAGCTGGAGAGAGAGAAAGACCACATCAGGAATGCACTGGTGTTGCTGCGAAAGGAAAAACGAGAAGCCAAGGAGAGATTGAAGGTGGCAACAGGTACATGAGAATATAATTTAAAGCATAAGGCTTCACCTCCAGAAAGATAGTGTCACAGTATATGGGCATTTCCTGTGATGTTAATGATTTACTTTCTTGTGGGATATGTAAGAATAATGGTGTGTTTGGTGCAGGTAAACAACGGCTGGCAATTGAGAAGTGTGTGGCCCAGCTGGAGGAGAGCTGCCAGCAAAAGGAAGGTGAACGTGTGGACCTAGAGCTTAAACTCACTCAGGTTAAAGAGAATCTAATGAAATCTCTGGCTGGAGGAGCTTTGGGGGCACCTGCAGAGCCTAAACCATTAGGCAAGGTATGAACCCACAACTCTTATCGAAACTGCACAGCCTTAAAAATTATGATAAATTTAACTGCTGTACGTCTTACATTTATAGAAGACTCAGAGAACAGAGGTCCGATACAATGAGTCATTAATTCCAGTCAACTGTGCTTCTGAAATGCGAAAGCGTCCCCTATCAATCTATGCATCTACAAAGGGAAATGTTATGCAGAAAGCCAAGGTAAACAAACACAACCTAAATACATTGGTATCTGTACCATTACACTATCAGTACAAACTATGCAAAGAGTGCCGTGTATTGAATCTGTCAGATGGTTGTAGTCAGAATCCCCAAATAAGTCTATAATATAATTTTTGTTCTATCACAGAGAAATGTGACAAGCTTATTAATTCTGCTGTAGTAGTATTAACAGGCATAGATACACCTTACTTTATGAATTTAAGAAATGAAAGTATGTGGCTTTTTGTTTCAGGAATGGGAATCTAAAAAAGGGAAGTGCTGAAGCTGTCCTGGACTGTTGTGTTTTTTGTGTGAATGTTCAACTGAACACAAGAACCTGCAGCCATCCATCATGTGGACATAAAACTGCACATTTATTAGCACAGTACTCTTTGTGCCTATAAAACTGACAACACGTAGAAGATCACTTCAGAGGAATCAGATGCTCTTTTGGGGGGAGGGGAGAACATGAGGTACAAAAGTTATTTGTTTATAAATCAATCAAAAATGTGATATAATGCTTTGAGTCCTACTACTTTGGAGAGTATATCTACAGGGTGGTAACATGGTACATCCAAATAACTTGCTCCACTCATTCTTGCAGTACAATGTACCAAATTTCAACAAACATTTGTTCCCATTTTTAGCAGATTAACATTAAGAGAATTACGTGACATAGAGGCAGCTTACCTTTTGGGGTTATTCCTGTAAGCCAGTTGACAGCTGAGCATCTCCATAATAGCGGGTTTTATGGTGTGTTCCTGGAATCTAGTGTTTAGTACCTTAAAAGAGTTGTGTAAAGAAGGACAAAGAGTGAACTGACAACAGCGTCATCGGACATCCAAGGCTCACTGATTGTCTGATCGTTTCTGCGTAGCCGCAGACTGGTCAGTGTCCATACTGCCCCGTCCTCTGCTGAAAGCGCCTACAGTGGGCACGTGAACATTAGATCTGGACCATTGAGCAATGGAAGAAGGTGGCCTGGTCTGATGAATTGTGTTTTCTTTTACATAATGTAGATGTGTGTGTGTGTGGCTTACCTGGGGAAGAGATGGCACCAGGATGTGATATGTGAAGAAAGCGAGTCAGCAGAAGAAGTGTGATGCTCTGCTGGGAAACCTTGGGTCCTGACATTCATGTGACTGTTACTTTTACATGTATTACTTCCCTAAACATTGTTGCAGACCAAGTACACCTCTTCATGGCTTTGGTATTCCCTTTCAGGAGGATATGGCACCCTGGCACACATAAAAGTGTTGACTTGGCCTCCAGATTCCCCAGATCTCACCTGATCCGATTGAGCATCTGTAGTATGTGCTAGACAAACAAGTCCAATCCATGGAAGCCTGACCTTTCAACTTACAGGACTTAAAGGATATACTGCCAATGCCTTGGTGCCAGATACCACACACCTTTAGATGTCTTGGGGAGTCCATATCTGGATGGGTCAGAGCTGTTTTGGGGGGCACAAGAGGGACCTACACAATATTAGGCAGGTGGTTTTAATTGTGTGGCTGACTGCAGTAAATGTTGGAGAGCATCTTGGCCATGTAAGTGGGGGAACCTTGAAAATGTAGGTTGATTGTTAGAATGTGGTACTAAGAGTAGTATGTTTTTTAATGAGCATATGGAAAAGAGAGCTGTGCAAAATCACATGAACATGAGCATTTGCATGATTCTGCATTTACTTATAAATGTCCCCTTAGATGGTGTTGACTGCTGTTTGATCATTCATATTTTTTTTTTTTGGTAATGGTTATGTAAAACCATGTATTTGTAAAAACTTTCTGGAAACCATAACACCAAGTGGTGCTATTAATTGTGTAACTTTAGACTTTTAATCTAGGCTGCAACACTAACAGGAAACTACAAATTACAAGGGATGTTCTTGTAATCAGTCAAATCAGTATTTTACTGATTTTTATGCTTATTTCACTGTTTCCAAGACAATTACAATGTGATTAACACTTGCACTTTATGGTCCTTGACATGGAGGTGGAATAAAGATCATTGACAAATGCCTCTATAATACCCAGGTTCTGTTGAATGTGATTCCAATATATATTCACGCATCATTAGTCCACAGCTGAATGCAGTGGGAGGTATTAACTATTACTCACTAATGTAAAGCTCCATGTGTGTTATATCAATAAGGTTATTGCGAAGCATTTTATTAAAATTTCCAGTGCACTATATTCAGTTATCAGAAGGGGACTGCTCAAGAAGCCTCCCTTCTGAGTGGATTTGATGGTGTTTTCAGGACCTTCTCCAAAACTGATATTCCTCCATGAGTCCATCATTAATTAAAGTGGACATGCCATACAATGTTAAAATGTTTTATCCTGAGATGCTTTTGTAAAGTTCATTTTTCCACATTAAAAAAAAAAAATTGACAAACATGCACTTTTGTAAACGGTCGCCCCCCCCCCAATCTTCTTTCTCTGGCTATTCCAATCTAGGAAGGCAACAGTCCACTTGGCTGTACTGTGTCTTTCAAAGTCACGGCAACATATTTCAAAAATAAGAAATAGCTTTCAGTACCATGTCTACTTCAAAGCCTTATTAAAAGCTCATGCTCCATTTATGTATTTGAGATGAGTGCTCAACTGTTGCATAAAACAAGTATGCATATAGGTTCAAGTCAACTAGTACATTATTTGTTGTACACTCTGCTCACTGACATGGAGTTTAGAAAAGCCTTGATAAATGAATGAAATCTAATGCTCATTTCAGGAATGTAATGAAAAGCTAGAAGTGACAGCAAAGATACCAAATAGTCAAAGTATTTGTAAAAAGAAAGCTTTATTACAAAAGTTAGTTCAACAAAAAGGGATTGAATATTTCAGCCTCATGGGTCATACTCTGGTGGCAAATCCACAGTCAGTTCACTGATGGTTTCTAGGAATGCTTCCAAGTCATCTATGCAGTGTGCTACACAAAGCCAGATAATTTAGTTGCATCTTCACAAATATGGCAAAGTAATTCAGACAAGATTTTAGCAGATTGATACCTGAAGGCTTCTTGAGAGGAGAGAGTGGCAAACATGGTTGAATCGTAGCAAAATCCTCTTCAAGCACATTTAGAGGCCACTGCTGTCTTCCCAAGCCAGCCAATGAAAACCGGCTAAGGCAGACTTCCTCTGGCACACAGTATACTTCAAAGTCTGTAGATGGTTCAAAACAATCATGAGAATTTGCAGGCGTCACAACATTCTAAAATAGTGATGGCATGACATTTAATTCATTTGTGCCTTGATTAACGAATCAGCAAGTGAAATTCTCCTGCAAGACTTGGCCTGTAATTCTTCCTGCTCCTGGCATTCCCACACATTCTCTTCATATAATAAGAGTCAAGTTATTTAAGAAAGACTGAGATCAGCTTTGGCTAAGCAACAGTGTCCAGTGTTTTGTACACATTTACCACATACAAGTTTCTTTTTGCAATGCACTAGAACTATGCCAATAAGCATTTATGGACCACTATTTAGATCTGAATTCTGTCATCACAACATAGATGAACCACTTCTCAAGATAAGGCACACAAAAGACCGCTTGGCCGTTGCAAATTCTCATCTGGACAAAGAAGACAACTTTTGGTCTTCTGTTTTATGGTCTGATGAAACAAAAATTGAGTTGTTTGGCCACAATGATGTATCCTTTATTTGGCATAAAAAAGGAGAACCCTTCAACCCCAAGAACACCATCCCCACTGTCAAACATGGTGGTGGGAACTTAATGCTTTGGGGGTGTTTTTTCAGCCAGTGGACCAGGGAAACTAATCACAGTATACGACCTCATGAAAAAAGAGCAATACATCAGGATTCTAAACAACATCAGGCAGTGTGCAGAGAAACTGGGCCTTGGGCACCAGTGGACAATTCAGCATGACAACAACCCAAAACACACAGCAGAAGTGGTGAAGAAATGGTGAGCAGACAAACATTGTGGCCCAGCCAGAGTCCTGACATGAATCCCATTGAGAATCTGTGGAGGGAGCTAAAGATCAGAGTGATGGGAAGGAGACCCTCCAACCTGAAAGAGCTGGAGCTTATCGCTAAAGACGAATGGACAAAAATACCAGTGGAGACATGCAAAAAGCTGGTCAGCAATTATAGGAAGCGTCTGATTGCTGTAATAGCCAATAACGGCTTTTCTATTTATTATTGAGAAGGGTAGGAATAATTTTGGAAACGTCACTTTTTGTTCAAATGTAAATAAATGCTGAGATTCCCCCCACCCCCCCAAATTGATCTTATTATCTACTGGGAGACACCTGTGCCATTTCCAGTCAAGAAGAAACTTGCTGGATGAATAAAAGTAACTTTAAGTCAAAATTTGCCAGGGATATGAATAATGTCAGGCTTGACTGTAGATCTATAACATTAAAAAGATACTTTTTTTATTCCACCATTATACAACTTAGCACCAGTCCAATGATGCGATTGGAGTGCAGATATTCAGTAAAACAGCCCTAATCAAAAACAGGCCTTGTTATTGGAGACATTCACAGAATGTCTGCCAAGAACACCAAACCCATGAGTGGTGAATTGCCAGCAAATGAGAATCATGAGAACGGCCAAAAATCCTCACAGGAACCAAGAAAACATCAGATGGTAGAAGTGTCGAGTCAAATACATTCAGTCTGAAGATGCAGAAAAAATTGCAGGGTTTTGAGTACAATACTGTGGTTGCTGGTGTACGGAGATTAAAAGCCCTCAAGTTTGTGACTTCCTTAAAATTTTAAGACGTTAATTCTGAAACAGACCTACCACTTGGGTCATATGGGAAGCACTTCTCAATCTCAGGGTAGTCCTCACCAACAGGCTGAGTAGCCCCTTTACATTGCTAAAACAAAACCAAAAAAAAAGGAGTTGGTAATAGATCTGAAAATGTAGAAGTTGCAAGTAATTGAGATTTCAACAACCAACCTGAGCTGCAAGGGGTTTATTCAGCACGTCGCCTTTATGAGAGGTTACCGGAGTGGCCACAAGCTTGTTAACTGTTCCCAAAGCTTTGCGGCCTGATGGTGCAGGAGCTCGGAGCAGTGTCTTCAGGGGAGTTTTTAGGAGACGTTCTGTAAACAGAGTTACACAGACCAATGCAGAATGAAACCACGTTGACCAAACACACCATCCCATCAAAACCCTCAAGTCTAGCTCGTGCACACTGACTCCAGCTTACCAGGAGCCGACTGAAGCCTCTGGCGTGCTTTTATGGATGGAGTGGAGAGTGGGCCATTTTCTTGATCACGGTAAACCAGAGCATCCATGGCCTCGGACAATCTAACACAGACAAACAAGCAAGCTAATGCTCAGGTTCCCAATCCTGATCCCGGAATTCCTAGATCCTGTACACTTAGTGTTTACCCTGCTCCACACTCAGCTACAGGCCGCGTTCCCGACTTGAAACTGGTGTTTTGGAGCAGGGAAGACACTCGTGTGTAGGAAACATTTTCTTCGAGTTACTAAAGTACTTATTCACTCATTATATTACTCAGTCATTACTACTGTACTTATTCAACCTGTTGGTGCTGTACAAAGGGAATGCCACACTTAATGTTTTAAAGTTCATAACAGTTTGACGGGAAGTTCCTCGACAGGTTTTCTGAGTTTACTTACACACATTATATTAAAACGCCCCGCCCTCGAGCTTAACTAGCAAGTAATTATTTTCATATCGTCACGAATACCGTGAAGTGGACCAAAACCGGAGAAAAGAGATGACGGATGGACACCAGGTTACTGAAGCCGACAGATGAGCGTGAAAAGTGGATTACTAAAGTGGCCTAGACGCCGGCTAACTAACGCCAGTTATCCACGGCTTTATTATCAGCTACAACATCAGCAAGCAGTTAATTCCGACTTTTAGCCAACAAATCTTGCCAAGTGTGTGACAAACGGACATAGCAACTTACCATCCACCAGTTAGGTAACGACAACTTTCTTAAGTACGCTGATTATATGAAGTTTGTTTTGAGTTTAAGCTTCCTGGTTTTAAAAACCAACCTGCTCTCTGATTGGTTCGTGTCCAGTTCGTTTCCTTCTGTGGTACGCCTAATTATGTTAGTTAGTATTCTACTGCCACCGTGTGGCCAGAGTGGTGAACTTATTTACTGCAAGTACGATAATTTAGGCTTAAATGAATCTGTAGTCAGTGTTGAAGCATGGAAAAGACCATGATTCTTAATACTGTATATGTTTCAGGACTTTCCTTGCATTTGATTTTTTACTAAGTAAAAAAAGCTACCATTAAAAACTATCAACAGAAACTCTCTCTCTCTCTCTCTCTCTCTCAAGATTCAAGATTCAAGATTCAAAGGTTGCTTTATTGGCATGACAAATACTG
>JAQLOM010000002.1:10306951-10318107 GCA_030068315.1 Chrysichthys thysi
AAGTGGAAATATTTAATTTCATTATTTTTGAAGTCATTTTTACTTTGCAGCATTTCCTTGCACGTGCCTAAGACTTTGCACGGTACTGTATATAGTTATGCTGTTCCTTGTGGGACACATTTCGTTATAACCGGGATCAAATTTGGCTCAAATTAGTCATAATGAAACTATATTTCTTATGTAGCCATTCAAGAGTAAAACAGAAAATACATAATTTATTTCATTAATTTATTTGAATATTTAAATATGCATTTCATGGTATGTACAAACGGTAGAAGGATCTAAACCAACAGATATTACAGAAAAGTGCAAGGAAGTCTGTTGTAATTGAGTCTCCAAACACTATGGCAGTCATTTTGGTCCTCGAAATCTGCGTCTGTTGTGTCCCTGGCCAGTCTGTCTCCGTGCACAAGCGTACTTTACGATAACCTGCGTACAGTTTTCGCACTTCACCGTGCAGCACCAGTGGAACTTGCAGTTGCAGCTGCTCACTATTTCAGTGCGGATCTCCTCGACGCGCAGGCCGCACTCCTGGCACAGCCTTCTGCAGCTGTTTTTTTCCCACTGGGACAGATTCGTTCCACTCTGCAAACACTCTCTGCCTTCCGTGCCATGTAGTCCAAGGCTCAAGTTTTTCGTGCAGTAATCAGGGGAATCCTCCAAATAGATGAGCTCAGAGCGCGCGATACTACTGAACGCGTCCGCAATAGCGCGGCCGCGGGTGTCGGCGCTGTTCCCTGCGCGCATGCGCCGTTTGTCCAGCTCAAGTTTGTGCGCTTGGTCGTGCTTTACTTTCAGGTAATTGCCCACCTCACGGAACTCGGGCAGCTGCATCCAGCACGTCTGCATCGCGCAGCTCTCCGACATGCCATGGCAGCGGCAGATCCTTTTCATGGTCACTTTTACTGCCTGCAACACAGATTTTATTGGCTCTCAGCGACTTAGAACATTTATAATCCATAGTTATACAAGATAAGAAGGTAACCAATACGTACCAGACGGCCTGCCGCGTTGTTATGAAGATTCACAGCAGCACGCGCGTCCTGTCCAGTCTCGAATGCGTCCACATATTGCTTGGAAATCCTCTCTCCAAAATCCACGTTATCGCTACAACCTCCCCAAATCCAGCCGCGTCCCCCTGACGACAGACCTGACTATAGTTATATAGTCCCTAATAGTTTCATAACCCGTGACAATTGCTAGATACGTTGATCAGAGTTACAACAGGTGTATGCAGGTATAAGAATAAAAATTATGCAAGTGAAAAAAAAAGTTTAAACAGACTAAACAGTGATGTCACATCTTAAATTAGGCTATTCTTACCAATTTTGCCATTTCTTGAGTTGTCGCATCCGCAGTTGTCCAGATCACCAAGGCTACAGTTTTTAGTTAAAGTATACATGACACCAGCTGCGCTTATTGCGTGGACAAACGAGGTCTCTCTCGTGGCTACAAGAATACACAGGCAGTTTAGTTAAAGTTACAACTGGCCTTACGTTAAAAACCATCAATGTAAGTGCACAGCCGTCCTCTGCATTTTATATCTTACCATTTCGGGGCCGTCTGTGAGCTGAGAGGTGAAACGTGCTCTCCGGGCAGTTCCACCTGTCCCACGCAAACTGATGCTTGCACTCCTGCATTCCGTTTTGGGCTCCAGCAAGAACACTACTCGTGTAGCTTAAATACGCCTGTCGGTAAAAGGGGAAACAATTCTTTTCCATATTCTTTAAGAAATATAGCTTGCCATGCTTTGTAGAGAACGTAATTTTTTAATTCTTAAGTAGACAGTTCATCCTTAAGTGGTCAAATTGGAGCACTTATAATAAAGCACAAAGCAAACTTAACTTACTTTTGATCCAGTCATGAGCAAATTGTTAACAAGCCTAAAAAGGAGAAGAAAGAAGTCAAACAATGTTAGAAGCAGCATTCGCGTTATTATTGCAATATACAATAAACTTTTGCATTTTTTGCGTTCTTACCAGGTGTGTCCCAGGAGGCTTTGGTGGTAAATGAGGAATATAGAGGCCCAGAGAAAGGTGGAAGCCATTTTTTATATATTTTTTGCTAGATCATGTAGCTACCAGAGCAAATGATGATCTGTTCTTTCAAATGGAACAGGTTTTAGAAATTTATACAATCCACATCGGGGCTGATGTGGGGGAATGGAGGTGGGTAACCTTTTGTTACAGAATTCCTGACATGCTATTGGTCCGTAGCTGCCAACGAAGTGGAGGAAACGCCTCTAGTGAACTTCAAAGGATATCGATATCAGTGTGTTTATTTCTCTCTGCGGGCAGCAGTGCATGATAATTGATAGCAATCCATTGATCCAGGGACCCTGGGGAAGGTTTACACCGTCCGCCAATACACTTTTACTCCAATATATATATATATATATTTTTTTTTTTTTAATTTTGCAATTCAGAATCAGAAAAACACTCCACACACACAAAAAACATGTTATGTCCCAAATATTTAATTCTTTCCGAGTTTAAAATGTCATGTACACTTAAAGATAATTTAAAAAAACAAAAAAAAAAACAAAGAAACATTCAACCCCTTGTGCAGTAAACATTGTCAAGCAATATGTGTCAGGAAATTAAGCAGTTTGTGTTCAAAATAAGGAACAGCTATTTAAGGTTTTAACAACTAAATCTACAATCCAGAAGAAAAGTGCACATATGTAACATAAGTACTGGAAATTAATTAACAAATGAAAGAAAGTTTTGCCCAAGTTAGCAATTTCATTTTCTTGATGTTAACTTTAAAATAATCATCAATATGTACAAATATACACATCCTATGCTGCGGATGGGCAGGGGGCTTAACTACGTACACGCTGCCTCCTTCGCGGACTGTTACGTGACCGGGTGCCCTTATTCCTTTTTGCACAAATGTGTTTTGTTACGAACTGTGTGCACTTCTCACACTTCACCGTACAGCACCAGTGGAATTTGCAGTTACAGCTACTCACGATCTCCATCCTCTTTTCCTCTACTTTGAGGCCACACTCGTGGCATAGCCTTCTGCAGCTTCGCTTTTCAAACTGCGACAAATTATTGCCACTCTTCAAACACTCCCTGCCTTCCGTTCCGTGCAGTCCGAGGCTCAGATTTTTCACACAGTAATTTGGGGATTCCTCCAGGTAGGTAAGCTCAGAGCGCGCGATGCTGCTGAACGTGTCTGCGATTGCGCCGCGGTTCTCAGCGCTGTTCCCAACGCGCATGCGTCGCTGGTCCAGCTCAAGCTTCTGCGCCTGGTCGTATTTGATTTTCAGGTAGTTCCCAACGTCCCTGAAGTCAGACAGCTGCATCCAGCACGTTTGAACGCTGCAGCTTCCGGACACCCCGTGACACTTGCACGATCTCTTCATCGTCGCTTTGACAGCCTAAATGGGCGACACACCAATATCAGGAGCTCATAGTAAACTGCGTAGCATCACTGAAATGCCAGCAGACGCATGCAAACTGGCATAGCGGGCAAACATCTTACATTGTTTAACAGCTGCGCGTTAGCAGGAATACATGTAGCCTATCATACCTTCCAGAAATGCACAAAAATGAATGGTTATCAATATTCGCAAAAGAAAGAGATATTATATGGACTTACAAGTCTTCCAGCCTCGTTGTTGTGACGGTTTACAGCAGCGCGCGCATCGTGCCCATTTTCCAGCGCATCTACAAACTGCTTAGAAATGTCCTCCCCGAAGTCAACATTATCACTACATCCACCCCAAATCCAACCTCGACCTCCTGCGAACAAACAAACAAATGCAGGTTTATAAGAACTCCATGGCCTGCAATGCATGGGATATTTTTGCTATTTTGTGTTATTTTTCTGCAGCAATATTTGGGCCCAAACAGGTTTACCAATTTTTCCAGATTTTGAGTCATCACAGCCACAGTTCTCGAAGTCTCCCATGCTGCAGTTCTTGGTCAATGTATACATAACTCCAGCTGCACTTATGGCATGTACAAAAGCAGTTTCTTTGGTTGCTAAATGGAGGAGGGGGGGGGCAGTTTGTTAAACGGCACAAATGCCTAAGGGCAAATATCCAAACTATGAAACTGTGAAAGCTTATATATTGTTTTTAATGTTTTCAATATGTAATGTAATAAGGGTTATTATTGTCCATACCTCTTCGCAGTCCTTTATATGTTGACAGTTGTAATTCACTCTCTGGACAATTCCACCTGTCCCATGCAAACTGGTATTTACACTCCTCAATGCCACACTGTGCCCCTGCTTGCACGCTACTTGCATACATAAGATATGCCTAGAAAAAAAAACCCCAAACAAACAAACGAATACATTTCAATTAATTAGGCCACTGCGCTTTATTGTCTGACTACATGTAGTCTATCAGTTCACTGGCAGATTGTAGCAGACCAGCGTTGACAGCGTGTATATGAAAGTTCATGAATTACCTTTGGTCCTGTCATCAGGAAGTTGTTCACGGACCTAGAGAGGGACAATAAAACACCGCAACATTAAACATTTTTCTTTTATGTTGGTAAAGTACTAACTTGCCTTAAATCGATAAAACATAAATAGCCTAAATTAATGATTGTACCATGCTGTTGTGGACAATACATAACAGCACACAGACAGGACCAAAGACGTGAAAAGCTGGCCAAAACCCATGGATGCCAGTGCTGGGATGCCCTCTGTCAGTGACCCAAGGCTCAAATACTGCTGGAGTAATCCAGAAAGAGGCAGGAGCAATTGATGATGGGCTCGAAAGGCCACGGTATTTATACCTGTCGCCGAGTTCGAATGACGGGCTTTTTCCTACTTTGACATTTCACTGTGAAATTTAGTGATTCGATGGCGATTTGTTCAGACCTAGGAAACAGTAGAGCAGCCACACTTCAAAGTGACGCCTAATAGCGCCTTTATTCTGCTCATTAGGCTACATTCTGCTCTTCCCATGGACGAACTTTAAACTTTTAAATGCAATGTAACTACTACTACTACTACTACTATTAACCCCGATGAGATCCAGTTAGGTTATGTTAGTGTGTACAGTGGTCCACACATGAATTAGCATAATACCCGTTGTGGAGATGTTGTACAGACCACTTGGACAATACACAGCATTCTGAGTGTCGGATTTTTCCATTTTCCATTGAATTTGCAGGCGTATCCCATTGCCCTAAAGTATTTCTCAATGTCGAGTGGATATTTTTTGTAGCTAATTTTTCATAGAGATCTTGGGCCTAATTTGGGAATCCAATGATAAGGTTGTAATGTTTTTATTTTCTGTTAGCTCATGACTGTGCATAGCATTTAAGTGGCTGTTCTACATAATTTACGAAAAGCCAAATTAAATCACTGAAAACGGCACACTAAGGTCCATATAAACATCAACGACTTTCTTAGTGGGTGTTAGAATATAGGCTGGGAGCGAATGTGCTGCGAAATTGGAAAAATCACACTAATGTTTAGTCGTATTTCTCTTGATAATTCACAACACTTGTCACCATCAAGTATGGCATAGTTTATTGTATATTTACGATTCAATTTCGAAATTTACCTTGAGGCTATGTGTTGGCCTCGTCAGTTTCCACTGGGCATTTTTTTTTCTCCAATAAGAAATACTAATGTTTTGCGTCTTCTCAATATTTTAAAATCCTAAAACGAAACCCGAAGGAAAAAAAACCAAAACACAGCAAAACAAACCAAAATCGATATCCCTAAGGTATAAAGGAATGAAGACACAGATTAATGGTCCTGGGAAAATGATGTTGCCTCTAACTACTTTCGATGACTTTGGCAATTATTACTATATGGAAATGTGATTTCATGTCGGCTTTTATGAACAGATTAATTGCAGAAACCACAAATCATGACCCAATCAAAATCACTTTGAAAACAACACTGATTTAACGCTCAGACAATAGATAAACTCTCGAGCCACTTGGCTCAGCCCTTTTCAGACAATAGAGGGACGCGCAAGTGAGGATAATCCGCCCTAATTGCTTATCGGCGACATCAAGCTCTCACACAGCCTGAAACCCAAACTTCCACACCTACTTGTCAAAAAAACCCACGGATCTGTTAAACCGTGATCTTTGATGCCCGTCGGGCTGTAACATGCAAACAAGCCGTAACTTATTATACCGACAAGCCATCGGATTTGAATGGATTTATGGCGCAGCAAAGTTACAAACAGCAGTCCAGCGCCCGAGGCGCGTGAGTTTTCGATTAAATCACAAGTTTATTCCGAGGTAGGAAATCCCAGAGATGTGTAGTGGAGGAACAATGGGACCTAGTCGTCTATGCTCAACAAAATTGTCTGATGTCTGAGCTTACCTTGCAGCGGAAGTTTTCCATTTTGACTAAACACGACGAGAACCAGTTAATTAAGGCAAGCTGGTGGCATTGTTTTGTACAATATGTTCCTGCTTTGTAGGCAAACCAAACTTCAATTTGCATGAAGGTTACCTACGTTAAAACTACCTTCATACCTTCATTGGTGTGTTTTGTGTTTTCCATGAGCGCGTTTTTTTTCTGTAGGCTGATGAGTCGGGTAATAAAACACGATAAATAACAGAAAATTGGCGCTGGGTTCGAGCCCAGACGACCCAGTGTGTGATTGAAGCACTGACGCCGTGCATTCATTAACCCTTCACATACAGAGCACGCATCAAAGGCCACCAGGGTGTGACTCCTGACACGTCATTAGCAAACCATAAGGTGTGGATTGAAATAAATAAGCAACTTTATGAGAGGGCTAATCTAACAGGGTGTGTGTGTGTGTGTGTGTGTGTGTGTGTGTTTGAGAGAGAGAGAGTCTAAACTAGTAGACTTAGAAAAATTAACTTCATTTGGCTGCCTTTGGAAACGAGGAGCATACCTAGATAGAAGCATTGGTATCTCTCTAGCTATCTGCTCATGGTGCAATCTATAAATAGCACTGTTCAAGTGTGAAATAAGGAAATGCCCTCACTGAAAACTAATGCCTACCCCCCTATTTAAAAATAAAAGAATGGGTAGACTTATGGGATGCATTATATAACTTTTGAAAGATTTTGTATAGATTTGCGCAGTGGTTCTCTCTGTCTTTTTAATAGACAGGGACCTCTTAATGCCTTTAAAAAAATCCACCAGCCCTCTGGGTACTCAGCATTTATGTTATAAATGTAATGAGCTTTTAATGGTTGACGTGAGACTCTTGATCTTGATTCTCCATATCTTTGTCTAGTTGTCTTTTACTGATCAAAACCTATTTTTAGTTATTTCTTGGGATCTCAAGGGTTACATTTTTAAAGCTGGGTAGATATGATGTCATTTCCAGGGGTGTGAGCCAACCAGAAAGAAATAGTGATAAGTGAAATGACTCTTTGAGGTAAATTAATGTTAAGGGTATAAAAATCTAAAGCTTGGTTTAGGGTTTCTAATATCATATTGGTAAAGTAGGATAGGGTGGTATTGTTAAAGTGCACTGTAAAAAAAATGGCTGTAGGTTTTATGGTGAAAAACAGTAAAATTCTAGAAGTGAACTCTAAATAGGTTGAAGACCTGCTTCTGTAAGAATGAAACACCGTAAGTATGCATATCAGACAAAATAATATATATATATATTTTTTACATTTCTTTATGGATTATTCTCTGATTCAATACTATTTTGCTGTGTTTAAAATGTGTGCTGTAATATAAATAACAGTCAATACTGTAAATTATGCATCTTTTTTGGGAGAAATATACTCTCACTTTGTGCTGAAATTATATTAGTGTAAAATCTAATAAATTGTTTTGAAAATGGAAGTATGCAATTTTATATCAGGCAACACTATAACTCATTTCCCGAATCAAAGCTCTGTTAATTCATCCCTCTCATGGACCTCTACAGTGAATTTGGATTTGGGCTGCAAGAGTGGCTAAGTAAAATACTAAGTAACTGTTATTAAATATTAATTAAATAAAATATTAACTGTTAGGGTTTTTTTTATGCTCCAAGGTAAATTACATTTTTGAAGCAATTTTACATGGCAATGAATTAAATTTAAATACATTTCAAAATTAGTAGGCTAGGCAACAGGTTGTTGACAGAAAGGGCACTTAAATTAAAAACAAAAATGTTTATGACTTTGATGTGTCATCCAATCAGTGCACTGAATTTTGCCCCATATCAGAATATCCCATACCCTGCAGGTGGTTGTGCTATGAGCTTTACTAGACTACATAATGAGATTAATACCTCTGAGTACTCCATCAGAGGGAATTGGGCATTTCATAACTTAACAGCTTGTCTTCACATACTATAGTTAAGTTAGCTAAGGTGAACATTACATACAGTGTTTGTTTCTCTGTTACATTATCAAGGCTTTTGCGTTCTAGATAGCAACATTCTCATAGTATGCCAAATGTAGCTAGTTCAAAAACTAGGCTAATGATGCTTCAACATCTTTTAGGGGGTAAACAAATGTTTGTTTGTTTTTTCTTTCTTAAGTGGTGTGTTTAGTAGTAAAAGAGCTTTGGAAAAATGCGGCAACCATTTCCAGGCATGCCTGGACACATTTCAGACTAAATAGGCAAATTAGTTTGATTGTTTTATGGTTGTTGAGGTATGCCTTAGTCTAGACCAGGTATTCCCTTCGTAGTTGTGGAGAATTATTTCAATGTGTGAAAGTATATTTTGCACATTGTAAATCAGGGAAATTTCTTGCTATATGTGTAATATGCAGATGCATGGAGCCCCTGCATCCCAAGCTGCAAGTTCAGCCTCAATATATTTGGTGAGAACAAAAATGGTAATTTTGTTACCTGTCTTCATTTGTAGCAAGCTAAGCCCAATCATGTGTTTAGTGAAACACTTATATGCATAAAAATTTAAATTAAATGCTTAAATTAAATGTAGAGTTTATCACTTTGGTGTGGAAAAAACTAATAAAGAAGGAATTTGAAGAAGAAAAGTATGCACAGGATGAAGTTTAGACACCCATTGTGTCAGATTACAGTAGGATATTGAGTATTTTATTGCGGCAGCTTGGTTGGTATTACACTTTGGACAGGAGGATGCAGTGTTTCTCATACCTTTACATATTTTAATTTCAACATAAACCACCACATATTGACCTTCAGTCTTCAACGAATTGCAATAGGAAAACACATTTAATTTATTATTTCATCAATTAAATTGTCTGCAGTCCCTTGATGAGTCTCTCTCTCTCTCTCTCTCTCTCTCTCTCTCTCTGATTGATGCAATCAAAACAACTCTCTCACTCCAAGATTAACTCCCTCATCACTAATTTACTACTGTTTTTATTACTTTAAAGAGATATAAGCAGAATAAGCCTGAAAGTGACAACTTTGAATTTGGGTGCATGCTTTAAAAGGACACTGTTGCAATATTTAGTAATATTTATTTATTTATTTTAATTATGAAATTGCTACATCTGCTGCATTTATGGACATAGAGGAACCTGACTGTTGATATTTTATCCTTTTTTTGTAGGTTTAAATTGCTTGGATCAACTTTAGATTTTTAATTAGAATTTTAGATTCATGAGTCTAGCCTCACTGCTTTTTAAAGTGTTACAGATTGATGCATCACCACAGATCAGGTTAAAGGGTTTGAACACCCCCTATATCGTAGTTTTACAAAATAGGGGCCTCCAAACACAACCAAGTCTTGCATACGGCCCACAAAAAGCTAGAAACAGCCCTGTTGCCCTGCATGGCAATGAGCCACAATGTATTTTTAAGTGTGTTGTAAATGGTGTTTTCTGAATATGCAGCATTACATCTCATTTCCATCATTGCCGTAGTGTATGTACATGAAAAACCACTTACATGCTGATTCTTAATGTCTCCAGGCACTTGCTGGGAACTGCTGCATGGCTGCTAGTGCACCAGAATGTAATGATGTTTTAGCTGTTTTATTTATGGTATTAAATAAAACATCTTGTTTTAATCACAGAGTGATGCTGTCGTACAAACAAAGTGTAAAATTTGAAATTGTAAAATCAATTGAATTATTTTGTTCTGAAAAAACATCAAAGTCATCTGTCAGAGGTGAAAGATAAGCGAATTTGTTTTCAAAAACAATGGTTTAGAAGCTATAGTTTTGGGTAATGCTAAAAAATGCATGCTAAAAATCATGGAGATGGTTGAGCAAGAGAATAGGGACCTGAGCCAGTTCATGTGTCAGTCCCCATATTCCTAGAAATTTGCTATCTTTCCTTGAGTTAGACCAGCTCAACTCAGAAATCATTGAAGGTAGTGATCTGTGGTAAAATAATAAATTAATCATAGATGAATGGATTAAATTAATTACCAATCCAGATTGTTTAATTGATTTAAATGCATTTTTAAATTGGCAAACAATAACTGATACTTCCTGAAGATTCCTACCATAAATATAATGAAAACATCATGCACTGCTATTAAACTTTCAGAACATCAATTAATAATTTTAAATAATTAAGCACCCCAAACAAGCAGCTATTGACCATTTTAATTATATGATCTTTGAGAGAACACTACAGTTTTTATTTCCTGTAAATTCCAAGAAATATCCACTGTTAAGGATTTGAATGCAGTTTTCCACAGATACAGATAGCCCTTTTTGTTTATTTTTGCTTTATAAATGTTAATAAGTTAGTTTTCCTGGTGGTAAGTCCCTAAAATCTTTACAAGATGTGATACATGTCATGGTGTTGGACCTGGGTATCATTCCTTGTGTGAGTTGAAAATGTTAAACAAAGCTACACACCATTGATAACGAAATATAAGACTGCTTCGGATAAGTATGACACGGAGGAGATTTCAGCTGGAAAGAAAGCATGTTTTCAAGACATATATATGGCTGAGTCAACAGGGAGCTTAAATATTTGCAACTCTCTGAGCATGTGGAGAGTCAGCAAAAGAAAAAAGAAAGCATGAGGGTGATGAAGTACAAAAACTGACAATATGAAAAAATTTGTACAGTCAGTCTATTACCCTGAGCATGAGGACATCAACAAGGGAACAAGCATCTACAAACTCAGAAAAGAGTGTCCCTTTTTGTTCAAGTTGGTATGGAAGTTGGTATGGATGTCCACTTCCAATAAATTAGTGGTGAGTTTTTATTGAAATCCTTCCTTTCTGTGTGGACAAAAAAAGTAAATGGCTCTTAAATGTATTCAAAAGTTAATATTGAATTGAATACT
>JAQLOM010000002.1:10448323-10460930 GCA_030068315.1 Chrysichthys thysi
TGTGTGTGTGTGTGTGTGTGTGTGTGTGTGTGTGTGTGTGTGTGTGTGTGTGTGTGTGTGTGTGTGTGTGTTACTGAGCTTCTTCTGTATCTAATTAGAAGTCAAGTGACCTGGAGCGTAGGAGACAGTCGGCCATGTTTCTTTGGTGCAGGTGCTCATGGGAATTGCAGTTCGTGGTTGTGCGCAGGTTGCAAGTGTCTGTGACAAAAAGAAATCGTAGAAAGAAAAAAAGAAAAGAAAACATGATATGTGGGTCTCTCCTGAAACAATATTTTGTCCTGATTTCTTTGGTTAGATTTTCTCTTGCTGTTTAACATCATGACGAAAACCGTGACAGCTCTTTTGTTGTATTTGTTAAGCCTATAGGCCTATGATAAAATGTCATTTCCACATTTTATCACATCTGTGTGCGTATATGCGTTATATACAATTGCCATTTGTGATGATAGTATGATGTTTGAATAACGCCACAGGTAGGATTGCCAAACTGACAAAAAGGAGAACAAACCTCGTGCCACTTTCGGCAGTCTTCTTTTATGTGACTGCTGGCATTTGAATGCCAATGCCCCAAGCCCACCCATTGTTCCGTTTTTGCCACTGCCTAGAGGAAACGCTTTTCAATCACTTGGAGAACAGGTGAAATGCCTCACGGACAGCATCCTGCAGCTGAGCATTGATCAAGTGACCCTGGAGCTGTGAGATGGCAACAGGGCTTTTACCAAATGATATAAATGTAAATATATCAAGTCCAGAGAAGACAACGTATCCTAAGAACCCCAGTGTCTGCAGCCATCACGAGAAGGATTCAGGAGGAGGATTCTTCAGCCCACAACAAGCAACGATCTGCAGGACGATAATGTGTGTACTGTACTGTACTAATACTGTATCTGGGGCTGGAGTTTTGGGCTGGAGACTGACATAAATGTGTTAAACTTCTCAACATTGCTTCATTTAGATTGGTTTAAAATGAACACGTTTTCCACACGTGTTAATATTGATTTTTCCTTTTTTTAGTTAAGAAACAAAAAAACAAACAAACAACCCCCCCCCCCCCCGATAGCTACGGATAGCTATCATCTATAAATATGCTATAACAGAGGTAAATGGTAAATATTAACCATATATTCTGTCTTCATTGCTTATAGTTGGGATAAACGTCTGGTATTTTTACATAGATTTGTAAATAAATTAATTGTTAAATAAATGACTATATTGATTTAAAAACCTAATTAACCCAATCTGGTCCACCAGACCTGCAAACATTGGCTGAGTAACAAAGTCATGAACACCACCCAAGGGTTAATTAAAGAGTGTGTGTGTGTGTGTGTGTGTGGGGGGGGTTTGGGTGTGTGGGGGTGTGTGTGTGTTTGTATGTGTTCCTCAACTCATCTCAGTTGCTTTACTAAAGGAAATGGTTCATGCAGTGCAATTTTTCACCGGAAACCCACAACTCATGATGCAAGTTCACATATGAACTGGTTTCTAAAACAGACTTTACAGTTTACAGCACTATGCCTCAAGCTCAGCAGTGTATCTTCAACAATTTCAGTTTAACATGTACCCACGAGTTATTTTGAAAGGAGTCTTGTACAAGAAATCTCAGCAGAAACGAAGAACATCCCCTTGCAATTATAAGGAAAGATATTTTGTACTAAACACCGAGGATCTGACCTACTCTGAACGTCGCCCTGGGGTGAGTAAATGCAGTTATTTTCTGACACCATATTGAGGTTTTTTTTTTGTTTGTTTGTTTTTTTAACCCTGTGGCACCCCTGGGGTCATATTTGACCCTAACTTTTAGTTCACCCTTATAGGTGGTCTGGGTTTTCCAGAGTTAAACATTTGAATACAGGCTGTAATTGTCACTATGACATACGCAGACGTATTGACCGTGATAACGTTTTAGTCCTGTGTGTTGTTTTTCTGTGTTTATGCAGGATCAAGCCATATAACTGACTTACTGTCTACTATACTGTCATTAAAAGTTGGAAAGTTGAAAATGAACATTTTGTTTGATTTGTTTTTGACGGTGTTTTAGAAAAAGCCAATTCAGAAGGGCTGTATTGAACTTTCCCGGATTAAGTGTGTAGAGACCGTCCGCAGTGACCTTCCCATACCCTGTGAATACAAATATCCTTTCCAGGTGAGAGTCCAGAAAAACATTGTGTAATAGATATTACATATCTATTTTATATATTTACATATCATATATATCTATTACAATAAATAAAACTGCATTTGTCCTGAAGCTCAGCAAAATAATATTTTTCCATAAACTGTACTATAAATTCTCTCTCTATATTATATATGTTACAAAGGTTCCAGATGAATAAATTATCCCTCAACTCCAATTTTGTTGTTCCTTTTCATTTACGATGCAAATTTAGCTTGTGTACAGTTTCCCACATTCAGTTCAGCGACATAAACCACAAATAAATGTCATCAACTCAATTCATAAAAGAGGACAATATGTCTGGTCCAAATTTCATTCCATTTTTTCACACGGCGTAGCTATGTTATTGCAAATTGCTATATTATTGTTGTCATATTGATATGTATGCATAATAAATTTTTTTTTAAAGGGCAATAAAATCACTATGTGTTATCCATGGCTAGATTCAGTTGTTATGTAAATGTGTGTATGAAAAATTTCAACGAAAACCCACATTGTTTTTTAATTACTTACAGGTTGTCTATGATAACTACTACCTTTATGTGTTCGCACCAGACAACGACTGCAGGCTAAAGTGGGTTAGAGCTCTTAAAGAGGGTGAGCAGCTGTTCAAGACCCTTTTATGACACTTTCTTTATCGATTATGTGCATTTTATCTGAATAAAATGGATGGTTCACTATCAAATTTTAATCTTATATAAAGAGACAAAAGGCAACAACCTAGCTTCAAACTACCATCCTGATTTCTGGGGAGAGGGAAGATGGAGGTGTTGTAACAGGACAGATAAGTTGGCACCTGGGTGCAGTGACTATTATCCAAGTGGAGGCGGTACAGTAAAAGACAGCTGCTATGAAAATATAATAATCCTATTCTCATACAAAGCAATACTTATGTGAAATGTTATATTCTCTAAATGGGTCCTTTTACTACACAGCTTCCAAAAAACCTCTGCCCCCAACACCGGACCCTGAGGTAAATCAAATGTAATCCTATTACTCGGATATATTTACTGTGGAAACCAGATGGAGTTTTTTGCCCATTTTTAGACAAATAAAGTCCTGTGTTGTTTCTGTACATTTACATTTTGGGTTGTTGGGTTTTTTTGGATTGTTTTGTTTTGTTTTTCCTCTGTCCCACAGCGGCGGTTCTCTAGCTCAGAAACGCGCATTGTTGTGGCTCTGAAAAACTTTATCCCTCAAGAAGACACAGATATTCCACTGCACAAAGATGAGGAGTACACTGTTATAGACTGTTCAGAACCCAACTGGTGGACCGTCAGGGATAAAGATGGGTACGTATGCAGCAGATACAATTCCTCTATCACCTCTCTGAGTTGTAATATGAACTTTTTTTTTTTTAGCTATAGATTTCTCAGTTGGAAAAAGTTCCTCATTAAAGATTTGGCTACTCTTGCCTTCCTAAACCCAAATCACCTGTCTATCAGAAAGGATTCAATACTAATAATGGTAATGTAATTTACATAGCTAAATTTCAATTTTCTGGAATTGACCATCCAGATTATCCAGAAAATCCATAAGAGCTTACAGCAAATTTTAAGAGGATGATCTCCAGGGTTATCAAATACCAATCTGGGGACAGTGTAAAGTATCAGCTATCTTTGTGTCCCCTAAAAGAGGAAATAGAAAGGAAAGCAAAACAGACGTATTCAATTTTAACAAATAGTGTTTTCTTGGAATAAAGCTCGATGATATCTTTAACAGGTCACATTTTGTTCGGATTTGATCAAATTGAAATTTTCTTTAAGTCTTTTTTTTTTCTTCCAAGTCTGTGGTGGATGGCATGATCAGATTAAGTAAACTTGACTTCCTGGATATGTAGAAGGGTTGGATTGTAAATATGATTTTAAACCTGTTAATGTATTGAGATTACACGTTTTTTGGACTTTTCTTTTTAATCGTTTTTAAAAACATTTTTAGCGTACAGTGAAAAAAACCTTAGACTAATGTCTGATGTTCTCGCCTGTGTTGTTGTTTGTGAATTGTTTACTGCAGCCTGATATTAACGCTCTCCTGATCAGCAGTAATAAAGAGCTTGCCACCTTTTCATTATTAATTAAAAATACTTAATGCATGAAATAAAGGGAGCTCACTTTTATGTTAATATATGAATTATTACATTAACATCACATCACTTCTTCAGTGGTTTCCAATCAAAACATGTAGCATTGTTACACCAAGATGTAGCAATATGTTCTGTAAGTTAGGAAAGGTTATTTTATGGGTGGTGACCCTAAACCAGGAACTTCCCTTGGCATAAAAAAGTTTGAGGACTGCAGAGTTTCTACACAAGTTTCTTAAGAGTATTTCTCTGCATGTCTGTGTTGGGCAACGGACAGGATCCTACGAAATCAAGTGCTATAGTTGTGTAATTTATGTGCCTTATTTTTGTTTTTTAACTTCCTTATGATAAACAATAAAACGTTAAAGCTCACTGGCTGAATACATCACGAAAACATATGTTTTACCTTCAAAGGAATCTTGCAGTGCTTTTCAACCTAATCACTATCCTCGCATATGCACGATTACCACAAACGTGAAGCTTATATAAAATCCAAAAGCTCAAATCGACAGCTATTACACTTGAAGAATGGGATGAGACAACCACGTGAGAATGTTTTATGAGAGCAGTTTTTTATGGAGTTTTATCCAACTTTAAAATGCAGAAAAGAAAAGAAAAAAGCAGTTCAATGGTACGTAGGCCTCTTGAACTTCTCCAAAGGTTTTGAGTCACTTAGAATGGGGTCTGTGTGGCCAGACAGAACAGACCATACGTAAACACAGATTCTCTTTGAGGAAAATGATCAGCTGAATGATGATGGTGTTGAATTTACAAATCCTATTGACTCTTCGGTAACTGCGCTTAGTCATTTATTATAGCTGGGCTTTGAGAAAACACAGCTCTTCTGTTTTCTCTTTACCTTTACAGTAAAACATGTAATCCTTGTCTATGGTAAGCAACGTTGCCCTAGAGATGAGTCACGTTTATTAGGTTAAACAGAAGATTATTTAAGGGAACATGAGGGAGTTTTTCCTCACCACCATCGCCACAGGCTTGCTCATCAGGGATAGGCATATATCTAGATATTTACATATATATGCATTTATGGATATGTTTATTGATTAATAAGTCTTTAATTGGACATTATGTATCGTAAAGCTGCTTTGCGACAATGTTCTGTTGTTAAAAGTGCTGTACAAATAAAATTGAATTGAATTGAATTAAGGTTGAAAAAGTGTGGGAGAATCCCTTCAAAGGATCTCGGATTTTATGATTGATGTCACTGGCAAAGTAGTTGACAAAACCATAAATATATTTTACTGAATATCCATTTTGGCAGAATCTAGCTTTTTATATGAATCCATAATCAAATCAGCACTTGGAAATAAAATCACCTCAGTGGGCTAAAATGAAAAGTTATTCATTGTTAGCGGGTTTCAGTGTTCAGTGGAAGTAAAAGCGTAACTAAATCAATATAGCTATGTATTTTTTTTTTAATGTAGTTGTACTAAGCTACTAATTCACATATGTCATTTTGTATACCAGTGGTTTTTAATACTTTTTTTTTTATACTTTTAAGACTTTGGAGCAACACGTAATATTTATTGACTCCCGGGCCTCAGTTGATCAGAGAGGGGTATAAATTTGGGTGAAAATTAGTGAGCCAGATACCACTGTGTACAAAAAAACTCATCCTTTCCTTTTTCTCTCTTTATTTATTTCTCTCACAGAAATGTTGGAACGGTGCCGTGCATTTATATTAAAGAGAAACCTTCAAACAACATTGAGCACTTTAAGTAAGAATTACGTTTAGAATCACATGCATGAAGCCGTTATATTATATGGATATAATATATGGATTATGTATTTTGGCACAACCTTTTTTTCATTCTTGCCTTTCACATATATGTCACAGATAAAACCTATTACTTATGAGTTACTTGTCCTTGTTCCTCTTTTAGATGGTATAACAAAGATATAACCCGGACCGAAGCGGAAGAATTGTTAATCTCAGTGGTAAATACAAGAATATGGCAAAACAAAATGTTGTTTTTATTTTACACGGACAATCTTGATGAAATGAAAGCAAATGATCTTATTGCCTAAAATGCCTTTTTCAAAGTGTGCACTTGCTATTGGGTAATTTTGTTACAAGCGAGGAGAGTTTTTTCTGGCATTTTGCAAGCCTGCAGTAGTTGCAGCTGCACAGTGTGCATGTCAGGTTCAAACAGAGATCCAAAACCTTTAAACCAATGTGGCTGTGAGGTTTCCTGTCAACGCTGTATCACATGCTAGAGTTTAAATGTGAAGACAGACAATTTTATTCTTCTATAGGCAGTTACAGTTTTAGTATTTGTACTGTACTGTGTTCTAACGAACAAATAATGAGCAACTCACACAAACAGTGACACGATAAATATTTCACCGCTCACGGGATTTGTGTTTAAAGGCAAAGCATGTGCAAATGTAATCGATGGAATCTGTGACAGAAATTTGTATTCTTATGTTATTAGGATAAGGAGGGTGCTTTCATGGTGCGTGACTCCCGGCAAGCAGGAGTTTATACAGTATCTGTATTTACCAAGGCCCCTGGGTAAAGCACATCATTCTAAACTAAACAGTTATGTCCGTGTGCATTTCCGTCTATTTAAATGTTCCCTTTCTGCTGTATAATAGTTCTCTCAGGCCTCCTTTAGAATGACTTCTAGCATTGTATTGAAACTTTGTATATCTCTTCAATATCACATTTCTGCAGGTCAAATGGGGAAAAATATCCAAGAGTCAAGCATTATAAGATCAGAGAGACTGAAGAGGAAGAGCTTAAGTATTACTTGGCTGAAAAATATTTATTCAGCACCATCCCCGAGCTCATTCATTATCACCAACATAATGCGGCAGGTGAGCTGCTAATATCCTGTCACGCCTAGTCAGGAGGTGCTAAGAAACGTTAGGTAAACTCATAGAATTAGAAGAATTGCGATTACATTTTAAATTTACTCATTCAGTCCATTTAGATCTACAAGAAGAGATGTGCTGTGATGACTTTGTGTACAGTTTTAGTCATTCACTTAGTAGACAATTTAGTCCAGAGCACTTTAGGAATGAGGCAGCCTATGAGCAGTTTCTGTCACTTTCACTTTCAGTAAAAAAAAAAAAAAAAAAAAGATATCATGTTTGTAGCAAAAACAGTTAGTTATGTTCAGAAAATGTTCTGATGTGTCTCCATGCTGTTTAATGGCAGCGAGTGTGACCCAGAGACAGCTACATCATATAACTGTGGGTTGTACTGTGTGGGTGTGTGTGTGCGTGTGTGTTATGTTGGTAGGTTTAATAACACGACTGAGGCACTGTGTCTCCCGAGGCCAAGGGAATTCTCCCAGGATTGAGGAACTTGCATCAGGTTGGGATTCCTAATTTCTTAATTAACATAACTTCCTTAAAATTGTTATTTAGCAGTAAAAAAAGTAAAAAAAAAAAATAGAGATATATGTGGAGAGAAGGATGGTCAGAGATACCGAGACGGTGATGTCTAGGTTTTTTTTTTGTTTGTTTTTTTTAAGAAAAAATATGAATCACAAATCAAACGTGGTATTTCTCCATTATTTTCATAGTCAGTGTAAAATATTAAAGACTGAGAGCAATTCACTTATTCTCAGAATTTCATCAGGTAAAGTTATTTAAGGTTGGGGGAAAAAAAAACCCACCATAATGTATTATAACTGGGTTACTGGCTAATATAGTTATGTTGCATGATGCTTAAAGTGATTTTTCCATTTCAAGATTGTCGATCTTCACTCGTAAATGATAACTGGTTAACGTGTTTGCTCTCGTACTCTGTGTGTCTGTGCTTCCAGAGGAGTGGGAGTTGGACATGGAGGACCTGATTCTCGGGGAGGAGCTGGGCAGTGGTCAGTTTGGTCTGGTGTTGGAGGGGTTGTGTCGCGGTGAGAAGGTGGCTGTCAAGACAATTCGTGAAGGGGCCATGTCTGAAGAGGAGTTTAAAGAGGAGGCAAAGGTTATGATGTAAGTGACAATTTCACACCAACTGTTTCCACCACAGAACATAAGAAATGATCAACTGAGAAGAATGTTAAACTGATTTTTCTGAATAGTACTAAAAATAGCAGCAATAAGCGTTGATCCTGTAATTAAAATGGAAAATCACCACACCAGCAACAAATTCAACAGAGCATACTAAATAAACTTTTTACTAAAACATTAAGGCTTTGATTTTAAAAGCTTGTTCGTAGCACGAGTACTTGCTTTTCATTTAAGTTTTAACTTTATTTCTTTCACACAAATGTTTTACAAACACGGGACGTCTCGCTGAGTTCACTGGTGTCCTCATTATGATTTTTGACTAAAGCTAAAACATTCAGAGTGACTGACATTCTGCATAAGTAATACGCAGTCCACGATGACCTCATTACATCTAATTACGACTTCCTAAACCACAGGAAAGTGTCCCACCCAAAGCTGGTGAGGTTGTATGGCATGTGCACCCAGCAGTCCCCCATGTACCTGGTGTTTGAGTTTCTGGAGAACGGCTGCCTGACGGAATATCTGCGCTCCAGAAAAGGTTGTGTTCCACAGGCGACTTTGCTGGGCATGTGTGTAGATGTGAGCGAAGCAATGGCTTACCTGGAGAGCTCGAATTTCATTCACCGAGACCTGGTAAATCTTTGTTTCCAACGATTGCCCTTCAAAAGTCATTTAGTAATCAGGAATTCTAAATTTGTTTCGAAACCTGTTTTCACAGGCTGCAAGAAACTGCCTGGTTTCAAGAGACCTTGTGGTGAAAGTCTCAGATTTTGGAATGACCAGGTAGGAAAGCAAAGGTTTATGATGATAGTTGTTCTGCATTCAGAAGTGTAATAAATAAATACCACTGCTTGCTCTCACATACATCCCGTATCTTTATTGTTGTCTCATCGTGCAGGTTTGTGCTGGATGACCAATACACCAGCTACACCAGCAAATTCCCTGTAAAGTGGTCATCTCCAGAAGTGATCAGATATAACAAGTTCAGCAGCAAGTCAGATGTGTGGTCATTTGGTGAGAGCACAAAGATGTTCCAAATTTTATAAACCAAAGAATATTTGTTTGTCGTTTTTAGCTACTCACTCACTCACTCACTCACTCACTCACTCACTCACTCACTCACTCACTCACTCACTCACTCACTCACTCACTTGTTCTAGTTTTATCTACTGGTACATAGTATACTACTATAAAGAAATCCAAAATAGTTCATAATATTTTTATCAGTATTCTGCATGTGGTGGTGATGATGGTGATGCTTAAGCAAAACCGTTCTTATAAAATAGGTGTGTTGATGTGGGAGGTGTACAGCGATGGACGACTGCCCTATGAGTGCCGAAGTAACGCAGAAGTGGTGGAATCCTTAAACGCTGGACTCAGGTTAACAAAACCCCGACTCTGCCCAGAACACGTTTACCAGCTAATGCAGTGGTGTTGGAAGGAGGTATGTAAACAAATTAAATTAATATATACTGTAGACAATATTGTCCTACGAAAATTCTTCCTTAGAATGTTGTGTTTTAGTCAAATCACACCGAGCAAACGTTTTTATCCAGATAGGGCCGAGTTAAAAGACAAAAACATCATATCCCAGTACAGTAATCAATGTCTAATACTAATACAATATTCAGGTTTGCTAACCAAGTGTCAGCAAAACATTACTAAGTGTCTGCAAAATAAATGAAAAACAAGCAACAACAAAAAAGAAACATTTGTTGTATGAATAGATTTTACTGTATCTGTACAGTCGTTTGATAAAAAAAAAAAAAATACTGACAATACATTGGGAAAAAAATATCTTAACAAGTGAAAACATCTTTAATGTAGGCAATGTATTTAATATTTCATATCACACCAAAGCACTGATAATAATTCTGGCTGCAAGGCTGATTAAAGTTAGTACACTGGTTCTAATAGCCTACATTATATTTTCTGTAGTGACGACTCACAGAAGGACTTTTATTCTGGATGCTGAAACATAAACAGATTTAGAAAACATGTGTAACTGTTGATAATGGTGAAGATTTGATGAGGAAACATTTATTTCATATCTCGTGTATCAACATTTTGATAACGGTTAGAAGTAGGGCTGTTCCTTTGTTGTCCAGTGTGGACAATCTCTTCAGTAATTCATTTCTTTGTAGTCTTTCCTTAACAAGCTGCATTTTCGGTCATTCATTTTAAGAGAGAAAAACACTGGGGAGATAAAGTCCTAATGTAACATCAATGATACCAAGGACTAACTTATTTTGTTCCACGTTGTTAAATTGTAACTATACCCACATCTTGTATTGCTTTGTTGTATTGTTGTGTACTAAAAAAAAAAGTTAAATGTTGGCAAATTGCTGTAGTATAAGAGGAATGAAAACTCTTCTGGACATGCTGTGACAGGAAAATAATTAACTTCAGAGTGGTAATACATCACGAAGTAATTTATTATTTTCCTATAACTGCCTGCCCTGCCTTGTTTTATTCCTTACTTATTAGATGGTGACAAAATAATTCTTATAAAGATCATGGACAAAAGAATAATAGATCCTATTCCTCACAGGGCATGTCTGCAAGGGACACTTGGTTTTCTAACATGCTTGCCCTTCTACTGAAACTTGCAGTTAACAGAGTGAAGATTTTGCTGATGCAGAATGACGCAGAATCAAAACACTTTGCAAAGTCAGATTTCACTGGCAGATCTGACAGAGCGCTTTTCTGATGGATAGGATGCAGTGTGGCAAACTTGCAAGTAGATGTGCACCCTAAGTCATCATAAAGGAAATCTTTCGTTGTAATAAGATGCCAATCGGGCATCAAATTTTAAACCACAGTGGATTATAACCTAAAATAGTCTAGGGCAACATCAAGTCTGCATCCGACCTTCACAACAGCCAAACACAGGCAGGATGATTCGCAGCAATTCTAAATACAGCATGTCTTAACCTGTAGTTTCAATAACCAACTCAGGAACCCTTAGTTTTAAATTTGAAACGATCTCTCATTGTCTTTGAACAACTTCCTAAATTTGTAACGCTTTACTTCTTCCTTTGTGTAATGTGAATTGTGGTGACAGAAATGCAAGTGACATCTTGTAAATGTTTAAGCTTGGCCAACAAAAGCAGGGATAAAAGTATGGGGAACAACAGCATAACTGGAGATATTGCAAGAAATTTCTTTGTTTATTATATATTTATTCTGTTGACCACTGCCTGCATATTGTAAATTATTTATTTTTTTGTTTGTTTTTGTTTGTTTGTTTGTTTGTTTGTTTTTTTAGAAACCTGAAGACCGGCCCTCCTTTGTCCTGCTCTTGCATGAACTGGCTTCTCTCGCAGACCTCTGATTTAAGGCTATCAACCTTTCTTATGAAAATATAATGTACAGTTCATATCATATTATTTATTTTTATATTCTATTTATTTTTTTTTTGCAGTTAATATCTGTGATTTTTTTTTTTCTGTACTGCCTACAGAACATAATGTGATTGTATATTCTGTGGTTTTATGTTTTGGGGACAGTCAAATTTCCTGATTTCTTTTCCTCCTTTAGGGGGCACCATTAAGTAGCCATTCATGTCCGAGACCAAGTGTGTTAGAGCCTTGACTTCTCAGAAATAGTCATTTACTCCATGTTGATATCTGTCTATATCTGTTTATAGCAAAAACCTAGCACTTACAGCAGGATCTTTTGCAAGTTAACATCAAACTGCGTTTATTCCTACCCTATGCCTACACGCTTGTAATAACAGCTCACCTGTTTATGGACTAAATCAGTTTTTATCCGGGATGAAATGCAGTTTCAATAAAAGAAAAGGAATTATGTTCTTGGTAATAGATCTGAGTAAATATGTTAGTTCTTATACAGACTTGGTGGTCGGCTGATCATATCAGAAGTGGAAATGCATGATGGCCAGATGTTTACACGCGCTATTTTCATCTGTCTGAAAGCGTCTCCACGTCCGCCTGCAGTTCATCAGCAGCAGGGTTGCCAGATCTGCCATAATCAAACCGATGTCTCTTTAAAAACCACACCCGAAATTATTAGCCAATGGCAAGTCAAGTCGGCGGATGACATTTTCTAATGTAAAGGATGGTCCTAGATCAGTAAGACAGATAAGCCTAATCTTTGACATCTTGCTGCATGCATTTTGTACAGCTTGTAGTCATCTTATGATAAATATTAAAATCCATCCATCTATCCATTTCCTTTATCCTATTCAGGGTCGTGGGAAGTATTAAAATAAAAATAAAAGATAGATAGATCAATAGATAGATAGATAGATAGATAGAGAGATCGATAGAGAGTTAGATAGATAGATAGATAGATAGATAGATAGATAGATAGATAGATAGATAGATAGATAGATAGATCGATCGATAGAT
>JAQLOM010000002.1:10498580-10510359 GCA_030068315.1 Chrysichthys thysi
CATTTTTTTTCTGTGGGAAAGCGCGGCACTGGTTCCAAAATTGGGAACCGGCACGGGAACCAGAGCAGTGGAAAAGGAGTATCTGATTACAGGTGTCAGGTTTATTTTTCATCTACATCACATTCATGAGAATAATAACCAACAAATTTAAGTGTGAAAATCTGCTTCAGTCCTGTGATTGTAACGATGAATCACAGCAAGAATAGTTTTCCTTAAATGCATTTAAGTATGGACTTGCAATCTTCTAAAACCCTTTTTCTTGGGTCTTTTGCAGTTCTCATTATTTATTCTGATGCATGTGTCTTTCAGGTATCCTGGAGTTTTTTCACCACCAGCTCAAGGATATAATTGAATATGCTGAGCTGAAGACTGATGTGTTTCAGAGTCTAAGGGAGGTTGGCAATGCAATCCTCTTCTGCCTCCTAATAGAGCAAGCTCTGGTATGAAGCTACACATTCTGTACCGTTCACTTTGTTTCCTGCTTCTTAGCCTCAGAGCTAGATTGTGCAAAATATTCAATTATTATATTATTAAATTGACATTTATTTGAAATGTATAACTATAGAAATTTAAATTTCATTTAAATCCTACAGAGCATGTTTTTTTTTAATATTATGTTTAGATATAAAGCTTTTATGTAAATACAATGTGTAAAACGCTGGATTTACTACTGTATAATATTTTCATGATGAATGTGTCATAGGAATATACACTGGAGTTCAAAATTAGAGAACAACCTACAATTTCCTAAATGTCAAGATCACTATGTAGTCCTATGTGGAAATTATCCAAACAGGAGTAAAAGAGCTGTATTTTAACAATATGTCATGAGTCACATAAATACAGAAGCACAGTACAGGTTCTCCTCGAGTTACAATGGCCTAACTTACGATTTTTCAAAGTTACGATGACTATTGTGATCCGCTAAAAATTGTAAAATATTTAAAATTCGCGGGCTGATCTTGCTCGCAGGCCAGTGTAACGATGTATGCAGACGCTCAGACGACACCCGGAAGTACGCGTTCGATGCTCGGCTCACTCGCATCGCATGATGCCTCACTCTCTCCCACAACTCACGGAGTTACCTTGTGAATCTGTGTACTGTACAGTGCACTACCTCAGGTTTTTTTGGGATTATTAATGGGAACAGCTTCACCGGCAGCTGTCTATGGCCAGAGCTCAGTATTTGTGTAGCGGGGTGTTGCGGATGGACGGAGCTCAGAGACACAGTGCTGCGCCCACATCAGGTTTGAAACGCTCTGACAAACTCTCTCTTTTGACAGAAATGTGATTTAAATGAAATCTCGCTTAAATGTTAACTCGCTTCACAGCATAAAATATCGGTCTCCCTGTTAGCAAAACAGAGCACATAAAGACCTCGGAGAACCATGGAGCATGATATAAAATTCTACAAAATAATATTAAAACAACTGAACTTCAACTGATAACTACGTATTCTTTAAAATTAAACCAGCACAACAGGACTACACAATCACTCATTTTACCATATTGAAACCATTCATTTTCAACACAAGTAGCATTAAACACGCCCCTCTTCCTCATTCAGGAAGTAAAAACGGCTGCCGGCAGTCGTAAAGCGACAGTACCCAGAATACAAACACTTCCAAATTGCACTTTTTTGTCCACACAGCATGCTAGCCTAGCCTTCTGATTCTTCCTGCTTATGAGAGGTTTGGTCACTGCAGAGTAGGCCGTCCAGATGCTCTTAAACATTGAGACACTGTATGACGAGACAGATCCTTACCCTGTTCAGTGTTGAAACGATTCCCAATTGACATTATCCTGTCCTCTCTTGCGTTTGTCTTTCGTTGACAACCAGCCTTCTTGGGGGACTTGAATGAGTTTGTGACATTGTAAAGGTGCGATATTAGAATGACCAACTTCTCTTGCTATGGCTGATAGGGTCGTCCCTTTGGCCTTCATCTGGACAACCTGCTGCTTGGAGGGTTTCAGTCACTTTAGAGCGTCTCGACATCTTGTAAAGTCATTGATAACTGGAACGTTCAGCTGCCAGTTAAATAGGATTTGTCAGATCATTTAAAAAATTAGCACCAGCTTCCAGAATAACACCAATAACTGGGAGGGATCTGAAAATGTTCTCTAATTTTGATCAGTGTTCTTTTTCAAATCTCTCATTTAAATTTCTTATACTGTGCTTCCGAATGTATGTAACTCATGACATATATGGTTAAAATACTGCTCCTATTTGGATAATTTCCAAATAGGACTATGTAGTGACCTTGACATTTAGGAAATTGTAGGTTGTTCTCTAATTTTGATCTCCACTGCATATATATATTTTAAAAGCATGACTTTTTAATTATCACTCAGCTCTATTCTGTTATTTGTCTGTGTCTTTCCCCCCCATTCTTTCCAGTTTCCTCTGTCACTGTCTTTCTCTGACTTATCTGTATATCTTATCTCTGCAATATACAGTCTGTTTGGCGCATTATTGTTTAAGTAATTTTTTCCACAAAAATCAGTTCATGTTTGTGGGACAGTTTCTTATGGCTTTGTAGGAGACTGAAATTCTTGGCAGCTTTTAGCCAATGCTAGTTTGTCATAGGATTTCATCCTTTAGTGGGTTTTCATGAGTACTCTTAAGCTACGCTGAATGTAAAGGGAAATTCTCAGCCTACAGGACCAATACTCTGTCCTGTATTGAGTATTTTTCCCTTGTTCTGAGATGAAAATCAGAATTTTCCCCTGATGCATTGTACATAAATGTCACCCTGGACAATGTGTACAATGATTTATCTTTGTGTGTGTATGTGTGTTTTATTACTGTGTGGATGCCAATGATGTGTCAGTAGAAGATAGTGCTGCCATCTGCCTCTAAAACACAACTTTATTTCTCATTACACGCTGGCAACAACCAAAGGTGGTAAGGAATTAGGTCTAACTCATGTAACAAAACCACACAAAGACCAATAGCACACCGTCTCTGGTCGCTGTCGCTTTTTCATTTTACTTATTGTTCTTGGTGTCCTGTTCTGCCATGGATTCAAAGCTAGGATGACCACAGCCCCAGACAAATGACTAAGCAAAGTCAGTTTCATGTTGTTCAAAAGAGGCTGCAATGATTCTTTTACAATGGTGATTATGGAAAAAAATGTCAACATGAATTTCTCTTTGTGGATTTTTTGCTCACTGAATAATTAAAAGCATGTATTTGGGTTGCAGAACATGGTAAAACAGTGAAAGCATTGAGGCAGTGTCGTGCACACACAATAGGAGAGATTTAGTTGGCTGTTATAAATGTTGCCATATAGGGCAGTGGTGGTGCAGTGGTTGGTTAAGACTCTGGGCTACTGTTTAGAAGGTCAGGTTCAAGCCCAAGCACCACCAAACACCACTGTCACTGCTGCGCCCTTGAGCAAGCATATTAATAACCCCATCTGCCCCAGGGGTGCCATATTCTTAACAAGCCAGTAATGTTGCTTTAGAAAAGAATTTCACTATACAGTACTATAATAGGAATGTTACAAATAAAGGTGGTAAAGCATAAAGCCCAACGTTTTAGCCCTTAGTTTTAGATTTGCACATTTTTATTTCATTTTTTTTTTATTTTTGATTCAGGTGGTTAAGCTTCAAAGATGGCCTGTAATGAAGTTCACATGCACAAATCTAATCAAACAATGTAACGGAACTGGAATGCTCTGCATATAGAAATGCACTCCAATCCCTATATAAAAGTCTTCAGACTTGTTAAATATTACAATTATACACTCAGTACTGGGCTGGTGTCTTAAAGCATGAATTGGTGATTATTTTGAAACCATCCCCACACACCATCAAATGAAGAGAAATTCTTCTTCTACGTCCTCTGAATCCATGGCGGTATGGTACACTTTTTGGCTGCTCGTGATTGTCTTGCTCTGATGCCCTGGTCCTACATTCATGCATTTTGCTATTCGGTCAGTTGTAATATTCTAATGCTTGCTTTTTGTTTCTGTGTTCAATGTAACTTTTTTTGAAGTGTACTTTGTGACAGCCTATCTCTGCACGTTGATCTCTCACCGATGCCGTTCTACGCAGGGAACAGATCTGCTCATTGCTTGGTTTATTATTGTGTTTGAAGTGACGACAAAGTCAGTATGCCCTCATTTCACCCGAACTAAACACATAGTGTAATTTACTCCCGGGTCTCTTTTCTTCAAATCCTTAAATTCTGTATTTTATGCTATGATATCAAGTTTGTTCGTATGTTATAATAACTGCTAAAATTCCTGAAGTACTTGAAAAGCATTTCCTAATTTGCTCGTTATAAAATATGTATGCCTGATCTACTGCAGGTTGTTAATTTATTAGGTACATCCACATTGTATCTACTGCAAGTATATAATTACTGACTATAGTCCAACTGCTGCTATGTACAGTTTGTCAGCCGTGCTTTACTTCAACCATCAGTGGAAATGGTCCCCCAAAGGGTCATTGCTATGATCAGATGCTAGCACGGGGGTTAGCAGATGAGCAACACAAAAATTGTGCATGGAAAAACATGAGCTACAAGCTCTAACTGTACGTTGTACTGACAAAATTTGTGACTAGTAAAGTGCGAGTGTAAGTATATACAGCACCTAAAATCTCCAGCAGCATTTGTATTTGACCCACATTTGTGACATGCAACTACTACGAATTTGCCACTTTGAAATGTTGTGTAAATAATATCTGATCACTGATGGTTCTATGGTACTTCCTTTACACTGATGGATGGTGTAGAGGCTGCAACAGATGAACTACAGTATTATATACTGCGCACTGACCTATACTGTAGGTGTACCTGATAAAATGGTCAATGAGTATAACTAAAAGGTAGGTGTATCCAATAAACTGGCAACTGAGTGTATTATAGGTTTTATTGTAAAAATGTGGCCATTTTTTTTTAACAAGCTGGACTGTAGTTCAGGCTTAATGCTGAGTGTTGTCCTCTGTGTCCACCATGGATTTTATATAGATTTTACATCATATGTCACTGGACGACATCCAATTTCCACACTGCTGTTTGAGTGGTCTTTATAATTTCACAGTGGAACCAGTATTTCACCAGTATTTTAAGTGTTAAACAGTTTTGTTGCTCATTAGGCTTCTCTGGTGGTTTGTTTTCATTTTAGTCCCAGGAAGAAGTCTGTGACCTCCTTCATGCAGCTCCATTTCAGAACATTCTCCCGAGAGTCTATATCAAAGGTGAAGAACAAAACACATTATGAATAATTCCACTCTCCTCTTGCTGAGATCAGTAAAGCAGCTTTGAATGCTGAGCCTTATCCCATGCTATTGCTTGGTCTGTAGAGGGTGAGAGGTTGGAGGTGAGGATGAAGAGGCTGGAAGCCAAGTATGCTCCTCTGCACTTGGTTCCTCTCATTGAGAGACTTGGCACTCCACAGGTGAGAGGCAGACGTTTGTTCAGGGGTCGTAATGAGTCTGGTGTCGTGGTGTCACCCGACATGGAAAGTGAAATATGTGATACAAAAATTCAGGCTGCTTGATTTCAGTGCACAGTCCTTATATTGCAATCTTCCTGGCAGCAAATTGCTATAGCACGAGAGGGAGACCTGCTGACCAAGGAGAGGCTGTGCTGTGGCTTGTCGATGTTCGAGGTCATCCTCACACGCATCCGCAGTTTTCTGCAAGACAGCGTGTGGCGCGGACCTCCACCCAGCAACGGAGTCATGCACGTGGACGAGTGCATGGAGTTCCACCGGCTCTGGAGCGCCATGCAGTTTGTCTACTGTATCCCAGTGGGCACACATGAGTTCACTGCAGAGTATGTCATTATAATTAGCACAACATTGACAGGCACAAGCCCAAAAACAATGAAGTATTAAAGGGGCTGGCTCACACTTCCCAGAATCCAGTTCTTTTGTTTTTGGTATGAAAGCACATGACCATTACCTACCAATTCTTTGCACAGCAAAACCGCACTGTTAGTGATTTCCATAAAAACCCATCTCAAACATTTTCTTCATCTACATGTCGTATTTGCAAGCTTTGAACAAAATGTGCCTCGCTCTACAGGCACTATCAGGATGGGTTTTGTTCCATTAGATATGGAATTTAGAATACAGATACTTTGAGAAAATATCTTCAGATTCACGTTTAAGATCTATAGCCTAGTGTGTTGCAAAATTGCTGTGGATTGTTTTTGGAATATCGTTGGCATCAAACTTGGCACAGTGGATTCTGGGAATGGTGAGCTGCCCCCTTTAAATGTCATTATTAGTTTATTAGTGTGTGTTCCACATGATGCACTCTGTTTTTCTCACAGTGATCTTTTGTGCGATAGAGGTTGTAGAATATTAGGTTGGTCTTTCTTGAGTCTGCTGAGCATACTACAGAGAGACTTTGTGTTTAGGCAGTGTTTTGGAGATGGACTAAACTGGGCTGGCTGTGCCATTATCGTGCTGTTGGGCCAGCAGCGGCGCTTCGACCTCTTTGATTTCTGCTACCACCTGCTGAAGGTTCAGAGACAGGATGGCAAGGACGAGATCATCAAGAATGTCGTAAGTGTTACCAAGAACATTTAGAGGTGTCCTCTGTGACCTTGTGAGGTTATTATGGTGTATATGATTGGCAACATAGCCAAAATTGAATATCAGTGTATTTTCAAAATTCTTAATGGTAATTACAAATTACAGCACAATTCTGTTTAAAATCTCTCATAGGTGACAAGATGTCTCAATTATACCTGTACCCCGTCTTCAGCCTTTTTCTTGTACATCAAAAACAGTGTTAAAAAAAAATTCGAACTAATGTAAATGAAAAGAGTGATGTGTTCAAATAATCAAATTACGTGCAGCACTTGTTCCTTCAGCCAAATCTCAGTTATGCCGATATTTGCAATATCAGCATTATTGCAAAAGTGATATTGCTTTTCTACATCATTATCTCAAAACAAGAAATTAATATTGAGTAACTGACAATGCCGACAAAATATGGCCAAATATTTAGATTATTTTTGCTTCATCAACTAAAATGGTTCCCAAAGAAGCCCCAGCTGAATAGAGCGCTGTGTGTTACCATGCAGAGATACAGACTGACAAGTGCATTAGTGTATAAAAGTGTATTATTGTTTGAACGTAATGAGTTAATGTTAAAAGTGGATTTTTTTTTGTAGCAAGCAGACATGCGGAGTGATACAAGCAGTGAAATTTCCCAGTGCTGTTTTACTAAATATCGGGCATCGTTGTATTAATTGTTAGTACAAACTGATGTTATAAGGATAAATATTTAATATGTTAAACAATGAAAAATATATAATACACGTAAGTACACATACACATTACTACACAGAATTACATAAGTACAAAAGCTAGATAGTAAACTGCAAAGCAGTATAGAGTCTAACATGTCACTTTCCATGCCTTTGATTTTTAGCCCTTGAAGAAAATGGCTGACCGCATCCGAAAGTACCAGATCCTCAACAACGAGATCTTTGCCATTCTCAATAAGTACATGAAAGCTGTTGAGACGGATAGTTCTACAGTTGAGCACGTTCGCTGTTTCCAGCCCCCTATACACCAGTCCCTGGCAACCACATGTTAAAACCCCCTCAGCCTACCACTGACACGCTTTCCTCTAGTAAGGTAAAGGTAATATACAAGCGGTTTTTCGACCACTGTTTTAACAATGGCAGACATACCTCCACACTTGTCCAAAAATTAGATCCTCGAGTGAACTGAAGGCCTTATGCACTGTTCTCTGAGCCTCGATTCTGAGCATCCTAATAAGTATCACACCAGGTCCTGCCCACAATACACAAGACACGTTATGGTACGGTAAAAAGTAACAAATTTGAACATAACTATTAAATTAACCAGAGCGCATATATAAATTTATATTGTGATTTCTACTATTTTGTTTTTTAATTCCTTATGTCATTACATGTGAAAGATCATATTTGCATGGGCAATAAATTCAAAAAAAAAAAAAAAAGTTTCACTTTTCAGTTGTCCACCACTTTAAACTAAATTCTAAATTCACATTTTATTTTTTAATGTATGCTCCTAAAGAAATAGGAGCAAAGAGAATCTGATTAATGGACACCAAAGTGTTAATCTAGTTTGCATACATATTCATCTTCATATTCTTATATTTTGACACATTTTATAGAGCTCACCATATTCACCATTATCCAGTTAACTCTGCTTTTCTGAGTTGTTTTTAAAGCCTATTATAGCTTTTGTTTTCCATCTTAAATATCAGACAAAGTGAAGTATTTGGTGTGGTACTTGTTAATTTTTTTATAATGTAATATGAGTCCTGAGTATTTGCCTAATCTCCAGAAAACAACTGTTACAATTATTAAGATTTTAGTTTATGGACTGCTTGTCTGGGCAAATAATGTTTTACTTCAAAGTGTGTATTTCACCAGTGGAGATGTTTAGCATTGTGAACTCACATAATCTAAATTTTAAAGTTGTGTTGCAATGAAGGATGAAGGATTTCTTTTAAAATACCTCTCGGTTTCATTTAGAGGAAATATTCAGTATTTCAGACTTGAGGTGTTTCCCATCATATGCCATGGCACACATTGTTAATGGAAAATGACCTTTTTCCAAGTCTCTGTACATAAGGGCAATTATAAGACCTAAAGCTACTGTTGTGAGTGGATCCTCATGAACTCATGTCTTTCCTGAGTTCAGGAGCTTTTACATACATTTCTCTTTTAAAGTACTTAGTACAGTAAGGGTTGCTTTACTAGTCTTCTGTTCACCTACACAGTTTTCCTTGCACCTTGGAGGGTTTAAATTGTCTAACGATAAAAATGAAATCAATTCTGAGGCTTTGCTTTTAAATGCTGGCATGACGGGTGTAACTTATTGTCATCTTGGATCTTATTGTGACATGAATTTTTGTTCATATTGTTGTACAAGTGATCAAGTGTTTTAAAATAGAAAAATGGAAAACGTACTGAAATGTACAACTAATCGTTGTGCAAAAGAACTGAAAATTGCATTGTATTTCCATGAAATAAAAAAAAAAAATCTAACTGAAACTTGACTTGAAATTTGTCAGCATTTGTTCCAAAGAAGGAATTTCACGAATGGAAGTAGTTATGAACACAAATATTTTTCTCATTGTTATTTGATGTTAAAGCAGCAGAACAAGAACATCAGGATGTAAGAGTGAAAAAGCTCAGCTGCAATCAATCTCAATTTCCTCCATGTACAGTAATGGCAGCATGACACATGGGTTTGTAAAAGTAAGAAAGAAGAAAGAGTGAAGTTGTTAATGCAGTGCAAATTCAGGTATTTCATTTTACTCATTATATATATATATATATATTTCATTCATTGTTATGATTTCTTTGGAGTCATGAAAAGAAGAGATTAACTTGTATTTTATGCTGTCCTAGATTTTGTGAAATGATTTGATTTGCATGTATTTGTGAAATTTAGACAAAATAAAAAGTATTTAGGTCAATCTCAGTGAGCTCACTTGACCAATTAGGAAACCTGGGTGACAACTTTAGAGAAGGACCCAGGCCACAATGTAACTCCAGACACTTTAGACACTGGCAGTGCAGCAGGTCCACTTGGCTGGACACACACCGTTCCTGGATCAGCTCTGTACAAAGCTTATTGAATAGCTGCTCTAGCTATGACTCCTGGGAAGGTATGGCAGTTAATCTGGCCAAGGGTGTCGCATCTCTCCATTCATTTGTGGGGGAAAAAAACTCAGCATGGCATTTAACAAGAGTAACATTGGGAGCCAGGTTCTTGAAGACCATTTTGAACTCCTGAGTTCAGATTTGACTCCGGGTTCTGCTCAATGTGGACAGTAAAAGAGGTGGAACTGCATGGAACAGAACACAAGGCTATTATGTCCTATCCCATAAGGCTGTTCTGCTCCACTAGAGAGAGCTACTATCAGCGGTGAGATGACTGCGCGAAGAGGTCCACCTTTGCCTGGCACACACTCCTTGGGTGTTTGTACTGTCAGTGTGTCCGTCAAACTACTGCACTGCACAGCAGGTAAATCTGTGAGGCTAGTCATCTGTGAGCCCCCTTGAGTTGATGTTCCATGTGAGCTGGAGGTCATTCTTCACACTTGCGATGACCAAACAGCTAATAGTCTTCTTATGGCTACAGGAGAAATTGTTGGTTATTATTTCTTAGCCACCCAATCAGTTATTTCTGTGCTGAAAACTATTTAATTTGTTATTTGTGGCAGGAATTTGATGATACTTGAGAAAGTAAGAGACATATTTTTCACTTTCCTCACTTCACCTGAAGGTGACTGACAGAACAGAAATAGTGGATAAACTGACGTAAGCAAATTTCATAATTGGGTGTTATTTTGAAATACTTCCATGTATTTATGATGCATTGATATTTTTTTATGATGTGTATTTGATGTGGGGGATGTGGCAGAACTGAGGTAGTATTGTCTGGTGTAGTTTAGCATGTCACTTTCTAAAAGATAACTAACATTTATCATCTATTTAAAACTGCATAGATAGATGTTAGTAGATACCAGATAGATATCAGCTCATGACGATAGATTTTGGTGAGGCAGGCAAACATTCTTAATGATATTAAATTAAGTTAAGAGGCTTTCACACTTTTCACGTTTTTGAAAAATTCAGAAAAAAAAAAACAAAAGCAGCCAAACTATGTCTCAAAATCTACACAAAGACCTGAAACCTGCACAAAAAATTCAGAGAGTGGAAAGGAGAGTTTCCTTTTTCTTCTTTTTCTCAGCCTTTGCATGGAAACCCAGGTCACTGTGATGCACAAACATTTCTCTTTCTGTCTCCCAGTCTTTGCAATATATCTTACAATAAAAATGGTTTTGTACATCATGGACACACTGTCTACACATTTACAGATCAAATTTGTTCACAGCTGTTGAATTTGTTTTTAAAGTAGCCCAATGGAAAAAAGAAAAGAAGCATGGCTCTGGCAACCCTGCATTAGCTGTCCAGCCCAGCATTCCTACCCTGAGCATGGGGCAACATTATTCCTGCCCAAATGGCCCTCTGTTATGTTTCTTGCTGTTAGCAGTTTTGACAACTAGATACAATAATAACTGGAACTAAGTGGGTCAATAAGCACAATGCCCCATGCTTATGCAACATCTAGAAAGATGATCAGATTAACTTTGGAACATTGGCCCTGTCAGTTGCTCACTCAAAAGAGGTAATTAGTATTTCAGTGGAATTTAAAATGAATTGGTATATGGTGCACAAGCCACCATTGACTCTGATTGTAATGGTGTATATAGTATATAATATTTTGCTCTATCCACTATCTATCACAAATTATTTCTACTGTTTTATTTTTCCCATGCATTCATTTTTTAGGGTTTTATATATAGCTCATTCAGTGGTATTAAGCTTTCCTCTTAAAATTGCTGTTATGCAAAATCTGTCATAGTCAAATTATTTAATCTAAGATGACACAAAATGATTCATCATGCTGTGCATATACAACCTGAATTCCAGAAAAGTTGGGACATTCTTTAAATTTGAATAAAATGAAAACTAAAAGACTTTCAAATCATCTGAGCCAATATTTTATTCACAACAGAACACAGATAACATAAATGTTTAAACTGAGAGATTTTACAATTTTATGCACAAAATGAGCTCATTTCTAATTTGATGCTTGCTACAGGTCTCAAAATAGTTGGGACAGGGGCATGTTTATCATGGTGTAGCATCTGCTCTTCTTTTGAAAACAGTTTGAAGACGTCTGGGCATCGAGGTTATGAGTTTCTGGAGTTTTGGTGTTGGAATTTGCTCCCATTCTTG
>JAQLOM010000002.1:10549503-10560311 GCA_030068315.1 Chrysichthys thysi
ACCCGATGTCAGCTGGGATTGGCGCCAGCTTCCCCCCCGCGACCCTGAACAGGATTAAGCGGAAGAAGACGAATAAATCAAAAATAAATAAATAACCCGAGATTTGTCTGTACAGTATTTCTGCAAAACCGCTTATTTATCACTAACCTCTTTGACTGTGTAGTACTGTACTGTATTTTAAAATAAAACATTGTCTACTCTCAAATCTGTTCGCCTCATCCTGGCCACAACATGCCAATGACTGTTTGTTTGTTTTGTTTGTTCTAAAGGGAAAATGGTCCTACATTAAAAAAATATATATATTTAAAATAGAACAAATGACTAATCCAAGATGTTTTTACACTAGCTTGCATCTTTCAGGCCTGGATGAAGATGATGTTATGCTTTGACATTTTTAAAATGGTCCATATGGTTCATAGGTCTGTCAAGCTATGCAAGACATAAACAATGCGAGATGGCTGAACAATGGCTGACTGGTAGAAGAAAGTCAACATTTGTTAGGGCTCACTGTGCAAGCAGAGATAGGCACCCTATGAATTGTGAGCACACCCTGAATTACACCTATGACGAGAGTGCTGTCACATCAAACCCATTTAGACTGATGGGCTGACATGAGCGATATTGATCCACCCAGGATAGATGGCTCTGGAAGATATAAAACTGAAGTCCCTTCCCACAACCAGGAAGCAAAGACGCAAGTTGTTTGAGATCCTGTCAGCATGCCGTCTGTAGCACTGTTCTACGTTTTGGCCATGGTCTTCCCTGCAGCTAATGCTTTGCCTTTATACTCAGATACAGTGCTGACACCACACGAAGGTAAGTTCACATGTTTTCTTTAATTTCATTTCGTCTGTATTAGATAAAGAAATGGGGTTTCCAGGAACATATTCAAGACTTTTTATTGTACTTGAATGCAATATGCAGTATATTATATTTTCATATTGATCCTATTACAGTACTGTTTGCACTTTGAAGAGTTTAATACATTCCCTTAGGCAAATCAGTGGCTACTGCTTTCTGTTATACTTACATTATGTTTCCTATTGTGTCAAGGAAAAGGTGATATAGTGTCACAAAGCTTAGAAAAACACCACGCATCGAAGAGTTTCTCATATTCCTTACGCTCAGCCCAAACTTTCACTTGCCTTTTTAAAACAGATTAGGCGTTCCCCAAAAATGTCTCTACTCGACCCATTATTCGCACAGTCCAAAATGTAGACTGACTAGGGTTTTTATTAGTGCCACTCTATAAGCCAGCATTAGCTAATGCATTAACACCAAGCGCCTGTATTCTACAAGACCTCCTTCAGAAACTGGTGACTGAAGTAGAGGATGGACAGAGCGACGACCTGAGCACACAACGAGATGTCAAAACCATCTTTCCTGTCTTCCTTCACCAGGAAAGAGAGAAAGACACTTGGCCTAAATGTGAGAAGATGTGAACAGTTTTAAGTCGAAGTAGTTGCAGAGTATAGATCACTTCTATTAGTTTTCACCTTTTACTGTGATTTAAATCTGGTTTCCGTGGCATGTTTCAGGAGTGAAAGAAAATTCACTCCAACAGGAGAAAATGAACCACATGGTAAGAGGAACCTTATGATGTTGCTGTCTCATGTTTCTTTTTCCTTTCAAGTGGTTCATCAGTCTGATGATCATGTGCCATTAATGAAAACTCTTTCTCAGGTCGATGACTTAAAGGCCGTAGTCATGAAATTAGCAGCAGCGGATAACCTGCGCTCGCAAGGCTTTCTTCGATCAGAGCAGAACTTACCCAAACCCAACAAGAGAGGTCAGACTTGGCTTTGTGAAATACCTGTGTGGTGTGTATAGTTGTTCCGGCTCTTGAACACTAAAACACGATCAGGCTATTATAGCTCTTGAGTTCTTATGCATAATATAAATGTGCAAAAGGAACAGGCATGTTTGTACCAGTCTTATGCCACGGTTAGACCTTAGAATGAGAAGTAATCATAGTCTGAGGTAGATATAAATGCTAGAAATAGATGTGGAAAACTAACTGCACAACCCCATAGCACAGATCGCAGAACGTGCACACAGTGCAATTTTACACTGAAGTCTGATATTATTAAATTATTTGCTGTGAGACACCTGAATTTTTTTTCTTTTAAGACAACGCATGATTATATTTCGGAAAGTATTCCTAATCCTATTAAAGAACACCTTTAGTTTTATACTTTTTAACGGTATAGTACTGAAATTTAATTTCTCTTCTTTTTAATGAACACGCTCTCACATTTTGCGACCATTCTCATGATCATATGAAATATTAAAAAGTTAAGCAATGGGGTTTGCATCCATATCTTTTCTTGTGATTTTGTTTATATGGAATCTCAGGAAACCCAACCGAATAGCACTACAATTTGCACTAATTTCTCACGTAATTAGGTTGCTCTTTGCCTGCTGTGCTTGTGTTTGCTTGTTTTTCTTTTAGTTTTGGTTTCATTTGTTATTTCCATGAGCAGTATAGCATGATGTTAATAGCATAAGTATATATCATCAAAGAAATATATCACTACACTGGGAGAAATCCTGAACATAAATTTGTCTTTGTCTATATTTAACAGCCTGTTTCTGGAAGTACTGTGTAACAAACTAGGAGTCCTGCGGGAATTACAGAGGAACAGTCACTAAAAAGGTCATGTTTGTCCTCATTATCATCTGAACATCAATCCAGCAGCCCTTTTCCAATGTGCGTATTAATTTAACCACAGCACATTAACTAAAACATGGAGATGTATATATATTTCAACATGAATACAGCTAATCTCTGTTGTGGAGCTTTGATGAGGCGAACACTGTGTCAGTACATGTTAGGAGCATTTTGTCCAGCAAATCTGAATCTGTATTTTTCAGTCAGCATTACATCTTCATTTTCCGATTTGCATGTTTATAAAGACACAAAAGAAAAACCAGATGTGCACAATGTTGTTGATACATATGAAATGAATTTTTATTTGTAATTAAATTGTGAAATGAAATGCATTTGACCTTTTCCTTACGTATGTTTGATCTGAATGTAATACATTTTCGTTGGAATACTATTACATATTGCCTAGATGAATGCAGAATACCTGACCTACATAAGGTACATAACACAAATGTTCAATTTATGTTGATTCAGATAGAAGTTTGCCAGTATACTTTGTTGTTGTATAGTGTTTTAACCCAGCATGATATGTGTATACAAACTACTATTTATGTGTATATATATATAATGTACAGGTTAGGATTGAATAGATAAACTCTCAGGAGGGAAAACCTTCCTCAAGGTGCTTTTCTATGTTTAACGAATGTAGGTTTCTAAATAGCTTTATCAAAAAAGAGTGACAGAGAGTAAAACATTTCGAAGAATGTTTCTCTGTGTAAAATACATATATATATATATATACACTATGGACAAAGCAAATCACATTTCATGTACATTGAATTGCACATAAGGCCCATTTAACAGGCTACCTAGGGATTATGGAGGGGTTATCTGGGATGATAAAACAATAATTCAGGGTCTCTTATTTGAAAAAAAAAAAAAAATGCCAATATCACAAATGAAGATATTCATCATTAAATAACATTTCTAGAAAATAACCTTAGGTTATTTCTAGGTTCATGGGCTAAATAAACTGTAAGACCATTAAATGGCAAACTAGTACAATTCAGAACATTAACCAAACTCTCCATATTATACCAAACTCACAGAATTCAGTCATGTAAACTAACGCTAACACTTTTTCTTTTTCAAATTGAAAGTTATTTACAAAAATCATTCATATAAATGTTAGTGGAAATGCAAGACGGTCTTAGATGGAGATCTATGTCCTCTTGTTAACAACACTCAGGTAGGCTTTCTCAATTTCAATGCTGGCTGGACAGGTCTGGCTGAACTCCTCTCTCTCGTATGCATTCTGCAAATAGCGATGCACACCGGTGAAATGAGCTGGGATCTCAAAGTTACAGTACTTCTTGGCAGCAACCTTCAAATATAGAGAAAACCAGACATAATATGACATTTGATTTAGTGTGTATTGGTAAAAAAAAAATAAAATAAAATAAAAAAAAATATATATAGACATATATATATATATATATATATATATACATATATATATATATATATACACTAAACATCAAGGGCAACTGGTCATATAGTAAGTGAGCTATCAGGGTACAGTCCTAGGTAGGACCAGTGGTAGCTCATGGGTTGCTCAGAAAGTTGTGAGTTCAAATCCCAGCACTACCAATCTGTTGCTACTGGGTCCTTTACCCTCATCTGCTCAGATATATAAATGAGGATAAGGGCATCCGCCAAATGATTTAAACATGTCAGGCACAGCGATATAATGCTTGCCTTTTTCATGAAACATTTCAAACCCATGATGTATTTTTCTTCCATTTTCACTTCTCTGTCTCACCTTGATCACATGTAATTTGGGCAACAAGTTGCAGTCTGCCAACGTCAGGCGGTTGCCGTCGAGATACTTCCTCTTGGAGACCGAAATGTCTTCCGTGGAGTTGTGGTCTATCTCCTCTGGGAGTGGTGTGTTTAAGTAATTATCAAGCCGTTTAAACTCCCTTAGTAAAGCCTGCTCTTGTACTGTGTGGACAAAGAATGAACACATGTATCGTTGTTGTGCTTTACTATATCTGAACTGTATCTTATTAGGAACATCTGTGAACCTGTATATTCGTGCAATCATGTGACAGCAGCACAATGCAGAAAATCATGCGGATGCAAATAATGCGTCTCAGTTCATGTTCATGTTAAACATCAAAATGTAATCTGAGGCTAAAGTGGTCACAGGTTCACCTAAACTGAACAGTTGAAGATTAGAGAAAGACCTGGTTATGTGTATCTGATATTCAACTGTGCAGTTTGGGTGAGCCTGTGCTTAATGTAGCCGCACATTCCCATCCTTGGCTGACAATAAGAGTGAAATCCACTGAGGGCTTCTGCTGTTGTAGTCTTAAACATGTTGGGAGATCTGAGATGCTGCTCTCATGACCAAAGTTTTATCCAGTGGATAATTGGCTAGTGATAGAGTCTTCCTTTCAGCTTAAGCTATTCTCTTCTGACCTCTCTTATCAACAAGGCTCAAGGTTCGATTCTTAACATGTTGACACATAACAACAACAATATTTTAGACTGGATTGGTTTTTTTTTGTTGGTTTCGTTTCATTGGTTCTGTTGTGTTTGGTGGTGGCGGCGGTGGCGGCGGCGGCGGGGGGGGGGGGGGTTGTTTGCTTGTTTGTCTGTTTGTTTTTCACCCCATTCTGTGTAAACTCTTTAGACTGTTGTGTGTGAAAATCCCTGTAGATCAGAAGTTTCTGAAAGACTTAAAGCAGCCTATCTGGGCTCAGTGACCATACCATAGTCAAAGTCACTGAAATCACGTTGTTGTTTTTTTTTTACCATTCTGACATTTGATGTGAACATTAACTGAAGCTTTAGAATCATTTCTGCGTGATTTTATGTATTGGATGTGCAGGCATTCTAATAAAGTGATCAGTAAGTGAAATTTATAGGAGAGAAGAAAAAAAACCCAGAATAAATCAAGGTACAAAATTCCTTATGTTCTGCATGCATAGACACCAATCCAATATGATACTACTGAATATGATCCAATTTTACATTAGTTCAGTATAACGTACCTCTGTTGTTTGGACTGTTTTTGATGAAAGCAGAAAACTTGGCAAAAATGTCAGCACCCACATCAAACGACTCTTTATTCAGTGGACTGAGATGAGGATATCTGAGGGTAGGGCAAGAGAGACGGATTGAGATCTGTGTGGATGTGTGTATCATACCTCTGTGTATGTCCAGGTTGATCATGGTTTATATGCTGCCAAATAGATTAAAACTACCCCATTGTTGTTGTTGTTGTTTTTAAGCATCTAAGAGTACAAACATGGAGGATAGGAGTAAGTATACATTCATACCTGGGGGGAGCAAGAGTTGCCTCCAGAAACTCCTCAATCTTCATGAAGTCAGTCTTAAGGGCACCGTTGTATAGGACAAAAGGAGGGTTGGTCCCTGGAGCTAAGTCTTTCAGCTCCTCTGGCTTCCTGCACAGTAACAATATGAGTAGTCTGTGTGTGGCCTATAGGGTGTGGATGAACTCATCAATCACATGGGGCAATTATTGGTTATCATTTGTTTCTGAATCAGACCAGTGATGATTAATTACTCTTTCACATGGTTGTTTTGTTTTTTTATATATATATATTAAGCAAAGCACCCAAATGTGGGAGAGGCTGACTGTGACAAATGCTAACAGAAGGACTGAATGAAGTAATATTATTTGCTTTGCAAACAGTAATAGCAAACATAAATGGCATAGGTATGACAGCTACATTGAAATACATATCCATGGGCTCCTCCCAACCTGGTTGATCTGATATCTGTAGCTAAAAATCACTATCGGTGTATTATTATGGTTAGGGGCAGCTCTTACTTCCTCATGTCGACTGTAGTAACTGTGAATTTGACTCCTTTCAGCCACAGCACCATGAAGAGACTTTGACAGAAGGGACAGTTCCCCACGTTCTCTCCATCATGGCCTGCCTGGAGACACACAAGGGCAAAAATGCTTAACGCTATGGCGAGACGCACAGGGTCTCGAATTGAAGAAATACTTTAAGCTTTGGGCTAGCTTTGCTCCTAAGGACGGAGGAGCAGCACGTGCGGTTATTAATTACAGAGGAGCTGGGATAATTCACTTGTCACTTGTTCATTTCCTCCGAATCCCTAATTGTGTAATAAACCTCAGAGACTGGAAGATAAAAAAAAAAGCAGTAGATGTGTGTCTATGTGTGTTTGGATGCTGAGCCTTGTTCCTAGGACTTAATCCAAAGAAAGGAATCCACTTCAGGGCGTTCAAAGCACACCAGCTCCAAATGCAGCAAAATAAACAAACCTATAATTCAGGCATGGTGTGACGTTTAGTCGTTTTCAGGCCATATTTCGGTTGGATAATCTTCTGGAACATGCATTGTGTTTTATTGCCTGAAGTTTCCGTGTAATAGGCAAATTCGTACGAGTGTTAAAATATCTACATGTGCACGTGCGAGCATGCATGCATGCCTGTGTCTGTTTCTGTGAGGGCCTCAGGAAGGGGTCTGGGATTTCCAGTATTTCCCTGGGTGTGCTAGATGATAAGATGGCACCCCCCTCATCTCCTGAGGTGTGTATATAGAGATAAAGGACAGCGTATAAGGGGACAGTTACACGCCAGGCACTACTGTGCAACTACAAAAACATAATGACCGAACGGTGAAATTCCACTTCAGAATGAACATAAAGAGGATCTTTGCCTCTTCCCACAGAGATTACTGATAAAGTGAGGACCGATCCTGGCTGCATTCAAGACTAAGTGGTTGTTGTTGTTTTTTCCTTTTCTTTCCCTGTGTGACTGTGCTATAGTAAAACCAGTATACTGTAGTTTGACACTCACAATTCTGTAACATGAATCTATATCTGGTGCAGTGTTTGAATATTTATTTATTTTTTTTATAAATATCTCATTATATCAGGTTGGCATAATTTCCATCCCTGTGAAATCTTGAATCCTTAATAACTCAGATGTCCCTGTGTGGTTAATCTTAAAGCTTGGACATCACTGTTCTTTTCAAATTAGAAATAAAAAAAAAATATAGAACTGGTGCTGTACACTTATTCTGGAGATAAAAGAGAGCAGAAAGCCTCTTTAGCATTGCTGCTTGTCTTCGTAGAACTTTGGGAGTTAAAAGATTGAAAGGAACCTCGGCATACTTCTTCACCAACATCCGTTCGTTTAAATTCCTCCTATAACCCCTGAAAACCTAAATGACTAATAATAATAATAATAATAATAATAATAATAAGGAAAGTACAAAGCACCAACCTTTATGAAGAGCTCAATGCTTGGCTCTTTATCCTGTTGTAGTGCCATTATTTTCCACAGAGTGGATTCTTGTTAGCCCCAAAATGTTGAACAGTGATCCTACAAATAGGCTGTGACCACGAAGGGGGAAAAAAAAAAAAATAAATCACCACATACGCGTATGTATATTTGCGTGCAGGAGTTAGCTGACTGATCTGACTAGTTGGGGATTTGCTCCTTCCTCACTTTAAGTCTAAGGGGGAGGGAAAGTCAAATGGGTGTGGCATCGACTTATATAAACTCCTGGGGCGAGCAGATGTAAAAAATAGCTCACATTTCATTACATAGCTCATAAATAACAGAAAGTGAAACATCACTGAGTATAGAGTGGTCTTACATTCCATTCACTAAAGCCACCAACAGTTAACATGGGGGGCATTTCTGGTTCAGCCTGCGTCTCAGTAACACTACTCTCAGTGCCTGTAACTCCCAAAACAAAGCTTCCACTATGTCCAACCACAATGCCTTTCTCTTTTACCTAGTTACATTAATGCTAATGGAAAAAGAAATACGACTTTCATGGCTGTGTAATGTAGGGAGAGGATCTAAATGTACTGTAAAAACAATTTGATTTGTGTTACGGGTCAATAAAATTCCCAACCCAACTCTAGTCAGAACTCTTTATAGAACTCGGTATAGGAAATCTGATCAGAATTCAATTTTATTATTATTATTATTATTTATTTAATTTTTTTACAGGTTTGTTTTAGTTTTCTGTGCCTTCCAGAAAGGTCTTTTAAATGTCTTGGAAGAGAGCAGGCTCTGATCTCAGCCATGAGTCATGCGAAGAATGGGTGATGGTGATGGGAGTGGGAGCTGTGCATGTGCGTGTGTGATCAGTGTTAAGAAACTATTGCTCACTGAAAACAAAAAAAACCAAAACAAACAATTCATGTAGAAAAAAGATAATACACTATACAGTATAAAGGAAAAGACTGAGTCACTGACGAGGTCTCAGGTTCATGATTCAATGCTTACTTCAAATGTTTATTGCCTGATACCATGGATACCATGTAAGCCCTAGTTTTACTGATCTCACATGCATGAAACGTACTCAGGAGATGGGATTTACCGATCTTGAAACTGGATTTAGCCTGTTGCCAAGCTTAGTGAACAGAAGACAGGCATGCACCAAAACTCTGTAAGCTAAAAGTGAATATTAAGGAGTTTCATTTCTGCTGCGGAGTTGTGGATTTGTTGCATCACTGCGGGGATTTCACAACTGTTAAAAAGCAACAACAACAACAACAACAACAACAACAAAAAACAATCCCAGTGGGCAATGAAATACCCTTCATCAGACAGAAACTGCCAAGCTAAAAAAACAAAACAAAACAAAAAAAACCCCAATGACAAACAGAAAGCGGTAATAGTTGATGTTCTCTTTTCTCAAAATATTCATCAGAAGGGGGACTTCCAGTATGAAAAAGTACGATTGCAAAACAAGCCCTTAAAATGGAAATTACTAACAAATGCTGGAAATGAAGCAAGGCTGCACTCGGGCCAGCACAGGAAGCAGGATAGGGCAGAGTTTACTCTTAGCCCAGTGTATCCCCTACCCCCACTCTTATGTTACTATGGGAGTATGAGACCTGTGTTGTTTTTAACTCCACGCTGCACATGTCCTTCGACAGAAAAAAAATCAAAGTAAACTGCTTTCATGAAAGATAAAGCTCAACGGGAAGGTTTCCATGGAGATCCCGATGGTACGTTTTAGGGAATGCCAGCATACCCTGCAATAGACAAACGCTGCACATGTCGGAGATGTGAACGGGAGCATGGGTTTTCCTTTACTCTGCTCTTCTTCATGCTGATGGAAAAACAGTATAATCATGGACTCTGTGCTGATAAAGCAGTGCACACTTTGGAATGTGTCTGTGCCTTCTCACTCCCATGTGCCGCCCAGCACATATCCCTGATAGTACGGAGGATTGCACAATATCCGCAGCACTCGTGCGTGCTTGCCTTGGAAATTAATACTGCATGGGTGAAAAAAATAATAATAAAAACCTCTCTTTGACCCACTAACATAAGCTACGTCTTCAGACTGTCAACCTGCTGCGTGTCAATAAAATGACACACACTCCAAAGTGTGCCAGCCACAGCCATCAGCTGCTTCACAGCGCCTGGGACAAGAGGCCTGTTTCTCTCTTGGTACAATAGCATCATTGAGTGATTTCTCCTGGTCTGAATTCAGAGGGCGACAAACAAACAAGCCACCTCGTAGTGTTAAAACCGGCCCATTACGTGACTCCTGCGTTATGTCCCATCCATGCAGCTCTAGCTTGTCCTGGGGTTTTCTCGGCTTTTTGCTGGCTCTCGGCTCGCACCATGCCTGGTGTGCTCCAGATTTCTCTGGTAAGTTTTTTGCTTTCTAAGTTTCCCTGATAGACATATGAGAACAATACTGCAGCCTCACAGGCACTTCCTGAAGAAGAGCGTTTGTTAAGTGACTTGACTTTTGCAGGCCTCGTGCAAAATAGCTGCACAGTGTTGTGGAGAGGTGACCCTCAGGGTCACTGGGATTGTTTTCAAAACCACAGCGCTGAAGAAGAGGACAGTAGTATCTGGGGTTTGTTAGCCTAATCGTGGAAAAGAAAGTTAACCCTTGTTTGTGAACATAAAGTACAGATAGGATTTAATGCACTGTTAACTGGAACGTTCATAATACAGTTCATAAAGTGATTTACTGTATTCAATATTGCAGTCAACATGTAATATATCTGTATTAAATAAACCCAATTTGTGTATTTATATTATATTTCATGGATCTCTCTGTGTGTGTGTGTGTGTCTCTCTCTCTGTGTGTGTGTGTGTCTCTCTCTCTCTCTCTCTCTCTCTGTGTGTGTGTGTCTCTCTCTCTCTCTGTGT
>JAQLOM010000002.1:10634369-10646645 GCA_030068315.1 Chrysichthys thysi
AGAAATGCTTATGGTGCCCCCCCCCCCCCACTGTTCCTGTTCCTATCTCTTTTCTCTTTAATTTATGCCATAATTTATATTAATATGATAAAGTTATATAAAAATTCAAATATTTATAGTTGCCTCAAAAAATTGGTTCCTCAGTTGTTATAGTTAGGGTTTTTTTCTTCCTAATGAGGTCATGTTAAAATACTTCAGATTGTATTGTTCTACATAGCATCTTTAGGGGATACATACAAGCCAAATGATTCCAAAGAGTGCACCTTAAATATTTAAGGATTTTTATGATCACCATTATGATTGTTTTCCCAACTTTGTGTTTTACCAAAGAAAGTAAAGATATGTGAGTGAGAATTTGTACATATGAAGTCTTGAATACACCCAAATAGTTCATATTATCTCCCAATAAGTGTAGTAAGATCTTTTAAGCCTGTAATATACACACGTATGAGCTAAACCTCCCTAACTTTTAACCTCTGTAGGACAACAAAGCAGTGCTCCAGGGAGTGAGAGTATGGAACATCTTCATCTGCTCTCTGATATCTGATGTGACCGATCTCATGAGCGGTTCCATCACTGAGCTGTTAGATGGCATTACTGAGTCTGGAAATGTTTTGTCTGAGAACTTTACGAACATTGAGGGAAAATTATGGAGTGGGTTCATGTCAATATTAGCATCAGAATTAATTCAATATAATGTAAAGCTCATTAAAACCTCTTTAATTATTAAACAGCCATTGCTTCTCAGTGCTGATTCAGTGAACATCCAAGCCACCATTTCCAAGCAATTTATCGTACAAAATATTTTACACAGTGAAGGACTTAATCATTTCCTTGCATGCTATGTAAATCAATCTCTTTAGACTTCTCTAAATGATCCCTCTCTCTCTCTGTTCTCCCACAGTTTTAACCTTTGTATATATCCTTTCATCCAAGCCTCAAACCTCATCAGGTGAGGTAAATACCTCTGGAAGAGCTTAACTACAGGCTCACTATTTAGTCCAAGCTGCCCATTAACTTTGTTAAACATGTCTTCCCGAAGCCTAGCCTGGTATTTCATTATGTTTGTAACTGAGAAGTTGACATTTCAGCTAATTACTAGCCTTTGCTAACCTTGGACAAGATCTTTGGAAGAGAAATTTCTGTCATATACACTCAGAACGTTGGCTTCACTGAATGTGCAGGACTGCCTTTCACCCAATGGAATGCAATGAATATTTAAGCATACTCTACATTTTCCAAAAGACTCACAAATCAAGACTTATATTCAAGCTAATCATCTTCACTTCTGTGTTACATGTTTACATGAGAACAAGCAACTAATTCATTCAAAGCATTAGAAAGACTCCATTACATATTTTACCATGGGGAAAAAACGCAGAATCCGACATTCCCCCAGGCACTTATCCTCTTGTTATTGAACCAAAAACTGAATTAATGAAGGAAATTTCTATATTCCATGCAAATTTATCTCAGGTCTGCTTTAATATGTGGTGCGGTAAGGTAGAAGGTGGGGGTTAAAACGTAAAAAGCCTCCATGTGTGAGTGCGGTTAGGACTGACAGGAAGTTTTCCCCCTCAAGAGTAACAGAAAAACACACAAGGGGTCTTAACTATGATCTAACTGTCGGTGCAACCATCAATCAATCCTGCACGTCCCTGAAACATGACAGGAAGAATAGAGCCAAACTGTCTCAAAGGGATGAACACTCCAGGATTGATGCAGAATGTCCCAGCTTGGCCTCCAGAAGAGGTTGTAATTACAACGGAACAAGCTGAATACTGCTTATCAACATATTACATTCACATTTCTTCCTATCCTCAGTCTGCCATACATCCTCTCCTTAATGAGACGATTTAAAGGTTTCCTGCCATCACAGGTTGCCTGTCATTGCACAGTCTTGGGGAAGTACATCTGAGTTTGGGTCAGAAAAGCATAATGAAAGCAGCTAAAAATAAAGTCTCCGCCAGCCATCAGAACAACATTTATGAATTAACTCTTAGCACCCAGAGGAAGCTCAATCAGACAGATGCACTAAATATTAATGGGGATGTCTATTTTAAACACACAGAATCCCTCTCATTGACCCTTTTACAGCTCTTGACTTTGTCTCAAAACCACATGGCCCTTTATAGGCCTCTTTATAGGCCTTTGCCATCATTAATCATGGCAAAATGACACGGACAATAACAGTGGATGTAGTAGAATAGATTGTGCATACCCATTTGGTCAGTTTTTAAATCCCTCGCTCATGCTGGAAATCCACTGTTGAGTACCCCATTGTTCTTGTATTATGTTGACAATTATGGGAATAAAGTGACTCCATTACTAGAGACTTCTCACTACGGAAATATGCTTATTTTAAAACGCCATATCCATTGAGAAATTCCTGCTAAATAAAATGAGTGAGAGCCGTGCGGTTTGGTTTTATAAAAACACATTTGTAAGAAGACTTAAGAAAGCTAACATTCACTTGCAATTGTGAAACCACTGTGATGCCTAATATGCAAGGTTTAGTTTAGTCCCAGTAGAAAATGCTGTTTTACCCACGGCTTGATCATAATGCTTCATAATTTCCCGATAGTAGTTCTGAAAAAAAGAAAAGCAAACGAAAATAGAGAGAACTTTTTGGTGCTTTCTTTCAGCTCGACTGAAGATAGTAGTGCAGCAGTGACGATTTCCATTTCAGTGTCTGTGACAGACTGCTCCATCCTCCAGAGTCATGATGAATAGCCAGAAGTGCTACTATTTCATTTTCTTCTCCCTGCCTCAGTGCACTCCGCGGGTACTATCCATTATGTTGACTTTTTCACACGACTGCCTTCCTCCTGCTGGACATACCGAGGTTGATAGCCTGTCCCTCTAAATCCACAGTATGTCTCTCATGTGGACAACTTGTGCCTCTTCAAGCGCTTGTCTGGCATAGGGAGAAAGAGCCACAGGGCACAGGGCAGTCATGAGCAGTTGGCTGGGTTTGATGGGTGACTCACTGAAACCTTGTTTCTAGCTTAAACGTACGATATGCTGCAAATATAGGTGTGCTGCAAAAAACCCCAGCAAAAAACAGAAAAACTAATCCACAGAAAAGAAGGACACATGATCACTATTAAGGATGCATTAAAGACATGATTTGGAGAGCGTATATATGGAAAGTCCAGATGGATTTAATCTGTACACCACTACTCCAGGAAGTAAGAGATTAGATCCATTTGTGTGCAAAGCAGATCCAGGTCAGGACAGCTCAATGTTCCTCTACAGAAAGATGTGTATTACATGTCTTTTCACTCCTCAAGTTCGACCTCTGTTATTTATCCCATGCTGCCTGTTCGCAGTCATCAGAAGGCGTTCGAGATCGGCAACAGCATTTTCCAGCATGGAAAAAAGACTGGAGTGAATTAGACAAAGAAAAAGACTGGGAATACCTACAAAATGGACAATAATTTGATGACTCTTGTGCCAAATTCATGAGGAAACCTCGTGAGCCATTTACAAAACAAATAGAGTTGCATTTCCACAAGAATATCCGAGTGTGTTTGCTCCACAGGGCAATAAAAAGAGTATAGCTCATGTTGGATGGATTTGTGGGCTGGGTGACTTGGTCTGAGTTATGAAATGATGTTTGGTGGCAAGCAGGAATACTTCATTCCAAAACTCCGTTCATTTCAATGGGGAAAGAAATGACAAGAAAATCAGAGAAAGAACGTGTCTTTCCAAAAGTTGTATACAAGCACACTGTTGGGGCTCAGGATGCTGAAGTTGGTGTGGGATCAATATATTGAAAACTGTGGGAAAAGAAGCAGAAAAAATGCGCTCTGGTGGACAGCAATAGTGTGACTGTGCAATCATTCTAACAAGATTTTTAAAACGTGTTTATATTATATGTACCCAAACAACTCCATTATCAAGGGACACTATAGGGGACATAATACTGGAAAAGGTATAGTAAAAAAAAATCTTAACATTTTCTGCTGCCTTGGTGGCTACTATAGACCACAAATTTAGTGATTCATGTGTGCAAAATTCTTTTAAATTATTTCACAGAAGAAATTAAAGTCATTTTTAGAGCATAATCACAGAAAGGCCATAGGCTTCCAATTTCGCCCAGACCAGTTTGGCTCTACAATTTCTTATTACTGGGCATATGAAAGACCTTCACAGCATGTATGAAGTGAACTCTAACCAGATTAAATATGAGAGCATCAAGCCAGTTTTTGCCCTGCATGAATTACAGCTAGAACAGCTACTTTTAAATACTCTGTCAGGGCAGAATTAATCTTGTCAGCCAAATTTCTAGCTAGACAGTAAAAAAAAACCCACTTATTTTTACAGGAAGAAGCCATTTTGGTAACAGCCAACTACTGTACACTATGTGTGGTCACCTGACTACCACACCTATATGTGCTTTTTGAACATATTCCAGATTTATTCCCCCTTTGCAGTTATAATATCCTCAACTCTTGTAAGACGGCTTTCCACGTGATTTTGGAGTATGGCTGATTTAGCCACAAGAGAATATGTCAGGTCAGGCAGTGATGTGTGAGAAGGACTAGGGTGCAGTCAACATTCCAGTTCATCCCAAAGGTTTTCAGTGGGGTTGAGGACAGGGCTCTGTCAGGTCAATCGAGAAGTTACAAGAGAAGTGTACCACAAACACAGAGGTTAACACCTCCATCCATCCATCCATCATTTGTCTATACCACTTATCCATCATGGTTGTGCATGAGCTGGAGCCAATCCCGACTGACTTCCGGCAAGAGGCAGGGTACACCCTGGACAGGTTGCCAATCTATCATAGGGCTAACACAGAGATAAACAGCTATTCACACTCACAGCCACACCTATGGGCAATTTAGAATAGCCTGTTGACCTAATCTGCATATCTTTGGACAATGAGAGGAAACTCACACTTGCACAGGGAGAACATGCAAACTCCACACAGAAAGGTCCAAGTTGGCTGGCAGGTTCAAACCCAGAACCTTCTTGCTGTAAGGCAACAGTGCTAACCACTGCACCACCGTACTCCCAGGTGAACAAATTGTTTAAATAAAAACCAGCCCATGGCTTATTGCTCAATTTGCATGTGTGGCTCTGATGCTTGCATTCTGTTTACATACTACATGTTTTGTATTACATTTACCTGACTTCTGAAACCAGCAGTTAAGAGCAAATGTTTTTGAGAGTGAGCACTGGGGCGTGGATTCCCATGGGTGTGTAACCATAGCAGTTGGTGTATGATATCAGAATTATGGTACACAGGCCTTTGAAGGACCTTCATTCACTAAAATGCGAGAGGGAACATGAGACAAAAGAGAAAGAGTAATACGGTATATGCAAACCACAAATCTCATTTTTTTTTTTTTTTAGCTATATATTAAACAAATCTGTATGGACATCGAATCAGATCTACTCAAATCAGATTCTAGACACTTTCTTGTGGGGGCTAGGGTTGGACACACAATTAAGATGCAATTTATTTTGTAAAGTGTCTGCATGGGAGGCAGGTGAGAGCAAAAGTCCGTTCCCATTAATGACAGATATGGATCACTAACAAACACTGATGAAAAACGAACACCATTTCTCATCTGAGCAAAAATAATAAGTCTTGCAAATGGCCATTAGGTGCTCCGGCTTGAGCTGTTTTATTTTCTACACTACAAGCAAATCTATGCCAAGTCCAATAATCTGTAGCCTGCCAAACCAGCCTCCATTTAGTCATAGAAGAAGACAGGCATTAGATCCCTAATAAGATAAGTATTTAAACAAAGCACTAGCTTAGACACAGTATAAGCCACTGTTCGTGTTCAGCTCATTAAATATATAGTACTGTCATTACACATGTGAACCACTTGGCATATGGAAACGAAGGTAAGGAAGCCATAGCCGTTGCTCGAGCTGCATGTGAAATCAGCAGTGCCCCATTCTGAAGCATTCTGCCTTTTGAAGCCCAAGAGTCACAACACTGCTTATCACATGTCTACCAGTAGCACAGGGCCTTGGCAGAAACTGGTACCAATCTCTTGTCGACTTTCAGACCATGTTACCATGGCAGCCGCTCTGAAAGGCGCTCAGTCAGGACCAAGAGGAATGATATTGTGAATTGGAATTGAACCCCAGGCTTTACACATTTCAACTTTTACACTCCCAGGGCTTTATTAGCAAAGTGCTTTATTAGTTGGACAAAGTGGGTTGGTCCAGCACACTGCTGATTGTGAATATTTTTGGAAGTATGTAACTGTTTGATATGCAGCATAGTGTGGCTGTGGTAGTAGTGCACATGGGAGGAAATGAAGAACAGCTTTGTTTGGTGCTGCCCCACAGAGGAAAAAGGAAGGGAATGCACTTAGTCTCAGTAAACTGTCTTTCCTCCTCCTCACCGCGCAATCCACAAAAGTTCCTCCATTTTTGCAGCCTATTACTGAGAAGAAAATACACTGTACTCCACTTTAAAAAACAAAAAAACAAAAACCCAATCGTGTAATTTGGCATTATTCGCCTCTCTGATCTCATCTGACACATTCAGATGGCACGCAGCTTTGGAAAACTACACATGACCCAAATTAGTGCACTGCTTTAATGATGACATGAGAAGTGGCCCAGTTCCAAGTGATCTAGAGTGCAGGTTCAAAGCGCCAAAGCTGCCTGCTGCCGGGAATGCTAATGAAGCTCAGCGAAAGAGAGAGAGGGAAAGGCTGAACAGTTGCTCTGGATTGACAGGGGTGAATCAGTGGGTAGAGGTTACTGCAGGTTGGGTCCTCTAATTCACTGAGCTGCTCACACAAGTATATTAAGCAAGATTTCTCATGAATCAGCTCCAGGCAGTATGCCATGTTAGAGAGGATTTGCTTTAAGGAGAGGTTTGGGGGAGGCTGAGTTCTGGATATCCCAGTCAGCCATGGCAAGAAAAGTGCACATTTGCATATCTTGCATGGCAAAAAAAAAAAAAAAAAGAAGCCGCATCCTGTTTTCATGCCACCGATAACTTGTGATCAATTCTTTGCATCTCTGATCACTAGCACAGTAATCACCGGATTCAGAATTGTGGGTTGTGGTGCTATAAGGGCTGGGGGGTCAGCTGCAGTGCCCCTGTTTTGGGCCTGTGCCACACTACAGGGTGACTCAGAGAAATGCCAACACTGTACACATTTTGTGCTGAGAGGACATATTTTGATCCCTGTGTTCTCTGTTAAAAATCTCCACAGACAGTAGAGAATATTTCTAATGTAACGAATAAAGGATGAGAAACCCATAACTATCTAAGCAACTGATTTAGCATATAATTACAGAGTCAGATGAAAGTCTGGAAGTGCAATGGGGGCTTTCTGGTGCCCAAATATTTGCTCTGGTTCTCACGGTACATTTTTAGGCCATTGAGCATGCAGCTGCAGTTCATTCTCTAGTTTTGTTTATCTGTGTCACATGTTAACCAATGTGTGTATACACGTGGTTAAATGAAACGCAGTGCTGAAACACTTTTGCCTTAGACAGACATTTTTACGGACTTCACTTAAGTAATTTGCTCCACGTTAAAAAATAAACTAGTCACACTAAGCTAATAACTGATTTTATGAGAACAGTGGTTACAGCACTGGGTGTGATTTGCTACAAAAATAACATCTTCACATGCTTCAATCCTGACAACAAAATGGAGCGATAAAAATGCAATAAGTATACATGTACCGCACAACTACATATTAACCACTACAACCTTAGTATGGTGAACTCTAAAGGACTTTCACTGCACATTATTTTTGGTAAATTATGTGAAAAGGCAACGCATACCTATCCTGCAGCACGGGTCTATAAATTGTAGGAATTCTCAGTGGACGTGTAAAGTGTTTCCCAAGTCTCCACCACTTCTTTATGATTCATTTGCAACTTTTCTCAATAAAGCACCTTAGCCCGAACAGCATACTAACACAGGAAACCGTTTATTGTGCCGTACAATATCAGCTCATATAGCTTACAGACTGAGAAGAAAAATTGTTGTGGTTACCTTATATTCTGCCTTATGATATCTGAATTGAACGAAGAAATTGCTACCCAAATACCAGATAAAACCAAGAACAACGTTTTTTTTTGGTTTTTTTTTTTTTACTCTGAGAATACCGAGTGTAATATTGTGCCAAGCTCATGTTGCAATATTTTCTCACCGCATATTTTGGAAATCAAATATGAAAGCAATTAAATCCTATTTAATCCGGATGCGTCTTCACAGGCATGGCTTGCTGCTCATAAATATGTCTTCTCTGATCACATCTGATTGGCAGTGGCCATGAAACTAATGCTCTATGTTCAAACAGGGAGTCATAAATCACTTTATTATTCAGCCCAGCATGGATGGTGTGAAGTGTTCGGAATGTCTGGCTTTAATTAACCAGTTAAGGTGAAAGAGAAGGAGGCAGACTGGGGAGGTTTCAGGTGATAGACTGTGTTCGAATCTGTGCAAAGTCTATAAGAATTCTAATGAACAAAAGGGATCCTAATGCCTTTGCCATTTGCTTGCGCAAAGTCTTACAGATTAGCAGCGGCGCGAGCATGTTGATCTGGATAAACGAAGCAGGCTGGCTGGTTGCTTTGGCTCAGAAGCTGCCAGTACATGAGGCTCACTCCTGTTGCCAGATGCTGGAGTGGAAAGACTGTGTATCAAGCAGCAATTGTAAGAATGCTACTAAACCTTTAATGTTGCCAGGAAAAGTACACCTCTGATTGTGGGAGAACAAGTAAGACTACCTGCTGGGAAAGTTTTAAAGGCAGTTTTAATATTTTAGTGCTTATGTTCACCACCACATCAGAGAGGTCTCATTTGCTGTGGAGCAGTCAGGATCGCATGCTCGCTTGAATACTTTATTCTCTTTTACCCTCGAGGTGAGCTGATTTATAAAAATGTTGGTTGACGTTCCAAAAAAAAAATTTTTTTTCATTACTATTTACCATGGCTACTTGGTAGCATTTTAAGCTTTTTTTTTATTTTTATTTTTTAACAACATCCACACTATTATTAATCATCTTCATTAATGACCAATAGAATAAGACAAATATACAATGATATTTGAACTGCTTGGGAAAACCGTGAATAAAATGGAAACACATAAAATTGACCTGATTTTGAAGTTTCTGTAACACCATATATTTTATTTTAATGATCACACATGAATGTACTTCACAAATAAGTGTGTCCTCTTGTCATCTGTGTGATATAAAATCCCGGAGAGAATTCAGACTTGCAACTGTCTGCAAAAGTTTATTGATTTTGGATATCGGATTTTGTCCAATAGTCCCCCTTTGCTATAATAACTGCCACTTTTCTGGAAAGACATTCCACTAGATTTTGGAGACTGACTACGAGGATTTGCCTGTTCAGCCACTAGTGCATTAGTGAACTCAGGCATCAATGTTGGCGCAGTAGGTCTGGGGTGCAGTTAGCTTTCCAAATCATCTCAAAGATGTTCAGTGGGGTTGAGGTCAGGGCTCTGTGCAGGCCACTCTGAACTTCTTCCAGTCCAAACTTGGCAATCCATGTCTTCATGGAGCTTGCTTTATGCACAGGGGCATTGTCGTGCTGGAATAGGTTCAGCCACTTGGTTTCACGTATACAAAGACATCCTATACAATTATATGTTCCAGCTTCATTTGGGAAAGACACACATATGTGTGTAATGGTTAGGTATCCACATATGTTTAACCATTTCTAGCACATAAGGACCAAGGAGCCACAAATTATTTTAATGCTACTGTTTCTTTATAGTTCTAATTTAAATACCGCCTCCTAAAACAGACTGCATGGTACAGATGCCAGTGCCATCAAATGTTTCCTCAGACTATAGTTGGTCAGCCAGGTCACGAAATTCATATGAGTCACTGACCTTACATAGGTGTGTGTTCAAATGAATTAAAATATCAAGTGCAAGAAAGAGGAAATTAAAAAAGTACCCGCTGAAGGGTATACTCCTTGAATAACTTTTCTGTAACCAGATTTTACTTCCCAAAGTTGGCCCACTATTATCATGTTACTACCAGACATATGGAAACATTTACAGTTGGGATGTTTTGTTTGCTTTTTGGCCCTTGTAATCATAATCGCTGACAGAAGCACCCTCTTTTCATTAGGCAAACAGCCTGAAATTATGACTGAAAGTTTCACGTCCTTCCTCCTGCTAAAGGTGCTCTGCACATGTCCTGCAGATTTATTCCATAATGATGCCAGTATTTGCTTTGCTGGTCTTCCTATGGTCCTGGTAGTCAACCAGGGTGAAGGGTGTTGAACTGAAGGGTGTTGGAGGCTGCATTATTCTGCATCAGCCATAGATTAAACTTTAAATATTAATTAATGTCATCGCTCCCAGCTCTCGTGAAATTGGTTCTCTGCACACAGATGGTTTGTTTTATATGACGTATGCACATGTGATCTCTGTGCCCTCACCTGCTTTCACTAAGGTGACAACCTAGGCAGCTAAAATTACACATCTCAGGAGCTTTGTGTGTGTGTGTGTGTGTGTGCATGCACATTTCAACCTGTTGTTTTCTTCCCCTCTGTCTCTACTGTACGTGTAGAGGATAAGTCCATTTCCTTCTGCAACTGAAGGATTAAACTCTGATATTGGAGACAGTATAAGGGGAAATCTTTACATACCAGGCTTAAGAATGGTGAGACTGGAAAGCAGATCGTTTTCAGAATAAATTATGAATGGCTCACTGCAGAGAGGGCTTGGCCCTTTGTGAGGAAAGCCATTTGCATGGTGTTACAGAACTGATACAGGTACACCTAGACAAGATTTGCGAGGTCGCACGTCGTTCGGCCAATTGACTCGAAAACAGCAAAAGTGTGGTCGCCTGTTGCACCGTGACTCCTACTGCTCGGTCCCCACCCTCTTGCAGTCCCTGCCTACAGATAACCCTTTTCACAGACACACACAATTGCTCTGCGAGTCTCTTTATCTCTGGACTGAAATAGCTCTCAATTTTCAGCAAACTACCAGTGAACTGGAAAAAGTGTGCATCTGGAGATGAAAGGCTTCACGTGTGCTGCCTACACACTCAGACACTTGCAGCACCTTCCCGCGACCGCACACATCCCCGACTCACAGCAGGTCTCTTCCTTTTTTCTCTTGCTCTCTCTATTTCTCGATCTCTTTCTCTCTTTGCCTCTCTCTCCCAATCACTGATGCCTGATTCTCTAATGCTGTCTGAGTGAAGCTAACCCTGCTAATGCTGCCTGGGAACAAATGCTGGCCTGAGACTGGGCATTACGGAGCTGAAGCACGGAGGAGCCTCAGCCCAAGCTTCATGCAAATATACACACACCCACAAATATGCACACATGGAAGAGGGGACTGAAAAATGATACAGACTATAATTCAGGCTAATTGCTTCCCATTTACTCAGACAGAGACAAAAATAGCAAGATCTCCATAATGAAGGCGTGCAAATTGCCAGTTTGATGTGGCTAGCAGACACTAGCCTGGGTGCGCACACACACACACACACACACACACACACACACACACACACACACACACACTCCTCCCCCTTATACATCACATATGCTTCCCAGCATTTGTTAATTGATTGGTGTCAGTATTTGGAGAAATCCAGGGCCCTACTGAAGGGTCACTCTTGTTGCTTTTAACACCAGACTGCAACCTGCATCACATCTGCAAGCCGGCCACCAGTCACCTGACACAAGCTCGTAGTCACAGATAAGACTTGAATGACCTAGCATTGGGTTAAAGCTCTACCGTCAAATATGTATGCACTAATGCTGTTACTACACATTAATTACACTTTATGAACCCAAACAATCCTATACTCTTTTTGGGGCTAAATTAAAGTCCAGTCTTACATGTATGGAGTGATTATATACATACACACACACACACACACACGTTTACACCCAGAGCCAAAATTCACAATGAACCGTCTTTTGCTTTGGGAAATACAACCAACATCCCCACTATACACCTGACTGTAGGTTTCAATCCCGACAGCACATTGGGTGTTTTCAAAGACATCAGTCAGGCTGAATGAATTATACAAGCAGCTTTCCTCTGTAACACATCAAGGAATATGAGGAACATTGTAATAAGAATACGGGTTACATTTGTGAGACCCAGCAACACACAGACCTCAAAGCTAGCTTAGCAATACCTGGCACATATAGGATTAATCAAGAATATATTAGCCAAACATTTCATCCTTACAAATTTTGGCTTCCTTCTGTCAAAGCATTGACAGCATTCTAGTTAAGAAGAAGAAGAAGAAGAAGAAGAAGAAGAAGAA
>JAQLOM010000002.1:10679525-10690799 GCA_030068315.1 Chrysichthys thysi
CCAACTATTTTGGGACCTGTAGCAAGCATCAAATTTGAAATGAGCTCATTTTGTGCATAAAATTGTAAAATTTCTCATTTTAAACATTTGTTATGTATCTATGTTCTGTTGTGAATAAAATCTTGGCTCATATGATTTGAAAGTCTTTAAGTTTTCATTTTATTCAAATTTAAAGAACATCCCAACTTTTCTGGAATTCAGGTTGTTGTAGTGTATGTATGTGTATATATATATATGTATGTGTATATATATATATATACACAAAAGTTTTTAAGTGCTCAATGCCGTTTTAATGAATACTTTATTATTCCCTGGAGAGAATAACATCATCCAGTATCTTCCTGTTGTGTATAATGCAGAACATTTTAATCTCCTTCATATTCTTAGGTTTGGGCATCTGGACATACTTCTTATTTATATATTTCTTATGATATTATATATTTATAATTTTTTGTAGGGTTTAAATTCAAAGACTAAGATAGCCATTGCAAAACCCAGATTTTGTGGGTATTTTTTAACTATTTTTGTGTTGTTTCCAAACATTTTGGATTTGGTCTGATCTCATCACAATACAATGCTACTTGTAGTTCAGGTGCTACATTGTGTGAGATGCTTTAAGGAAACGCTTCTTTCTTGTAATACTTTCAAACAGCTTGTTGTTATGAAAGGCACATTTAGCAGATTATTTTGGAACTTGACAACCACAAGAATCAACTAAACTGTGCAACTCTAAAACTGAGATCTTTGTTCTTCTTTTCCCTCCTTTAACATTCTTCTCACTGTGTGGGTGGACAATGTTCTCATGGTTCCTTGCAAAAATCTCAATTATTAAATTATTAATTTCATTATTGGGCCTAATAGAATTTTAACTGCTTTTATGGTCACAAACTATCTCTCTCTATTTTGTTGAAGGTTCTGTGTCATTCAAAAGTAATATTGGGTAACAGATTTTACATTAGTGTACCGTCATGTGCAGTCTTCCCTGAAAGTATTAAAATAGAAAATACAATTCTTTTTGTTACTTTGTTACTTTTTTGTTGATTTGAGTTTCATCAAACTATTCATTATTAGATCAAACTAATATTTATACAGCAAATTTCTCACAGATGATTTAATCAAATATTAAAACTAGAGACCTGGCACTGCAAAAATATGGTTTAACACTAAAGGAGTCACTTGTATAAGAGAATTGGTGTCACTGAGTTGTGTCCTTCTACAAAGTTCTATAAAGTTATGAAAATATCCTCTGGTATTAAGCATCTGAGTTGAATTACTAACACTTAGTGTTAGCACTGTAAAGATTGAGACAAATGTCTCTGTGTGGATTTAAGGATTTATTTAGGTTGTCACATATGTACAGTGGCATCCAAAAGTCTGAGACCATTAGTGAAAATGTTTGTGTTGTATTCTTTACTAATTTAATAAAAACAATTGTCATTCTCGGGGCATTATGGTGGTGCAGTGGATAACTGCAGTGTGTTGTCTAACAGTAAGAAGGTTGTGTTTTTGATCCTCGTGACTGACACCAGTTTTCTTCCCACAGTCTAATGAAATGCAGATTTTTTTTATTCATCTGCTTCCACTTAATCCTGTTCAGGGTCATGGGGGAAGCTGGAGCCAATCCCAGCTGACTTCGGGTGAGAGGTGGGGTTACACCCTGAGCAGGTCACCAATCCACCATGGTGTTGACACACAGAGAGATAGACACCCATTCACACCTACGGGCAATTTAGAGTAGCCAATCAGCCTAATCACAATGATCTACAATGGTACAATGATGGAAGTGGCATCAAACTAAATTGGAAATATACAAATTAGCATGGAATGAGAGCCTCCTGCGCTATAGGAAAGCTCTTAGTGCTGTTCAATCTACATATTTGTCCACCCTTATAGAAGATAAAAATAATCCTAGGTTAAAACTGTAGCAGAATTTAACTAGGAAAAAGTCCCCCGCAGAAACCTTCATGCCACTAGAGTTCAGTAGCAACGACTCTATGAATTTCTTCAGTAACAAAAGTGGAAATATCAGACAAAAAGTTCAGACTATGAATTCAAAACCTAACAATTTTGCAGTGAACTCAGTAGATGACAATGTTACAAGATCAGCAACTAGAATGTTTTACCCCCTTCGAGAGACTGATCTAATTTCAATAATTTCCTCTTCAAAATCATCGACCTGTATGCTAGATCCTCCACCTACACGATTCTTCAAACAGATAATACCTGAAGTAACCAAACCTATTTGAAACATAATTAATTCCTCACTTAGCACTGGCTATGTACCTAAAATCTTTAAATTAACAGGTATCAAACCCCTGATTAAATAACCTGACACTGATCCCAGTCGGTTGTCGAACTATAAGCCAATATCCAATCTCCCCTTTATTTCTAAAATCTTAGAAAAGGCAGTAGCACAGCAGTTATGCTTGTATACCTACACAGGATTAACATTCATGAAATTTATCAGTCAGGATTTAGACTTCACCATAACACAGAGACAGCACTGGTTAAAGCGGTAAATGACCTACTACTGGCATCTGATCAGGGTTATATCTCCTTGCTTGTGTTACTTGACCTTACTGCAGCTTTTGACACCACTGATCATAATATACTCCTTGATAGATTAGAAAAGTTCATTGGAGTTGAGGGAACAGACCTTTCCTGGTTTAAATCTTATTTGACTGACTGTTATCAGTTTGTTGATGGAAATGGTGACTCCTCTACAAATTGTAAGGTACAGTTTGGTGTTCCGCAAGGTTCTGTATTGGGCCCACTGCTTTTTTCCTTATATATGCCCCATCTGGGTAATATTATACGTAAACATGGTATTAGTTTTTACTACTGTGCTGATGACACAAAACTGTATGTTTCAGCAAAAACAGATGACAGACACCAGCTTAATAAAATTGAGGACTATGTAAAGGACATTAGAAAATGGATGCTTACTAACTTCCTGCTGCTTTGTTCTGATAAAACAGAAGTACTTGTACTAAGACTGCATTCAACTAGAAGCAAGTTTCCACACATTTCACTCGCAACATACAAAGGCTTATATTAGCATCAACAGAATTTAATATATGTAAATCTAGAGTGAATATATATGTTCATTTATGCAGAAAGGGATAATAAACTTACAGCTATTGCTTTCGTAAGCATGAGAAAATTGACTTGGCGGTACAGACCATGCTTTTCCTATTGGAGGTTACCACATTTATGAGAGAGGTAAGCAGTCGCCTACTGACAAAGATGTGTCAAAATAAAGGTCCTGCCCAAATTAACCCTGTTACTCAGTGTGTCTGTCTTTGTATGAATACAGATCAATATCGGTTCATTTTAGTACATCAAATAATATTCTTAACAAAATAGCACACATTTAAACTAAATAAATTTAAAGACAGAACAATTGTGATCCACTAAAAATTGTAAAATATTTAGAAAATATTTAAAATTCATGAGCAGGCATCACAGGCAGGCCAGCATAACAGTGCGCCCGGAAGTACGCGGACGACACCTGGAAGTACAAAGCTGACACCCAGAAGTATGCGGACGACGCCCGGATCACTCGCCTCACGGGATGCCTCACCCTCTCCCGCAACTCACGGAGTTAATTTGCGTATCGGTGTACTGTACAGTGCATTACTACGAGGTTCTTTTTTGATTATTAATGGAACAGCTTCAGCCATGGCTGTCTGTAGGCAGAGCTCAGTATTTGAGTAGTAGGGTGTCTCGGCTGGACAGAGCTCAGAGACGCAGTGCTGCTGCCTCCACCATGTGCAGCCCTCTCTGACAAACTCTCTGTTTTGATAGAAATGTGATTTAAATTAAGTCTTCAGAGAGTGTGTGTGTGGTCTTCTACAGGAAAAGACTCCTGGGTAGGCTAGGCTAAGCTAGGCTGAGATACCTAAGCTAGGCTAAGTGGTTCAACACAGTGGTTCAACTTACGATATTTTTGACTTATGATGAGTGTGGCAGAAAGCATCTCCATCGTAACTTGAGGACTACCTGTGTTTCTAGATATGTTTATAGATTAATAAGCTTTTATTTGGACCTTGTATACTGTGTAGCTGCTTTGTAACAATGTCCATTGTTTAAAGCGTTATATAAATAAAATTGAATTGAATGAATCCCCTCTGTGGATGTCTTCGGACTGTGGGAGGAAACCCACGTGGACATGGGGAGAACATGCAAACTGCACACAGAAAGGCGCCCAGGTCCTTCTTGCTGTGAGGCAACAGTTCTAACCACTAAGCCACCATGCTGCCCTCAGGCCCTATTATATTTGCGAAAAATATTTTCATACATGTAGAAAAAAATGCTTTTTTTTAGATATAAAAAGCAACCCCATCATATAACATCAGTGAAGGGTGGCTCCCGGCTGACGACCCGGCAGCCTGCCAAGTGGCACCATCAGAGGTGTATCAGGCAGAAGTGCCTGGCAGGAAAACTTCCCTGTGCTTACATCTGATTATTATCTTATTTTAAAAAAATAAATAATGACCTTTTCCAAAAAAATGTACTTAAAAGAAGCATGAATTAAGAAGGAAAAATGAACTATTAATTTCCTATCAATTCCTATCATTTTATAAATTCTGCATTATTGAGTCAGTACAAAAACATTTTATATTTCCAAATGTTACTTTCCAACAAAAAAATTTGTTACGGAAGAATATAGTTTCATCAGAATAGAATGCAACGTATTACAAACCACCTTTTAGAAAACAAAAATTATAACAAAGCCCTTGTAGACCAAAACATGTATCCAACACACATTTTGCTCTTTTGCCCCGTCACACATACGAAATTAGATGTCATAGTGATCACCACAGCTTAACAATGCCAATTTCTTCTGCTAAACCTGTTCAAAGTCCAATGAAATCCACTTGCTCCGGTTGAGGATGGCCCCATATGAACTGCCTCAACATACACCTGGAAACTGTAATGATGGCGTTGGACTGCTGTTAACATGAGTGGTTTTGCTATAATGGCTTGGGACTTTAATTAGACTTGCACTCAAATTTCCATGAGTGATTAGTTGAAATAGAACAGACCTTATGTTTAAACTATAGTGAATCTTCTGCTACACAGCTGTACTTTTGGACCATATAACACATGACTGTTGAAGTGAGTTAGTTGTAGTGGCACTATCTGGTACCAACCAAATGAGGATGGGTTCCCTTTTGAGTCTGGATCCTCTCAAGATTTCTTCCTCTTATTGTCTCAGGAAGGCACATATAGAGCATAAAAGTTCATTGATACTGCGGTTAAATACAAGTAGAATTGTAGTAGTAGTAGTAGTAGTAGTCATCGTCGTTTCCTGCCTTTTTTGCATCTATGTTGAAATAACCTTTAAAAATAGCAATCATCAGATCACTTTATCTACTGTTTATTTCTCTAATTGTGTTAATCCATACAGGAATGTGCCCGCCTTAATCTAATAATCTAAACTAAGTAAGCAAGGTCAATCCAAATGCTTCTTGGCTGCTGAGGACATTTATATGGTTAATTGTGTAAATTCCAATTCATGAAACATGGTGCATGCTATCCATCTTAATCCCCCTTAAGCCATCTCGAGAGCATTATGTCCGTAGTTGCTCAGCCGCTAATATGCTACGCAGCACTGGTTAGAGGGAAATGCCAAATTCTTTGTAAAAATCTAAGCATATGCATATTCAATCTCTTCTCTACTTTCGATTTTGTTCACTCACAGCTCTTAATCTTGTGATGGCCTGCAGCAACTCATGGGACTTCAGCAGAGGTATAGACATAGTGCAGGCTCTGTTGCATATTAAGGCTAGCCAGCAAAGTTAGCACTCAGGGCATATTCCTCTGCCATCTGTCTCATAGGCACCAGTCCAGCAATGTGGCAAGGCACTCATCAACACAGGGGGGGGATAGTTGCTTATGCTCTCATTCTCATCTTCATTGTTGGACATTGTAAAGGCTAAATGCATTCTGTCCAAATCTGCATGATTGCCAAAAAAGAGATTTACTCTCACCCCTGATATTGGCAGTCTGGCTCTGTGGTACCATTTAAAATCCTGGAAAAAAAAAAAAATCAACAACCACTGGCACAGTGGATTTTCCATCTCTAGTCTTATAGAATGTAAACAGAACTGAAGCATATATGCTTCATATACTGAACTGAACCTGCGCCAGCCTTTATTGCTGTCTGTTATCACTGTTTCATTGGCTTTCTGTTGTAGTTCAACTGCTGTTAAAACTTTCAACAAATAAAAGCAAAAACTGTAGTATGGACACATGGCCCAGGTCTACAGTACTTAGATGTCTTCTTGGGGATTTAACTCAATATCAACTGGATGTTATGAGAGCAGTGGGTTTTTCACCTTTAATATTAGAAAACTGGAGCTCAGTGGTCTTCTCAGTCAGCCTCAGAAACAGCAATAATGTCATAAATCACTTTTGTCAGGCGGTGTGTTTTCGAACCTGCAGACTGCCCACAGCTTGTGTCAATTTTGATGTTCTTACTTCCCTCCATGAGGCTTTCACTGAGTTCCTGTATACACAGTGTGCTCTTTGCAAATGAGCCAAGGTAGTAAAATGTTCATTTAATGTAATATTGATGAATTGCTGTATGGCTTTATGCCTGTTTTATAATTCTTAAAAAAAAATCTGCTCTGAATCTGCCTTCAGCAAGCAATCATTATTCCATTGTAGCGAGGTCTTCAACATGGTACCTACTCGACCATGTTAGAGAAAGCTATTTGGCCTCATGGATTTTGGGAATCAAAATCTAATCTACTCTAAATGTGGTTAGTACACGTTTTTCTGGGGCTACGCAGATGAGCGCATGCATGTCAGTTGGTAGGTATGAGATCTGCCTCAGGGGTTTTGTCAAGGCTGCACTGTTTTGCTGTGTGTAAACAAGTTAAAGGAATCGTCATGTACCTATAGGCATGAGCCGGGATCACTTTACTTGCCTTTGTAGCAAAACATTGTTTCCACTTAACAGATGCTCTGTTCATGACTTTTCACTGTTTTCTTTGTTATAGTCTGTGATTCCAGGAGGCATTTTTGTTCGCGCGAGAAAACCTGGCTGGTCATACCTCAGGGGCTTCTGGATTATTTCTCATGATACCTTTGTTCAGGTGGTCTGTATTGACTGACAGGGCAGCTCCTTCCCCTTACTCAAAAGGGTTCACTAAGGATGTCTGGTTAATGAGGGTTACTTCAAAGTTTATAATTGGGGGTAGGGTGGAGGAGTGGTGTATTATAGCCCATATGTGTCAGGTCAGACAAGTGAACCTCCCAGGCTGACTGTGTCCATGGGCCCTTTTCCGTTCTCTGATGCTTCTGATTTACCATAGAAAAGCATGGATCAATATTACCATGTCCCTGAGGTGACATAAAACAGTCTGGTGCCCATAACTTACAGATAAGTTATGCAAAGCAAATTATTTATTTTTGCTAGGTCCTGGAGGCATAGTCTGATATTACCATTTCATGTTTTTCCAACATCTTGTTAACTGAGTGATAATTTATCCTAACAAGGTCATAAAAATCATTAAAATATATTTGGGGCATTCATTTTGAAAGGATGAAAGAAGGCAGACAAAGAGCAGTATGCTACACACTCTGTATTTCAGCAGAGATTTTACTCCCGCCCTGCTAAGTATGTGGGTGCATTTACCTATCCTTGAGTAACTAGTAGTGTTGAAGAGAAAAACAAAGCTGAAAAGGGGAGAATTGGAAAGAAAACCAACAAAAACGAAGGAGCGATGCAACATATGGAAGCTATCACAGGGCCAAGCTCCCATCTGTGTGCACAGCCGCAGTGAATTGGCACCCACCAGCCACTGTGCAGGATGAGAATAATCCGTGGAAGAGAACCCATGGAATTGCTGTAGGACTCTGAATTCCCTGGAGAAGCAAAGTCGTTCAGGATGGGGGTGGGGAGAAGAGAAAGGGATGGTGTAAAAGGAAAACACAGATGTTTGCTGGTCTGTACCAAAAACAGGTGCTTGAAGGGCTCACAGAGATTCTCATGTTCTGGGCAATGTGTAGAAGTAGAATGTTGTTTTCTTTTGGATTTTGAAGAAAAGTTGCAGCAAAAAAAAAAAATCCTCTTTTTTCTTCTTGTTTAAAACACGGAACTGATTTAGAGCATTTTGGGGTGTGTAATCACGTTAAATTTATATGCTAATGTGAAAGTGAGTTTGCTTAGTCTTTGATTTGTAAATGACCCATTCTGAGTCCAAAAACAACTGACAATGATTAAACATTAAACAAAATGTGACTTGTCATCAATTACGCTGGCCTCCAGCTGTAGTTCCGATTTTTTTCGTATGCATAAATTGCTCCAAAGGGACAAGTTAGAGAGTCTGAATATAACAAAAATGAATAAGCAGAAAAGAAATTCTCATGACTTTTTACACTTGGTTTCAATATGAACTATAATGATATCTTTCCCTATCAGTCATTTTACTACAAAATGAAATTAATGCCTCCTCTGTACTCTCACAGAGTTGTAAAAATTAACAGTAGTTTTGTCCAGAAAGCCAATATAACATCTATATCTTCCCACACATATAATGTATTTGATGCTGCATTAATATTTTTAAGATGCTGTCATTAGCACTGTTAATTTAATTAAACCTCAAAGACCTCCCCGAGACCTCAGTAAAACCACGACCTTTTTCAGTGATAAATGTATCTCCTTGGTGCATTTTTCATGACCCTGTTTCAGTGTACTCTGCATCTGTATCACTATAGCATTGACCAGCTCTTAACATCCTCACCACAGTCCCTGAAGGCTTTCTGACACACTCATGCCACCTGAAAAGATACATAGACTGGCGCGTGTTCTTTCTACTAAACCTCCCCACTGAGTTATTGCATTTACAGAGAAAGGTTGTTTTTTTTTCTGAAACCAATGACCTTAGCAGACCAGAGGACGTTTTCAGTCAGCTAAGGTTATTTTGTACAATACAGTGGCATTTATTCTTTGATAATGTCCTGTGTTCACTGGAATACAAGCTTGGACTTTAAATTTAAATAGTACTTTTTTCTCTTAGTAAATCAAGGTGCGGATACATTCCTGGTTAGCTTGTGAGTGGAATATCAAATAGTGGTACCCCTAGATTGAACATTTATGACCTGTGTGTGTGTGTGTGTGTGTGTGTGTGTGTGTGTGTGTGTGTGTGTGCATGCATGCAGCTTGAGAGAGTTGACATTCCCTAAGGCTGAAGTTCCTGAGCCCCACAAGTTAACACCTCTCTCACTTGTACACACTTGTGACTGATTAGAACGTGAGCATGTACCCAGTAAAGCATGTTCTCTTTCATGAAATAATTCTTCCAGTTTCAGGTTTGGTGGCTCCTGACCCATTTTTGCACACAGGCCTCTTCTCGTCCATTACATTACAGTACATTACAGGTATTTAGCAGACGTTCTTATCCAGAGCGATATACAAGTGCAAAAGTCAGGTACAAGAATAAGAGAACTTCTAGGCAAAAAAGTTCATGTGCCAAGTGAATAAGTGCCAGAATAACACCCAGTGTAGTATTCTGTAGAAGGACCAATCGGCTAACAGCAGTGAAAACAGAGCTAACCATAAATGAGCACAGATGTAAATACATAATACCCCAGCTCTAACTAAAAGGAGAACAAAACCCCAGGAGCTAACCTGAACACATCATGACCAGGCTAGACAGAACGAAGTCTGGGTTACACTGGGATTACAGAGTGGACAGGGAGGCGGGGGAGAGGTGCAGCCTGAAGAGGGGGGTCTTCAGTTTGCGTTTGAAGGTAGAAAGGGAGTAGGCAGTTCTGACCTCAATGGGAAGATCATTCTACCAACATCCTAAACAGATTTTGCAGATGTAAGTGTCTGTTATGTGGTTTGCTACATTCATCAGTGTTGATTGTGTGTGTGTATATGTGGGCGTGTGGTTAAGGGGGAACTGAGGGCTTGTCTCGCCTGACTAAAATGATTCATATTGCATGCAAGATGATGATAGGGGAGCACCCTGATCTGCTGGGAAATTATTTTGTTGTGTAAGATTCACTTCAGATATTCATGTAAAATAAAAAAAAAGGAGCAGTTGTCTGAGAGTTATGCTTATTTTGACCCCACTTTAAAAGCAAAGTCCTGCACTGTGGCTCAAGTCTGCATGGCCACTGTGAGCCTTCAGGCAGTAATGGCCAATCCCACAGGAACTGAGCTACAAGAGCTGTCAGTGCTTGACGAGCTCACCGGCCACAAGGCACTTTTTTGTCATCAGGAAATTGTGGGGGGGAGAGGAGATATTTTGGTTTGTTTTCATTGCTGGAAACAAATACATTTACAAAACAAACAATCAGGAGACATCCTTGTCAGGTGATATCCTTAAAGGGTCTGTAAACTGGGCCAGCTGTGTACATGACCACAGTAACGGAGTAATTTTTCAACAGTATAAAGCTATAGCAGTGCAGCCAAGGCTTTATCAGTGGCAACAATACTCATGTTCAAGGTTGTATTATTGTGCATAAACAGGAAACAGGAACAAATAGAAGCTTCAAGAAGAAGCTTGCGTTTAATCCTGCGTATATAGTATACGTGCATATGTAGTATATACCTATGGGTCACATGATATCTACCGAATTGATAACAATATTTTTTTTCTGAATGCCCAATAATGAATAAACTGGTCTTTTAATAGAAAACATTTCAGTTGCAAACATTAATTTTGCATTTTTGGTTAGGTATCAACCCAGTATGGCAATTTCTTTCCTTAACTGATTTTTGAAACAGGTTTTCATTCCTTATGTGCTGGATCAAGTTCAGAATTGAGAAAACCAAGGCTTTTTTTATCTGAGGTTTCTCTGAATCTCCCTTTAAAAAAAGAGCTTTGCAGTTTGCTCTCAGTAAAGAGATGGGGGGTGTCTATATATTTTTATTTATTTATTATCCTATTACAGTGAACCCCCGACTATGGTGAAATGGTGAAACCGCGATACTGCCATGTCACATTAATTTTTATTATTTATAAACATTTTCAGGCTTCATTTCCACTCTCTTATTAACCTTTTCCACTCTCTTATTAACCTTTTCCACTCTCTTATTAACCTTTTCCACTCTCTTATAAACACGTCCTATGCTCTTCAACACCTTTCTACACTCTTAAACATACATCATTTTAATAACACATAAAACTCTACAGGTGTCCTTACTGCCGATGAGGTCCCTTCCTTATTTCCATCAGTCATAGCCAATCCTAGCGCTCCCTCGTGATCACCTGACTTTTCTGCCCGATTTTATTATTTATAAATATTTTC
>JAQLOM010000002.1:10704283-10714398 GCA_030068315.1 Chrysichthys thysi
TGGATTTTTACAACATTATTGTTGAAATACACAGTCCTGAAAAAGGGGCGTTTCTTTTTTTGCTGAGTGTATATACTATCGTCTTACTTTCTAAAGATTCTACTTGGATCCATTTCTGGAGGGAAATATGGTCAGTTCCATGAGTTCTAAATAAAACCTTTAAGGGTGTCCCAAAAACACAACCTTAATAGGAGGTAGATTTGATATTGTTTTTTTTTTGTTTAACCCTAATCTTATCCTCAGTTATAAAAGAAAGCTATACAGTCTTTTAGTTTTGCATGAAAGCTGCAGGGTGGCACAACCAGTAGTGAAGAGTCTGAATGTGTGTGCACATGGTGTCCAGTGATGTGATCCAGGGTGTGTTCCAACCTCACACCCAGTGTTTCCAGGATAGGTTTTGGATCCACTGCCCCTGATCAGGATAAAATGGTTACTCAAGATGAATGAATGAATGACAGCTGCATTTCCCTCATATAAAAATGCATAACATACCAAAGGCAGGAATTTGCTTATTTCTTATGACTGAAGATAGTTAGTCTCCCAAAATTAATATAACACTGGGAACATAGAAACACAGGTGTACAGTGTCTCCTAAATAACAACCCATCTCTATGCAAAGAACATTTGACTCACCCTTTTTCTAAACATATATGATTAGGTGTGGACTTAGCAGCTACATTAAGACACAGGACAGTGGACTGCACTAGATATCAGTGTAGTCTGGCTATTATACCTCAGTGAAAAACACTGTCAATGTCTCTCCCTGTTGTTTCCCTGTGTGTACTGCACCTTCACCATTCCTCCTGTTATTGTATTTGCAAGGTCCACTGTGTATCCTACTATGTAGGATAGGTAGGATTATATACAGAGATCTTTTAGCAGAAATGGAATATTCATAAGTAAGTTTTCATTAGTGAACGGTATAATTACTTGTAATTACAAATCATTTTGTTTTCATAAGCTTAGCCTTTTATATCTACATCGGCCACAGGTCCACTTCCAATGGAGGCCACCGTTTTGTGCCACCATGTTTCTATTTGTCCAGAATAGACAAAACTTTAGAGAGTGTCTTTCGTGTTTCACATTTTTACAAGTGACAGGGTGAATCTGGAAAGATTCAAAAGAAAGATGAAGAAGAAGAAATAAAAGGAATCAGTGTCTACTGGCGCTGGCTAACAAGTTTGAGAAACCAAACTTTTTTTAAATATGGAAGAAACACCCAAGACATAGTAAGGGAGCATGAGGTTGGTGAAATTGGGAAACATGAAGTCAGAAAACAAGGATAAACCTTGGGGTTGCCTTTTCTAGATCTCTGATCACTGACAACAAAGCTGTCTGTCTGAAAGCTGACAGGTAACTGGATTTAAACAATGTCAAAATATCACTGCATTCTACTGTTCCTACATAGTATTTATATAATCATTTATTATAATTACTGAGCTTTCCCAATAATGGCTTATATTACACAGTGATAACACACCAAACTAAACACTTCTGTACCATTGCTACAGGTAAAGCATGGAGCTGACCACTCCATCACCCCATCCATCACGAAGCATTAGAGGAGTTTACCATGTGTCATTCTATTGCCTGGCCCTTTCCTTTATACCTGTGTTTGTTTTGCCAATGTGTAACTTGTTCCTGATTTTCTTGTGCTTTTGTTTAAATCTATGATATTCCTGTTAGCTCCTGATTCCCATTGCGTGTTTTTGGACTCTGGGTTTGCCTGCATTTTTGTACCATTGCCTGGACTTAATAAAAATTGTTATGGAATTTACCAGTGACTCCTGCCTGCATATGTGTCCACCCAAACCTTGTGAACCTGACGCATCAGGATCTCCCAGGATTCAGAATGGGTTTATGACCACCATGCCCAACATTCGTCTACAGCAGTGGGACATGGAGAAACCAGAATCTTATGATGGAGTTAAGGAGGACCCTTGTGTGTTTTTGCTCCACTCTCACCTCTTCAGTGAGAGTTTGGTGGAACCCCGCCCTTCTGATTTCATCTGGTTGAGATGCATGATATTCTGGCTCAAGGGACCAGCACTTATGTATGCTGAGAACCTCATTGCTATGGAACACCCATTTCTTCAGCATCCAGGAGACTTTGGTGAAATACTAACGTGGTTTTATATTAAATTCCATGAGGCTGAAAGGGATGCACCCGCTCCAGGGGCTGGAAGGAAGTCAACTGCTCCAGAGCTCCCTCATGTGGCCGAGCAGGATATGACCACCTCCAGCGCTCCCTCCAGTGGCCAAGAAGGAGATGACTGGTCCAAAGCCCCCTCCAGTGGCTGAAAAGGAATTAACTTCCCCAGAGTGCGCCAAGGTAACAAGAAAAAGAGAAAGAGAAAGCATGCATCCAAGTCAAAGCCTGAATCCTTGTCCAATCTTGAATCCTTGTTCAAGCCTGAACTCTAGCCCAAGTCCAGATCCTGAATCCTTGTCTGAATCTGAACCTGAATCCAAGTCCAACTTAAAGGCTGAATCCAAACCCAAGACTTTTTTAGATACAAAGTAAGACTTGAAGCATTCTCCATCTGCCCAGCCTATTCATGATCTCCAGCCTTGTCATGTTCTCGAGCCAGCCAAGCCTCCTCAAGTTCTCCAGTCTTCTCAAGCTCCCAAGTCTGCTCAAGCTCCCCAGTCTGCCAAGCCTGTCTAAGCAGCCAAGGCTGCATCCATCATAGAGCCTTCTGAATTCACAGAGTGTGCTACATTCCCAGAGCCAGCCACCAAGCCTGTCACAGCCACCCAGCCTACCACAGTCCCAGAGCCTGCTATCATGTTTATGGCTACCACACACACAAAACCTGATACCATGTCAATGCTTACTGCATTCTCAGATCAAGCTCCAGCTCCCGTCTCAGACCAAGCTCAAGCTAATGTAACCAAGCAAGTTCCAGTATCCAAGTATCAGTCAGTTTCCAAGAATGTTTCAGCCACAAGGCCTAGTCCAGCACCTGTCTTCAGTTTTTGAACTGTTTCTAACCTCAAACCTCACTCCAGTCTCTGAGTTTGCTTCAATGAATAAGTCTGTTTCACCTGATACAGAGCATATTTATAATGTTTATATTCCAGGCACTGTGTCAGAGGATGTTCCTGTTCCATTCACAGTCATAGAACCAGAGCCTGCTCATATTCATGTCACAGTCACTAAGCCAGAGCCTGTTCAAGTTCTGGTGAAAGTCACAGAACCAGAATCTGTTCCTGTCCAGCCACAAAACTAGAGCACACTTCTGCTCCAGTCATAGACCCAGAGCTGCTCCTGTTCCAATCAAAGTCTGCTCCTACTCCAATTGCAATCATTAAATCAAAGCCTGTTCCTGTTCCAGTCACAGAGCCTGTTCCAAAACAGTTCCAGTCACACAACCAGCTCCTGATCAAGATCTAGTCACACGGCTGGCTCCAGATCCAATCACATGGCTGGCTTTTGTTCCAGTTCCTGTTCCAGTCACAAGGGCAGCTCCTGTTCCTGTCTCTGTTCCTGTTTCTGTTCCAGGTCCTGTTATGGTGTCCCGATTCCAGTTCCAGTTGAGGAAACTGCTCCTGTTCCCATTCCACTTCCAGTCGTGGAGCCCACTACTGTTCCTGATTCTGTTCCAGTTCCTGCCACAAAGCTTGTTCCAGTTCCTGGTACTGTTCCTGTCACTGAGTTCGTGCCAGTTCCTGATCCAGTTCCTGTTACTGAGCTTGTTCCAGTTCCTGATCCAGTTCCTGTTACTGAGCTTGTTCCAGTTCCTGATCCAGTTCCTGTCACTGAGCTTGTGCCAGTTCCTGATCCAGTTTCTGATTTAGTACCTGTTCCCGTTACTGTTCCTGTCCCAATCCCTGTTCTGGTAACAGCGCCCATCCCAGTCCCAGTTCCTATCACTTTGCCTGTTCCAGCTCATGATGTCATGGATTCATCTCTTGCAGCATGGTCATGGTGCACCCTTCTAGGTTTTCCTCTCTGGCTTCATTTGCTAACAGCACATGCCAGATGATTCACACCAAACGCAATGCTACAAGAGAACTTCTGGATTACCCTCGAGACTACAGTTCCCAGCATGCTTCACAAACCGAGTATGCTGAAGCTTATGATTCACCTGTGTTTTGTATCAGAACTAATTGCATGCACTATTTATGGAGTCACTCAAATGTGTGTCATTCTATTGCTGAGGCGTTTCCTGAATACCCATGTTTGTTTTTCCAGTGTATGATTTGTTCCAGATTTTATTGTGCTTTTGGTTAATTCTGTGATAGTCCTGATTGCTCTTGATTACCATTGCTTGTTTTTAGACTCATTGTTATGGATTTTACCGGTGACTCCTGTCTGCACATTTGTTCACCCAAACACTCGGATTGTACACTGTGGGCACCTGATAGCCACTGTACATTCTAAAATGCACCAGGAAAGGAATGGGTGAGGCAGGGGCATTCAGTTGGTTGAAAATCTGCAATCTCACCACTAGATGCCAGCAGGTCCTACATAGAGGAATATTTTTTTTTATCTCATCTTCCTAAACTAATAAAATTCAAATCACTACTCATATGTATATCCTTATAAATAACATTTACTCCACCTTTGTGTGACATATTGCCACTTAAAAAAATAACATTAAAAATTATTATTATTATTATTATTATTATTATTATTATTATTATTATTATTATTACTATTATCATTATTATTATTATTATTATTACTATTATTATTTCAGGGAATAATAATCATCTTCTGCTTGGTCAAGATTATTTACAAGGGAGAATCAAAAAGTAAAGGCATTTTAAAAATCACACTAACTTGGAGATCAAAAGACAGACATGAAGTGGAGACATTCATCTTCTCCAGCTAAGAAGAAATTGAAAGGCAGCCCTCCACCAGTAAAATCATGTTAACTTCCAGTTGGGACATGAAACAGACAATTCTGGTGAATTTCCAAGCACATGAGCAAACAGCGAACAGTGCAAATTACTGTGCATTGCTGCAAAATGAACAGAAACCGCAGCAAAAGAAGAGGAATGCTGTCCAAATCAGTCTTGCTGCTCCATGACAATGCACATCCTCATACAGCAGGATGTATACAGTGACAGTAGAGACAATAGAGTGCAACCACTTGGATTCAGACACCCCCACATCCTCCTTACAGCCTGGATCTGGCACGATTATCACTGAAGAAGGCACTGTGCAGTCATTCACCTCTGATGCTGAAGTAATGGAAGCGGTGCTCACTGGCTTAAGGAGCAGCTGAAAACCTTTTTCTCTACAGGAATACAGAAGCTAGTTGAACAGTACAATAATGCATCATCTTGCATGGGGACTGTGTGGAAAACTGATACGTTCAGTTACTCAAAATTACTTCTATTAAAGCCATTAAATGCATTTTGCCTTTATTTTTTTATTCTCCCTTGTGAATAATTATATACACCATATTATAATGAGGTGACAGACAAATACACTAGACTATTTATGGAACAAGTCTGTCCCCTGTTGGTGGATCAGTGACGCATTTGTAATGAGAGTTTAAATCGGTAAATTAACAAAGGGGTAAAATGAATAGAAAGTGCTTTCTTTACCTGCTTGAGATTCCTTTTGCAGATTTTAAGTAAACTGACAGATTAGTCAGATGAACTATTCAGTGTTTGATTAATAGGGTAAGATGCCACCCAACCACATACAGGAAAACATTAACAGAAGACCTAGTCAAGTCAGAGATCACATGTTGTTGTGTCATACAGAGAAATCTCTCCAAAGGCTAAAGTACAGTCAGCTTTCAAAACATTACAGGGAAGTGAATGCAGCCTTAATGTCTTCTTAATTTCTTGACTCCGTAACAAGCCACTCTTCTCTGTGCTGGCACAGAGAAACCCCATACTGTTGGAAAGCCCATACTTGCGTCTCAGCTGTTTGGTAGATATTACTGGAATCTGCTCATGTCACTCCAATAACAGCTCCTGTGCCAGTCGTCGTTCAGCAAAAACATAAAGTCTAGATGTGTAGATGAAAAAATCATGTTATAGCATTGCTTTTCTTTTGACAGTAATCACAGATTTCTGTATTGCTCAGAATCCATTTTAGGTTTGATTAGTCGGTCAACAATAGATCAGTACGTGTTTCACTTAGAAGGTGTTACATAAGATAAGCACTGTGTCTTATTTATCTAAGGTCACATCATGATCACACTTGTATCATGATCATCAATATACAGCAGTTTTAGGTTCAGCAGTGCACCATGTTACACTGGTTTATTGCCTTCTACAGCAAAGGCAGGCTATAAGGCAAATCTGGTGCAACAGGACAAAGTTCAACATAATGGTGATTTCTGATTCCACACTTCAACAATGGCAGCAAACATGCAATTAAAGACATCACCAAACTACAGAGGACTGCAGACATGCAAGGCCACAGCTGGGTACTGCTTGAAACATAAAACCATGACTGAAATTCATTGCATTGCATGCAGATATTGTGCTACATCTCGGGCACTGTAAAACTGGCAGCACAGAGAGAGAGAGAGAGAGAGAGAGAGAGAGAGAGAGAGAGCATGTGTTTATTGCAGAAGTGAAAAGACAAAGTTCCGCCCCCTCATCTATTACACATTATTACACTATCAAAAGACTCCTCTGAGTACAGATAATGTGTGTGGTGTCAATAGTATATAAATATATACACACTCACACCCTCACATGCAGAGACACTCCTGCCCCGCTGTCACTCTGTGTGCGGATTTGCTTGGAGCAGATGGTCAAAAATGACATTCACTGGGTGGATTCTGGCTTTATGTCTGGTGGCTTTAAAAGGTAAAAAAGAAAGTTTGGATGCTTATAGTCTTTCATTGGTTTAAGAATGATTATAGGGATAAATTTGACACAGTATAGTCAAGTCTTTCATTAAGCCCTCATTGAAATGTGCTATCTGTAGTTTGTCTTATATTTTTTATGCATTCAAGGAAATATATTTGCATGCCATTAGCTAATTTGTTTGTCACTACTTGAACTAAATGCTCTACACAGTGATCAGGGTTTATTAACAAACGCCATACAGTTTCTTGAAAGACAGCAGATTTTAAGCTTAAAGTGTCCTGGCTTTGTCTAATGAATAATGGTGTAACACTGCAGCTGTCTGTATAGGTCACTGTGCGTCACTACACTACAGGCCACTAAAGGTTCTTAGTGGAGCAAATTGCAGATCTAGTTGCACACAAACCTGAGGGGTAAAATAATAATAATTGAAAAGATGTACCTAATTACATTAGATGTCAGGATCATTTACTTGATGTTTTGACATAAGAGTGCAGCTGCTCAGAAGTGAACAGTGGAACTGACAACCAAGTGGGTGGAACCTTCAAATAGCCTAGATAAAAATGTTTGCATTTTAAGAAGTTACTGAAATGTTCTATGACCAGTGTTATATCTTCTTTCACACGAGAGTGGAAATATATACTGGACCAGCTGTCCAGACTAGAAAATCATTGCAGTCTCTAGTGTCAAATGTTGCATGAACTACAGCAAGTTATTCTTGAATTCCAGCTGTAGACTCCGGGGGGTTGAAACCAAGTCAAGACAAAGACTAAGGCAGGGAGGGACCGAGTCAAGAATAAAAAAAATATAGTGAAACATGCAAACCATAGGCACCTCTGAAATTGATCTGATAGATCCGTATTCCCATAAAAACACTGACATACGAACACTAAGAATGGAAATCTTAATCTTAAGCATTTTTATTCAACATTTGTTATTGGTTGCATTTGAAGCAGAAAGTTTTACATCCAATCACAGTAATGATGCTAACAAATAAATCAGACAATGCACATGCAATTTAGTGATATCCCAGAAGTTGTGGTCTAGACCGGTCTTATAAAGTCCCACATCATCTATGTCTCACACTGAGACAAGTCTGATTAAAAATGTGGTTGATTACAAGACTTTCAAAAAGTGGTCTTGAGACAAGCCTCAAGAGAATGACTAATGTACTACAATGCTACCAAGGTGGGTGCAACGGTGCAAGTTTTCATATGCGGATGCAGCTCATGATAATTGATCATAAGCTCTTAACTGGCACTCTGTATTCCACATACTGCACAGTAAAAGATGCACTGTATAATTCAGTTGGTGATGCTCATAATGTAATTAAGTGCAGTTTCTCTGACAATGTATTTATGCATTTAGTATTTAATGTTCAGTAAATTCTTGAACTCCCATCAGTCCCAGTTTCACCTACATGATACACACCATCAACAACACTTTCACCAACCATTACAAGTCATCAGCCCTTTTAGATCAGGTCAAATTTTGCTTTTATCCAAATCAGCAAACCTTAACAAACCTTTCCTGAATGGTCATCCAAGAATTACACGTTTGTTAGGCTCCAAAGCTTTTTATTAATCCAAGGACTCTTGGGTGCCAGTGCTTTGTAAGTAAGTACGTGTCAGTAAATAACAGTTAGTGGATGATCAGCAATATTGAATGTAGCTATTCATAGTTAAACATATGTAAGCATCAGCAAATGCTGCGGTATAAGAATGTAAAAATCAAACCATCAGCAAATCGCTATGGTATAAGAGGAATTAAAACAAGAAGAGGCAAGGCGTTGTTAGAAAAAACCTTTGGGGTGGTAATACCTCATAATAACTCAAGTGTTGGTTATTTTCCAGGAACAGCATTCCTTGTCATGTTTTATTCTTTACTTGCAAAGTACAAGAACCTGATGTCAAAAATACTGCTGCATTTTTAAAACCGAGCATGACCTAGAATGCTTGTATAATACTGAATTATACAAAAAATGTGGTTAAATTATTTTTCTCATTAAAAAAAAAAATACTATTTAAAGTTTATCTGGGAAGGTTTACTTGGATGTTTGGTTATTGAACTAAAAAATATCTGGTGTTGATGTGTTTGTCCGTTGATCTCATCTCAGGACAAAGCCATGCAGCAGAGGGAGGAGCAGGCAGTGAAAGAAACTGCTCCATAGTGCCTCCGGTATGCGTCTTCCTCTTTCTTCCCTAACTATCCATCATCACATCTTGTCTTTACGAGTGTAGCTAAATCTGACCCAGTGAAGATCAGATCAATGCACAATTTAATCATCCAGCTGTAAGGTTCTCATAATAATTAGAATGAAGGTTTCTTCACTGTAGTGTTTAGCAGTCTTCCTACTTTGAGGCTGTGCATCCTTCTGGGCATCGTCAGACAATTCACACACACAGAAAACACATTTACACATAATATATAATAACATTTAAAGGGAAGTTTTGAATTCTATACATTGTTGTTCAGTAGTTTACATTTTTGGGGGGGAAAAATAGGGATAGATTTAGGGCACAAAAAAAACATCTAAATGCCAGGACCACAGTTGGGCACTCTTCATACACCTGAATGCTCACACTTGCCAAGACCTTTTGACACCTGGTGAGCATACCATAAAAGCAATCAGTAATGATAGCCATTACCTCTATTCCCTCTCACTTCATACATGTAATCAGGGTTAAATTAGGATTTATGTGGGGGCTCTGTGGTTTCCAATCATTTCCTCAATCATTACTGTTTGTTTTGGTTAATTGGTACTGTTGTTTAAACAGTTAAACTGACTTGCTGCAGATATGAGAGGCAAGACTAGGACTGCAAGCTAGTTCCTTTTCATTCATTAACATTATAGCGAGGATATTCTGATATTCTGCTCCAATCAGGATTGTCCTGACAATGCTGAGGGATATCAGTTGATGCTATAGTTGCTTGACAATTTAACTCAATCTAGAACTTGCCACCTATCTTAAGGTAAGGTAACCAGATTTCTGGGAAGCAAACCGGGGACATTTCGGTGTGCGGCAGAAAAAATAACACTAGAAGCTCATTTTTTTACTCTTACCAGTAGAAAGGGGGGACGTTTATGCTTTTTGTCGTATGCTCATAAATAGCATAGGACGCATAAGCCTATAAATATTTTTCCCTCTCAATAGGCCTATTGCAGTTTATTGAATAGGCCTATATCAGACACAACTGGGAATAGTAAAATCTTTTGTAGACCTGTGAGGAGATATGGACTGATACTCTTAAAACCCTCGTGTTGTCCTGGGGTCATTTTGACCCCCCAAAAAAATCTTTTTCGTTTTTATTCATCAAAAGGTCTGAAA
>JAQLOM010000002.1:10814645-10828085 GCA_030068315.1 Chrysichthys thysi
CATTACAAATGGTAAAATATTGAAAGGGGTCTGAATACTTTCTGAATGCACTGTATATATACACACACACACACACAGATAGATAGATAGATAGTTGCACTGGAATAATGATGTCACAAAATAAGCATCAAGTCATTAATAATAACCTTTCACTCAAATTCCCCTATCCCCTTCTCCCATAGAGGTGGCCCAGGTTAAATCAAGATCTTTTATTTATAATCCAAGAAGCAGTTTCTGTTTGGATGTTCTTAGCTAAAAAAAATATCAGAAGTAAAGTATAAACCAAATCACTGAAACATAACTGTGAATAAAAATAAAGGGGTTCACAGAATTTTTGCAGAGAGGGATCTCTTTAACCATAAAAAGAAATTTATCTACCCTTAGGCACATTAATTTTATGAACATAATCCAACTATTCAATTAGTTAGCAAATGATTTAGGCATTAAAAGTGCAATGGATTATTGAAATGGCCAAAGGCCTAAATGATTTTAAGAGGACCAAAATAGGTCTTCTATGGCACTGGAACAGATAACTGCTTTATTTTCAAAAGTGTCGGGTACTTACACATGGTTTGGAAAAATTCAGTATCCAAAGTGTCTGCTTAGTATGCTAGGTTTTTTTCCACTCATAGTGCAATTTTAATACTATATATTTAAGTAATGTGCATTGTTTTTAAAATGTTTATTTTTTAAACAGTACTTGTAGTCTATTTACATACAAACATCCTCGTACAGTAGTAAATTTCGACTGTTTTAAAGAAATGCAACTATTTATTTGTTTGTTTATTGATAGCAAAGAAAACTCGGTCACAGACACGCAGAATGTATTTAAGGTCTACTCTTCTCTCCATCGTTTGAGGCTGGCCAATAATCTGTTGTATGCCAAACAAGCTCATATTAGACACTGACTCTGAAAAACATGTGTCTAACGAAGACAGACTCAATCCAGTTGATGAGAATGAAAAATTCACTTTGGTTCTGGCAAGGATGAAATAGTGCTTTGTTTTGTTAGCAGACAATAGGTTTGTCTTAATTTCATTTCATGCTAATTTTTGCTCCTATACAGTACTTAAAATAGGAAATAAACGCAGTAAGCCTGTCTGGTTTGTAAACATTATTCAAGAACGCCACACAGTGGCTAACTGACGTGTTGGTCACACTAATTTATAGCCTACTTTTGGTCCCTGGAGGTCTACAAAACAAATAGTACTAGTCGCGATTGAAAACAACTGTTCCTGTTCCACATGGAATTAAACACAGCAATGTAGGGTTGTATAATCCTAAATCAGGAGCCAGGGTTTACCTTCTTATTTATCTGATTGAACTGACAAACCGACCACCTGACAGACCTGTGCTCTATTTTCAAATACATGTGCAGTATATTCATACTTCAGAAATATCTACACGTGATTGTGGCTATACACAAGAAAGATAATCAGACTAATCCAAAGCAGTCTGTAGGCCTACACCACGACACCAGCTTGCAATCTACTGCATTAAGGCAAAGCAAGCTCTTCAGACTTCACAGATTTATATGTTCTAGTATACATCTAGCTTTAAGTGTTGAGTCCATTCGTCATTTCATGAAAGTTTCAGTGTGTGTACACGGTCCTACGTGCTCTTTATAAATAAAACGCGGGAGGAAAAAAAAAGAACGAATTTTCCATGACGACATTTCCATTCATGTAAAAAAAAAAACACAACAAAAAACCAGCGGGTTCACACAAGCTAACAGAGTACAACGTGACTGGGATACAAATATTTAAACCGTTGACAAGTAGTGCAATTTATTATCATCAACGGGGGCCACAACTTTGCTCAGTGTAGGATGGGAAGGTCCTGTAGGCTTACCCGTGTGTGTAATGCTTTGTTCATGCATGACTGAGTAGCTAAAAGGAATAAGAAGAATTTTAAAGAAGGTTCATGATGATTTTTTTCCTGTGCAAAAAAGTAAATATGAAGCAACTTTGAGCACAACTAGCCTGGGTGATTTGCAGAGACTGTGGAGGAATCAGGTATTAAGGCAGTGTGGCTTGGGGCTGTGTCTCATTTCAGACTGAGAGTGCACTGTGCGTGTGCAGAATACCATATATTAAACAGAGTGGCCCTCATTCCAGCCAGAAAGCTCTTCGGGAATTAAAAAAAGAGAGAGAGAGAAAGAGAGAGAAAACCCACCCTCCTCCATCTTCTCTCCCACCCCCCTCTTTCCCTCTGCAGTTTGGGGCTGATTCAGTAGGATGCTGGCCCTGTAGCAGGGAGCTTCTCCGTGCGTGTGCGCTGTTCGCCCTGAGAGGACAAACTAAATGAAATCAAAGCAAACCTTGAACGTTTAATTTGAACCAAATTAGGCTGCCGTTCAGTGTCAATGCGACGTTTCGGTTTCCAGCGTACAAGAACAACTTTTGGGTACCGTGAAGATTAATTGTAACATTTGCTTTTTTTTTTTTTTTTTTTTTCTTTCCCATTGTAAAAGTTGTAAATTTGGGCTTTTTTTTTTTTTGGCCTTGACCTTCAAACTTTATTTTGGTGGACTTAAATATATTTTAGTTGCGTTCACTTCCACTGTGAAAGTTGTAAAGTTATTTTTTTTTTTTTAATTTTTAAATTTTTTTTTGTCTCACTTCACTTCTTTGGCTTGGCCCAAACTTTATATCGGCGGGTTTGAGCATCGCGTTAGTGGCTTTGGGCCGCTGGTGTATGTGATTGGTTTAACAAGTGCCTTTGTTCTCCAGCGAAGGGAGCATGGAAGCAGAGAACACTGCGGGAGGAGCTGAGGAGCTGCAGCTCGAACCCTCAGCACCAAAAGCGGTAAGCAAACACACTCCAGGACATGCTGCATCTTTGCCATTTTGGGTCATGAACACTGATGGAAAAAGTTTCATGCTTTAGTTTACATCAGGACCGTGCCGTGTTCTGTCTGTCCATAAGAGATAAGTAAGATAAGTAGTCAAATGCTTTTTAGAATAACTTTTCATGAGAGTTCTCTATTTCCTTAATGAACTTTATAAGGATAGTTATTTACAGCTGTTCTAGACGAGTTGTCATATGTCATACTTGATTGATAAGGCAAGAGAGGGGAAAAAAAAAGCAAGCCAAAGAATAGACTTGCTCCATGGGGGTTTGAGACTCCTTTGCAGTGGTCAGATGGAGGTCTCAGTGTGTGCTGTGACTCTGTTCTGAGAACGAAAGTGCTGAGAACATCTGGACTGAGAATGACCCTGCTCTCCTTTGCAGCTGGGGGGACATTAACCCTCCATCCTCCCACCCAAAACGAGGAGTCTTTTGGGTCAGCGGTGCTTTTCTTTTCGGCTTTCAGTTGCATTCACAAGAACGCTGCACTGAAATTGTGAATGAAAATTTCACATCACTTGCCTTGCTTCATTAACTTCACTGTCCTATTCACTCTTTCCCCAGTGATGTGCAAGGATTTAATTTAGTGCTGGGGTATGTAACAACATGATGTAGCAGATGTAGGAATATTGGATTGGATTTATATTTCTGGGGCTTGATTCTTGTGCTTAATGAAACAATTCTGTAACTGAGCTAAAAAGAAAATAGCATGTACTTTATACTTTTATTCTCACATTAGCGTGCCGGGTCAATGCACAAGCATGGGCTGGCTGAAGCCTTGGAGGTTGAGCAAGAAGGGCTGGTGGAGCACCAGCCTCTGGAGCAGGATGACCTCAACTTTGAGAGATGGAAGCCCAAGCCAAAGCCCAAGAGGACACTGCATGAAAAGATAGAAGCCCTGAAAACATACCTGTGGAACCCTGAAACCAAGGAGTTTATGGGGCGATCGGGGAAGAGCTGGAGTGAGTAGAATGCAGAAGTGTGTGAATGAGTGTGTGAATCTGTTTAATGACCCAAGTGGCAAAACAATGAGCACTTGTTTTAGTGTGTGTTTGGAGCTCACCTCCAGATTAAGCTTGGGTTAGGAACAAAAGGCATTAATTAGCAACGTTCTGACTATGTCTAACAAGCAAAGGCAAGTGAGTGCACAGCTTATTATTTTTGCTCCTTATTTTTGCTTTGGCTTTTGGGTCAGGATGAGACAAGAGGGGGCTTTGAACTATGCCTCTCTCATCCATGCCACTGCACACTTTGCTGGGAAAGCAAGTGCATATGTGTGTGCATGTGTCACTGTGTGGGTTTGAACTAAGTGTTTACATAGGTGCACAGATAGCTTGGAGAAATCTGGACAAAAACAGACTGCCTGGGGAATGGCTCGCGACGGGAGAGCAACTGTCGCAGTCCGTTTGCTGGCCAGGAATCACATTCCTATTCTCAAAAACCCATCAAACTGTGGAAAAGAATACACTCTCACGTCCCCAGTGCACTATAGCTTTGCATTGTGCTTGTCTCCCAGGAACTCTGCCATGCCTAGGAAGAAACTTAAGGCAGACTTTTTTGGCAACTGTCACTTCCTGTGGAGGTTTGCCGAGACACTGATGTGGACCAACAGCACACCAAATCCCTGTTGGTTTGGTAGTCCAAATGGCATGAAATTCCCATAGATAAAATGAATAATCACAGGAGTGCTCCTGTCTAGTGCTGATGTAGTAGAATTTCTTTTAAACTATACGAACATGACTGAAATAGACTTTGTTTCATTAGCAGAGGGTTTCAAGAGCCAATAAAATGGACTGGTCTGGCAATCTTTGCGCAGGGGAGGGGCCCCCTCGCTCTCTGATGTGAGTCTTGTGAAAGGAGAGTGTAGAAGAGTGTTTAGAGGCTTCACAATGCCAGAGTGGAGTGATCGGGCTCCTTGGAGCTGCTGGTGGCTCTGGACTGTGGCTAAAAAGCGTCACTCTGATGGCAACCGGAGGTTCACTGTGTTCCTGAGTAAGAGGACAGCTGGGAGAATTCTCACTGAGCTTGAACAGAAAGGCCATTGTGGCTCAGGGACACAAGACTGGCTGCAGCTAGGCTCTGCAAAAATGCCTGTGCAGCAAAAGCCATTTCATTTAGTCTTCGTTTGATCTTGTTGAGACCCTTAATTGGAATTTAAAAATAAACACAATAGCTGCAGTCTGTTTCCATTCAAATGCATACTCAGCCTGCAAATACAACCCAAGCTTCAGACATGCAAGCGGTGAGAATGAAAATAGTGAACATTCAGGGAGATAGCTAATTTGGTTAATTCTGTGTCTTTACCTGATTCAGGGGATTGCAAAGACAAAAATTAAACAACTGTATAAAGCCAACAATTTGCTAAACCTTTTAATGAAATATGTATATGTAACTGTAAAAATTAAATCATCTTGTTAATAACAAGTGTTTTCTCCTTTCTGTTTCATCTTAGGCCTCATTCTTTTTTTCTACTCTGCATTGTACATTTTCCTGGCAGCCATGTTTGCTGGCTGTATGTGCTGTCTCATGTGGTCCATCAGTCCTTATGCTCCGACTTACAATGACCGGGTGATGCCCCCAGGTACAAATCTTACATTTTTAAAATTCTTAAAAATCAGATCCATATGAACCCAACTATGACTTCAGAGTTCTCAAATTTACAGGCAGGGACCCATTTTAGTGTAAAAAAAAATGCAAACCATTAATCAGTAATAAACAAACATATTAATAAAACAATTATTTTATTAACAAAATCCAAGTACATATGTACTGTTATGTTTTTTTTTTTTTTTTAACTTTCTGTTCAAAGAGCACACACCTGACACTGTGGGCTTTTAAGAGATTTGCTGAAATGCATTAAAATAGATAGAATTATCCAAATTTCATAATTTTAATCCAATTTACGTGACCAGTCAAGTAAACTAATAAATCACTTTCATGACCTCAGAAGGGATTAAATTCATATTAAAGGAACCTACAAATAGGGCAAGAATAGGCTTATAATGAAATGATAACATAAATAACCAATAGAAATTGATTGAGATTGTCACTATTACACATTACATTATTGAAAGAAAAAGAATTTTAAAACTACTGCCTTAGATAACCCAGCACACAACTTTCTTTCATTGATTAAGGTTTTGCTCTAAAATGTGCAGCGTGAGGATAATAATTGGATTTATTATTATAACAATTTATCAATTGAATGGCCAGTTTTTATTATAACAAACAAACAAACACACACACATAAATAAATAAATGATTTTTTGGAATAATAATAATTATAGTACATGGAAAAAGGCTATGAAAATGGTGGAAAGTGGTTGTTAATGATTTCTGTTTTTGGTGCATCATTGGGCTTCTTTATTCTCTTTTGCATGAAAAAAAAAATCTTTGCAGCTACTCAAGTCTTTTAGATTTTTGTTTGGATAAACTCTGCATCTTCTTGAAAGGAATTGAATTTATTTAAATTTTTTACATGCAAACCGACAGGTATGACGATGTTACCACATGTAGATGTTGTCCATGGCTTTGAAATCACCTTCAACGCCTCTGATCGCAGCTCATGGAGAAAATATGCAAGAGCACTGGAGGCTCATCTTAAACGTGAGTGCTGTCTAAACAGTGCTTCTGATGAACTGAAGTTGTTTGCCCCTGTCTTCTTTAAAGTATGAATATACAAATCTCCTTCCCTGTACACTATTCTTTATTGTGGTAAATTTGCTCAGCTTTAGAGAAACAGAGGAAAGGGAATCCCATTTCTACGGTAAGCACAGTCTTACTGTGCTACCCGGGCCCCACTTTTGAGCTGATCCTTTAGACTGAGAGGCCTGATAGGGTGTTTAGTCATTGTGTGGTTTATTTAATGGTTCTCTCTCTCTCTCTCTCTCCCCCCCTGTCCCCCTTGCTTCCTGCACTGCATCTCTCCAGCCTATGATGACACAATTCAGAAAAGGCGTAACATTGAATGCAAGCAGGGCACATACTTCGTGCAGGACAACCTGGAGGAGAGTGCTGAGAGAAAAGCATGTCAGTTTAAGAGGTCCTCACTGGGAGCATGCTCAGGCATTGATAAAAAAGACTTTGGCTACTCTGAGGGGAAGCCCTGCATCCTTCTCAAAATGAACAGAGTGAGTGCATAATTAAAAAAATAGGAATCAAGGTTTAAGAAATGACAATCATGAAACAAAGGAAGTCAATGGAAAAATATGGAGGAAATAGCTAGAGCGATTCGAGTTATTTCTTGTACCTTGAGCCACAGCTTGTTCTTAAAATGAATAACTACTAAAAATGATTCATGTTATTTTCCAGTGAAGTATTTGCAATGCTATTAGTTTACCAGTGATTGACGTCTATTTAAAATGTGTCTGTCTCTCTCTTTTTTTGTGCTTTCATTCACTGCTATAATCTTATAGATTCTTGGCTATCTACCAGGTCAAGGTACTCCAGTCAATGTGACATGTGCTGTTAAAGTAAGTATTGTATTGTTAAGACTATAGTGAGCTGTAGTTTTCATGTGAATTTGTGTGCATATGGTCCTAATCTTTACACGTGAAGAGGCTCAGGTCATTTCCTACTGTCTGTCTAGAAAGGGACGCCTGAAGGCCTCGGACACGTACAATTCTATCCAAAAAATATTTTCGACTTGATGTACTATCCTTATTATGGAAAGCTCAGGCATGTAAGTACACACACAATGCTTAGATGAATTATTTTTGTGAAATACAAAAGTTTTTTCAACTTTAAATTTAAGTAACAATCAGAATGTCCAGAAAAGCTACCTCATGGTTCTGATTATAATAGTTTCCAAATGTCATCTGATTTGTAATACTCTTTTAATTCCTGTGTACAGGTAAACTATACTTCTCCTCTGGTGGCTGTCCAGTTTCTCAGTCTCACGCTCGACACTCATCTACATGTGCAATGTAAGCTAAATGGCAAGGGGATAATCAATGATTCACCAACTGACCGCTTCCTTGGTAGTGTGTCTTTTAATCTACAAGTTGGTGCGTAGTGTGGTAGTAGGAATGCAGCGGGGCTAAACAAATCCTCAGTGTACATTATGGTTAAAGTAGTCAAATGTTCCACCTTTATCCATTTCCTGCCACTTTGCTTTTCACCTGCGTTTAGCACATACATGCTTACAAACAAAACGCCCCAGAAGGCTTCTAAGAAGAGCAAACGTTGCAGTATATAATATTTAGAATAGCATAGGAGCATAAATTGTGTTTATTTTCATCATACATTAATATTTGCTACTTTAAATGAGGAAAGAAATCACAAATGTAGGTTTTGAGCCTAACTTGTTCAAATGTAGATATACACTGTACAGTAAAAAGGGTCAGTACTGGGTTTTGGGTCAGTTTACTAAAACATCTCTATCTAAAGTCCACTGTATGTTTACTTTCTTTGTACAAATCAAGAGATGTTTAGTTCTTAAGCCATACAAGTGATTAATTGTTTAACAATCACTTTTATAAATGAATCAATAAATTAAACACAGGCAAGAAAATATGTGGTTTACTCTACCACAGCCAATTATTCTCACTAAAAATCATGACAAAATGTACATGTTTTATTTCAAGAAAACATTTAATGAGTATTAAAAATAGTATTTATACAATTGGCAGAAAGTTTAAACCCATTTAAGTACATTAACTTCTAGTGGAACATATAGTGCAATTATATATTCAAGATGAATTCTCTCTTCAGTCTTGTGTGTTAAATTACTCAAGCTTAAATGGCCTTAATTTGCAAATAAAGGCCATTAAATCACTTTTATATTTAACATTTCTTTACACAAGAACTAAACTGCTGTCTATTAGGAGACATTTTTGTCCTAAAATGGTGTTTCAGATACTATACATTTTGTTTTTGGATTCACACTCGATCTGAAACCTTCACAGAATTTTACGAGTCCTCATCCAGAATCTCTCACACACACACACACAAACTCATTCTAAGGTGAAAATTACTATACTTGTTTGGTTCTCTGTGAGAAGGATATCAACAGTATTATTTATTAATTGTATTTGCATAATTGACATGGTACAATTAGTTATTAACTGTGGTGGCTAGAAGGAAAGTGTAAATTCTTTGTTGGTGGTTGTTTGAGCATAGTGAAGAAAAAAAAAAAGCAAAAAAAAAAAGGGAGAGTGTTTCCACCTCATGTTTAAAAAGCACTCCTAATGTTCTAGACATTAAAAATAAAGAAGGACCAGATTTAACCAAATGAAGTGTGGGTTTATTTTACACATCAGAAAAATGACGACACCGAAAGCTTGGATGCTGAAGCTTTAAAAATTTGCCCTTTTAACATTTGAGTGGCAAAACAAATCTTGTTTTTGGAAGTTTCTGCTACCAAAAAAACAAAAACTTAGCTTTCATTTAATAAGTTGTATGATGCATGTAGCCATTTTAATTTAAATGAAAAGATGCATTACCCAATTAACAACTTCATATACAAGATACTGGAGAAGTATTTGAGCAAGATTAACACTTATGAATCAAAAACAAACCAAGATACGGAAATCAGCCATTTTATTGAAACTGAAGCAAAGTGAAAAGGCACAATATTTAAGAGGCTACATGGTCTTCTCATTGGTATTTAAGTTTTAAAAAAAATTACAAGTGAGACAGCTTGCAATGGCATAAATAAAAAAGGTCCACTGCCAAATGGAGCAAGTACTTTGACTTTCATATAAACTGGTCAAGTAAATTCCTAACACCTAGCTGTTCCACATGATCACAATCCACTGTTCCAAGAGGGACACCAGTGGGTTGAGAACGTTAGCTCACCGCATTAAATGACCCTTTCCAATACAATGTGCCAAATTTCATTTAATATTGAAGTCAGTGAGCCATGTCCAAGTCGTACAGAAAAACTGCTCATTTACATTGCAAGGATGAGCTTAAAAAAAAACAAAAAAAAAAAAACCCCAAGTTAAGGAGCAAGATTTACCCCCTATGCATTTTAAACCTTCATTGCAAGGGCAAGCATTAAGTGACAGTATCCAACCTCAGCAATGCTGCAAGAGCCTGGCACACTTCCCCTTTGGAATGGAAAGAACTGTCAGCAAAACTTTAGTAATTTAACACAGGCAGCAAACAAATGAGTGAAGACTTCACAGAAGCATCAATTACTGTATTTGAGTAGCGCATAGCATTAAGACAAATAAAATTAGCGATAGGCCAGCACAGAGAAGAGTGAACAGGCAGAGCAAGGAGACAAACAAGACTACTGGCACATGCCAAACAATGATCAGGGGGTGGATTATACAAACTGGTAGCCAGTGTGGCTCTTCGTGACCAGTCAGGTAAGAAATTAGCACAAGGATGATTAGGAAGCCAAGAGCCTTTCTAAAAAGGCAATCAAAACTTAAGTCAGTATCCAGAAAGCACTCCTCCACTGCTGAGGAAAAAGGTTAGAAAGTGTTAAGAAAATATAAGAGGCATGGCTTAAGAGGGAAATAGAGCTCTTCTGTATGCACTTAAATGCCAGACATTAGAATGACACCTTCACATGACATATTGGACAATTATCCAAGAGAATTTTGAAACTCATAATTGTCAAAATGTAGTGTACTGCTAGCAGTTAAAGAACATTTAGCTGAACTGTTCATAGGCAGTGACTCTGCTTCTTTGCCGTCCAATAAGATAGGCCACCAAGACCAGGAGGACAAGAACAATGAGGGCAACTCCCACTGCAATAGGCACGATGAAATTTCCTGTATCAGCCTTGCAATCCTCAGCTAAGAAAGAGAGCATGCACACGTAGTGATTAGGAACAAATCACATTTAAAAATGGACATCTATACCAAGACATTTACACTGCAAGGTTTTAAAGTTACCACATTGATTCACATTATGAAGTAATTAAAAAAGACCAGCCATTTCAATGACAGAGTGCCAGAATTTATTAAATATTTTACACCATGAGTCAATTCCCTTTAAGTTACATTGCATGAAACAAACAAGCTGGAAAATGATAAGTCCATCCTTCTTGCTTAAACTTAACTGCAGCATGGCATGAATCTCACTGTAACCAATCTCCAACAAACTGATCAGACATCATGTGAATTAGCTCAGCATAGACAGCAGTTTATGGGTCAGAATATAGAAATATGACAACAGAATCTAATCAGATGGAATGAGAAACAGGTAGGAAATCAAGTCTTACAAAGCTGTACTACATTGGATATAGACAAGACATGTCATTCTGAATGCTTACACCTGTTCACCTTTGCTTACACTCATGAATGGCACCAAGTGCCATATGCAATATTTTCCAAAGTGATGCTTTACAGTGTTCCAACCCAAAGTTCTAGTCTACATAAAGTGGTAGTTTGTGACCCAACCAAACCATTTAGTCAACACATTGATTCACATGCACATCTTTGTTAGCATTCCCAAAAGCCTGAAAGTTACTTTGAACATTAATTGAAAACCCTCCTGTTGTACAACAGACCGTGAAGACAAACTGCCTATCAAATGAGGGCATACAATTATTTTAAATAACTTGAGTAAAGCCAACAAAAGGATTGCATTTCTAGTTAAATCTTTACAGCCATCAAGTCAACTTTGGGAACAAGCACAGAGCTTTAGGTTGGGGGGAGGAGTTATGCAACATTATGAATTAGTCTTGCAGCAAAGGCAATCCAGATGTGCAATAGGCAGCATGTATTCCTCTCCACTCAGTCTGATTCTTTTTAGAGAGAGCAACTTACCAAGGATTGTTCCTTAGCAATGCTGACCCTTATTCTAAACCTGACAGAACAATCTTTGAAAAGGTAACATTGAATTTGAACTGTGCAATTTAATACCCTGCTATGCCAATCAAGCCACAAATCTCCAATAGATGTCTTAGTGTAGGCAATAAGAAAGCATATTTAAAATAAAAATCACTACAGCAGAAGCAAGTGTAAGGTCCAATATAAAGCTCTGAAAGCATGGAATTGCCCCATCAGTTTATTGATGAATCCCCATAAACACATAGGGCAATGCATCAGATACAGAAGTTAAGAGCTCCAGTTACAGAAAAGTTACAAAATTACCCATCACTTGCTTCCAATACTAAAGAAAGGGCAGGGTGGAAATACATGGCATAATCAGGGCCTATGATTCTGGAACAGATCAAACTTTGGATTTTAGTTCAAAGAGTCCTAGGAGCTGCCAAATTGGTCATCATCTTGAACAATGAAAAACTGAAATGAGGCACTAGCCAATTGAAAAAGGTTAACAGTTGCAGTGGTCCAGGATCATGTTAGAACCCGAATTAATGAAGGATAACTTATGATTCAGGGAGGTTGTTACAGGGTCTGATATCCAACATAGGTCTTTCGTCGACCAATCACATATGCAATCACTACAATGAGAATCAAGACAGCCAGAGCTGCGCCAACAATGATTGGGATTAAGAGGCTGGTGTCATCCACTGAGCATTCATGGGCTGCAGGCAGAGAAAAGAACACAATAAGGCTGCAATTTCACATGACCACAGGAACCAAATACAACAGGCATGAAAACTTAATAAAATGGGATTTTGCAGTCACATGATCTGGAGTTTTACAAGTGGCTGAATCTTACCTGTGCTAAATTTGTCATTCGTGACACCAAATGGCTGAACTTGGAGATCAAAGGTTTTCAAAGTCAGGGCATTTGTGATGTTGAAGCTCTGCTCCTTTTTGCACATGTATGAGCTGCCCAGTGATGCCTCCCATAGAGACAAGTTGGAACTGCCAGCAGTGAAGGAGGGGCCTGTGAGCAAATGCACATTTTGCAAGAGAGAGAAAAAAAAAAGAAAAAAAAAAAAAGGGTCACTGTAGACAGAGCCACTATTGGGGGCACCCCAAACACAATGGCACACTAAAAATTACTTACCACTTTCAGCTACCACAGTCAAGTTCAAAGCACTCAAGAAGAATTTGCTTCCTTGCTGCAAGAGATCATAAAAGATCAGGAAGCTTTAGGTGATTCAATGGAACACCAATATCAGTCAGTATCAAGTGGTTTACATGGCTTAATTAAACCCAGATGTGAATGTTAAAAAAAATCCAGATCATCAAGTAGATGTACAAAAGTGTACACTGACCCAAATTTATATACACAAACTTACATTGGTGAAGACAAACTGGACAGTCATTTTGTCTGATATCAGCATAAGTGCAGAGTCGCTGCCATTGTATCCACAAGTTCCACTGCTTAAAGTCACATTAGGATTAGGGTCAAGATTCACTGCCTGAAAGCTCTCCCCCTGAGTGGCAAACACATACATTAAAACAAAGACCATGCAAGTAAAAGTTAGATATCCATTCTACAAACACTTATAACTTAACAGCTCACAACTGTGCACCATCCATATATAAAAAAAAACCATACCATTCTGAAGCTAAACTGCAAACCCATTCTTGCCATCAGACACGCAGAGGAGTTCCACTCAGCCCGGACAACATAGTCTCCAACCTTGGGCATTGGGGGAGTTGTAGGAACAGGAGCTGTTGTAATATTGGTGGCCTGGGTGGTTGGAGCAGCCGTCGTAGTATTGGTAGTATTGGTGGCCTGGGTGGTTGGAGCAGCCGTCGTAGTATTGGT
>JAQLOM010000002.1:10837657-10859977 GCA_030068315.1 Chrysichthys thysi
CTCTCATAGTTGAGGTATACCTATGATGAAAATTACAGGCCTCTCTCATCTTTTTAAGTGGGAGAACTTGCACAATTCGTGGCCGACTAAATACTTTTTTGCCCCACTGTAAGTGGCGTACATAATCAATAAAGCTGTTCAATAGCTATGTAAAGTAATACCAAAATGTTTGTGTATTGTGGACTACTTTGTTAGTAAGGGGCCCTTTGTAGAACCAATATACAGTCAGGACTCATGCGAAGACCAGAAGCACAACCCTGATTAGGCAAGATATCAGACTAAAAACCAGGAAGCTGCCCAAGTAAACAGACTTTCTCCACACTTAGCCCTTACATTATACAGGAGCCACTGCAAAACCCGTGGGCTCAGCGGTTGGGGAGTCCGCTGCAGAATCACCAAACTGAGGAGTAGTTTGAACAGCTGGTGCAACAGTTTTAGTATTAGATTGCTGAATTGTTTCTGTTGCATCACTGCTGTCATACAGCTTGGGGGTGGCTGCAACCATTGTTACACCACTGGCAGAGCCTTTTGTGGCAAGGGAAGTTTTAGGCACATGGGTCTCTCCCCCAGCTGACTGACCAGTAGGAACTATGAAGCTCTTTGTCGGTGTTGACAGAAGCACACCAGCCTGCCCAAGAACTGCAAAAAAGCAAAGAAATTTAGTGTTAAACTTGCATTTAAACTAAGTAAAATGTCCAACGTTAAATGATCAGCTAGAGCATGCTTGTACTTGATACCAATAAAGAACACAAACTATTTTAGTCAAGCTGCCTTGCTGATAAATGTAGAGCCACCAGCATAGGTAGAAGCTTGTACATTATTATAACCAGCTTTTGAATCAGAACTATTAGCTTCTAAAGATCAAAAGTTTATTACCACTCCAGCCAACCTGCCCAGCACACAAAACCATTGGGGTAGGGGTGGGGGGTAAGAATAGCCCAGGATGCATCAGGGTAGACTGAGAAAGTGTTACAGTACCATATACCACAGTATTTTCTTTTTGTGCAAGGCACAAACACGCCTGCCAAATTCAAATATTAAATTCATTGTGTTCAATGTCTTGCTCTTTTGAGCACAACCAATGGCAATACTAGGGATGCTTTAAACCAACATTAAAACTACACTATAATTACAGTCACGCTTTCTGGGTCTGGACAAATTCATGCATTTTGTAATCTCCTTTCAGAAAGTTAAACTAAATTCAAATATTAAATGCATTAACATCAAAACAGAATGTCTTGCTCTTTTGAGCACAATCAACAAACAATGTCCTTTCTGAAAGTTAAACTAAATGAACCGTAGACATGCCTTTGACCCCACCTCATGTTTCAGTTCTGAGCCCATTGCTGAGAAAATAAGGATATTTACAGCTTGTACAAGTTGGATAACTGGGCCAGGTGACAGGATCTACAAAGCGTGCTACTGTATGTTAGTCCACAGATGTTTGTAAGACCAGCGATAGTCACTGTTTAGTTATGTACATTCTGTACTGTTGTGGTACATGCCCAAGGGTTTTAAATCCACACAAAACCATGATTTACTAAACACCATCTTTGATAACTTGTTCTGTATTTTCCAAGCACATCTTTGAGAGATGTCTTTATAACGCATAATATACATCTTTCCATATCATGGAGCATTTATCAGTCCCATTGTTCTATTTACAAAATCATGATTCACTTTTAAAATACGACTTACCACATAAAACAAACAAAATGAACGAGCCACAGGTCATTTTATCCACAGCTACTTCACCACACACCACCTTGAAACCAGCAGCTCCCACGTCTCTGAAATAAAGATTAAAATCTCAATAAGTAAATGAAGTTGGCCTTTAAAAAGGCTGTAGATGAGCCCAGCTGACAGGATTTGACAATCTAGCTGCTCCTCAGTGTTGCCATGTTTCACAACAAATCCCCCATTTGGAGGAATTGTTTTTGAAAGTTGAGCTGTCAGGTTTAGCTAGAGAAAGCTCATTGATTGATTGATTGATTGATTGATTGAAACCTGACCTAATATAATAGGAGACATGAATTTGTCAGCTCAACTATATTGCGACAAAGCAATTATGTTACAGCTAACGTACCGAGAGCCCACTGACACTGAGATCAACACTAAAGAAACTATTTCACATAAGTGGGGAAAGTTATTGCGCAAGTTTGAGATTGCTGTTGAATAGCTAAGTAACATGTAGAATCTACAGTTCAGTTTTACAGATCTGTTCCATTGGGTGATCTTGTTTATGCTTATGATTATAGTGCCATACTGATTAGTCTATAACAACTAAAATATGCTGATTTAAAATGACTTTGCCACTCTTTAAAATACAAGAATTACATTTTTATACTTTTCTAGACAATCCGTCGGTAATGAACTGACTGGTTTTTCAAATTTATCCCAGTGTAAATGGAATTGTTTTACTTTATGGGCACAAACAAAACAAAAAAAGTGGTTTAAACTGCTTATTTCACTAGTCCAAGTGAAATTCAGACTAATCAATAAAAAAAACGTCTGTGTGAACGAAGCACATCAGTGACATATCCTTTCTTGCCTGCATAGGCTATGTAGTTTCAAACTGTGTGCGTTGTAGGCTACTTAGTTAAGCGACTTTACCATGGCTGTGAATTAATTAAGTAAATGAAGACTTAAAAAAAAAAGCCCCTGTCAAGATTAAAAGCATTTTGTCAGTCATAATATACAGTAGTAAACAAAAACATGTGAAATGCGCTGTACGTCAACACTCTCCTGCTTTCATATTTACTCGTACCTGAATTAATGCAGCACTTTGACACTCAGTTGTCACGTTATTCGTGTTGTCGTGTCGTTGAAAGCGCTACGGTGCGCCCCCTGGTGGCCCGTCCGTGTCAGGAGAACCCCACGCGCACACAGCAGCGCCTGAGCTAACAGGCTAACCACAACAGCATAGGAAGTACTTCCGGTAGGTCAACGTATCGGTCTGTAAAGTTTATCATAACTATTTATCGTAGGAAATACTTGAAAGATTATGCCGTAGTCTGGTTCTGAAACTAAATATAAATACTAATAAAACTAATAAAACACAGAACGCTTGTGGTTTGTGGACGGAAACGAATTTTAATCGTCTGAAGAATCACACGAGCGTGTGTCCAAGAGGAAGCAGTAATCAACCATCTTTCCTCTGCCAGCAATAACAAGAAAAGAGAGGCTCTAAGTAGGGCTACAGTTCTCAATTTATTGTCTGTTTGGTACTAAACGGATACTGGACGTTGGGTTGGGGATTTTTTCTGCGCGCTGAGGGCCACGGGATTATACTATAGAAACTCCTCCATCGCATCGGCACAAGCAGGACCGTAGGATTTAGCAGATCACCTTCTTGGGGGTTTTTTTTTTGTATTGCTTTTTTTCATGTTTCCAACAGGTTTACCTTCCCCTAATCCCCCAGCGCCAAGCCAAGAGGCCAGAGCAGGAGCTTCGGATGTGAACAGCGACAGCAGTCTCACGCCTTGTAGGAAGAGGAAGATCCACAGCTCCGACAGGGAGGACACTGATTCCGTCTCTGCGGCTCCCAAATCCCCCAAAGCCGCGTGCAATAGCTCGGCGACCTGCTCTGCCTCCTCGCAGCACATCCAGAAGAAGTTGCGGTTCGAGGAGCGCTCGGAGTGCACAGGGCTGGATGTGAAGATGGCAGAGGAGTCTCCTACTGCATCCTGCTCCAAGGCGAAAAGCGCGTTTTTCTCCGGCCACGCGAACGGACTCACCAAATCCGCCGGATCGGCGACATTCGCCAATAGCAAACCTGGAGCTGCTAAGAAACTTGTGATCAAAAACTTTAAGGGTAAAACAGCCCAAACCACTGGCCTCAAAATCCATGTCTGTTTGCCCCTCTGCACGCTTTGAAATTGTCCATTTATTTAGGTTTGCGTTCCCACTTAGGATTAGAGACATTTTTTCACGTCAGTATGTCCTCATGCCTGCTCTATACAGTTTGTTGTCATAAGAAAACTGCACTGTTTATAATTTAAAACTATGAGCCCTGCTGGGTCTCGAGCTGTGTCCATTTACACACATTTCATCTGGATGGCGTCATACTTTGCTCCAAGTCACCTGGGTCAGATAAGTACTAGTAGCAGTTTAAATATGAGCACTAGGGCCGGTAAGTGCCATAGATGGGAGGAGGACAACGTGCAAATCCTAGATGAATTCTCGAGATCGAGATCATTATCATTGTCATTGCAGTCGACGTTATTGGACGCAGAGTGCAATGGTTTCAGCTTCTCGTAATCTTTAAGGCATTAACGAACTTAAGCTTAAAAAGTACGCCGATTCCCGGGTAAAATATCGTCCCAAGGACATATCATATCAGTGACGTGTAAATGCCGTGCATGACCGCATGATGACGTGTATTACGTTTTATGTTGTCCTATGTTATTCTGTATTTTGACAGAAAAGCCAAAATTGCCAGAAAACTACACGCGCGAGACATGGCAGAAACTGAAGGAAGCAGTGGAGGCCATCCAGAACAGCACGTCGATAAAGTACAATCTGGAGGAGCTCTATCAGGTGAGACGGCGAGTGCTCAGGGTTGTAGACATTACGTCCTGTGTACTTCCAGTTACAGGACCACCTAAGTGTGATTTCCTTGGTCATTTAGGCTATGAGAGGTCCTTGACTGATATAACCGTTTCTGTAAAATTTCTACCTATTTCCTTCAGGAGTATTCATGCCGGTGACACTTCGCGGCATGGTTTCCGTACACAGGCACACCTGTGTTGCGTCTAAATCCATATTCTTCATATCATTTCAGGCTGTTGAGAATTTGTGCTCCCATAAGATATCTGCCAAGCTGTATAAGCAGCTCCGAGTGGTGTGCGAAGACCACATCAAGGCACAAATCGATGAGTTTCGAGAATATCCTTTTCAGCATGTTGATCTTGCACAGTTTGCTGCGTTAAAGACCTTGTGTTTGTAAATCAATGTGAAGTCTGTGGTACACAAGTCATGATATAAAACCAGAGCTAGGTAAATCGTGACCTGACATGCCCTGATGATGCCTTTTTTCTTAACCATACACTTACGGACTCTCTGGACAGTGTGCTTTTCTTGAAGAAAATAGACAAATGTTGGCAAGACCACTGCAGACAGATGGTAGGAGAACCACCTTGAAACTAAACCACTTTAATTTTAATTTTCCAGTTTAATGATTCTTTTGTAAATATCTTAAATGAAATTGTTGCTGTTTGGGTTTCTGTACTGTTGTCACTTTGAAAGATTATTATATCGGTTCTTATGGGAAATGTATGATATTGATTTGAAGTGGTGGCTTACATTATGCATAATATTTCTCTTAGACATTTGTTTTTAATATTAATGTAAAGCTACTTAAAAAGGGAACAATGCTGTGTTTCTAGACAGTTAAAAACAAAGCTGGAATTTTGTTTCTGCGGTTGCATTGGTTTCATCCTGATGTTTGTCTCTGGCTGTAAATTATTGTGTGACCTTAGCATCTGTCCTTTCATCTTATTGATACTATATTAAATGTAATATTTCTCTTTAGTGTTTATATTTAGAATATTACACTGTTACAGTTCTTCTTGTCTACTCTTAAAAATTTGGGATTTGTTTTTTTCCCCTAAATATATTTCTTAGATTTCTTGTTGTTGCATTTTAATATTTAAGCAAACTCTCTTTTTGTTTGTTTGTTTGTTTGTTTGTTTATTTGTTTCACCAGATCATGATTAGGAGTATATTTTTGTTTTTGGACCGCACATATGTTTTACAAAATTCAATGCTGCCATCAATCTGGTATGTATCCCTATTTGCTGGAAATGTAAAGAATCACTACAGATGCTCCTTTTTGTAAAGAGTAAAAGTCCACATTTGTATATCTTTAGGGACATGGGACTGGAGTTGTTTCGTTTCTACATTATCAGTGATTGGAAAGTACAGAGCAAGACAATTGAGGGGATCCTGCTCCTCATAGAGAGAGAACGCAATGGGGAGGCTATAGACCGCTCTCTCCTGAGGAGTCTGCTGAGCATGCTGTCTGACCTACAGGTACTAAACCACATTCTGTAGGGGTTAGATAAGCAATAAAACAGGGCAGGATAATGTCAAGCAGAATTGATTATTTTCTTATACCAATTCTTCCTGAAGTGCTTTATTTATCTCAGGAGTTTGTGGATGTGGTGGGTTTTTTGTTTTTTGGTTTTTTTTTGTGCCTACATTTTTTACTTGTTAAAGAATGGAATTTCATATATTTTGCCATCAAATGTCAAGAAACCAGTTAGTTTCGGTCGTTGTTTATGCTATAGTAGCTATAAACAGGTGTTCCCTTACCACCCTCTTTTTTTGGTGCAGTGAGGCTCTACAAAGCCCTGGAACCTGAAAGCTTTCAAATGTCAGAAAAGTTACAGCGTTACCTTTAACTGTTACAAAGTATTGACACTGGAGACTCCTTCCAAAAATGTGTAATAAATGTGTTTTTGTAGAAAACTTCATATCAACGTTTAAACATGATGAATCAGTTCATATGGGTTATCTGCCTCTCATAGCCTAACACCTGTGTACGGTGTTACTCTAGAAACTGAAATGTGTTGAACAAGCACATTAATATAAATCTGTGATTTGCAACCAGGAGTATTGCAAGAGCAATGCTGCTATAGGAATATAGGAAACTTCTTCAGATTGATGAAATTTAGGAATTAAGCAGTATTGTGGTATAAGCTTCTTTATAACATTTGTCCTGCTGCTTTATGGGGCTGTGTTGGATTGTGGTCTGCGTTCTAAGCCTGTACATGACCTAGCTGTGGGCTAAAGCTCATGCTTGGTACTGTTGAAACCTTTTAAATATTTTTGGTGTAGACATGACTACATTTACTTTTTGAGAAATGTGTAGGGCTGCTTTAGTGTGATGTAGATCATGTTGATTATATAAGAGCATCAGCATGGATTTTTAATATTTATCTAGTTGTTTACTAAACAAGTGACCGAAATGAAAAGGCACACAGGCCTGTATTCCTACTGTACCAGTTAAAAATTTGGACATACCTACTTAATTGTAGTTTTGTGTTGTTGGTTTTTTTTTTTTTTTTTGATGATTTATGTGGAAAACCAAAAGTTTTTTATATGTTAGATTCTTCATATTAGCGACTGTTTAACTAGATGCCAGTAGTGTGCAAAGCTGTCATCATCTTAACCAGCTTCATAAGGTAGTCATCTAGAGTGCTTTTCAGCTAATAGGTGGGCTATGTCAAAAATTCAGTAGTGAAATTTCTTGCCTTCTTAATGCATTTGAGGTCACCAGTTGTGCTGTGTTGAGGTAGGGTTGGTATACAGTCAATAGCTCTATTCCACAACTGTAGTAATCCATATTATGTCAAGAACCGCTCAACTAAATAAAGAGAAACGTCAGTCCATCATTACTTTAAAACATGAAGTGTCTTTTAGTCATTAAAAAAAAAAAAAAAAAGGATTAGAAAGTGTGCCCATACTTTTGACTGGTACTATATGTAGAGGGCAGTTCCAAGGCCAAGTCTCAACAATTCTGAATTTCTGCGCAAAGCTTATTTATATCACTGTAAAGTAGGATAAACAAATCATGCGTATATATGGTTCTTTGGATAATATGAGTCTAAATGTAACATCCAAAAGGCGGGAACCAGCCAGAACACGATAGCAGCGCTGTGCACAAAGCAGTTTTCAGGCTTAACACTGACTGACAGTTTCCACTTGCATTATACAAGCTACTTGCTCAGATAACATGGAGTCCTCTAACTGAAAACAAAAAAAAAAGGTTTAATGTTGTTTCACCCAAAGTTTACATCTATGTGATTTTAGTACAGTTTAGATAAAGAGGTCGAGTGAAGGGTCCATATAAAATCTGCAAATTTTAAGTTTCTTGTGGGATTATTTAAACCTGATTCTTAGATTAAGCACATTTAAGATGATGAATCTTTTTTTGTAGGACAATTCACACAAATAATTCCATGTTTGAAATTTGCAGAAAAAAATTTATCGATGAATGAATGCTGAACAAAATTGTACCTGCATCATCCTAAACCTCATTATTGTTTCTATTTCTCTCTTTTACTAATCCTATCCCATGTCTCAGCTAACCCAATCCATTTCATCATTCTTTCTTTCTTTCTAGCTATTTAGCCCTGTTCATATCCTAGTCTTTATCACGATCAGTATCTTTATCTTTTATATTAAACTTTCAATCTAATGCTTCCTTAATTAATTTAATCCTTATATCCAACTTAATTTAAGGTCATTTCTTGATTCATGCTGTCATGTTTCCTGTAATTTGTGGCTGTTTGCTGTTATGGAAGATATATTTCTTTAAATGTCTTGCACTTTGGACAGATTTATCAAGATTCATTTGAGCAACGCTTTCTGGAGGAGACAAATCGGTTGTATGCTGCGGAAGGTCAGAGGCTAATGCAGGAAAGAGAGGTGATGTAGCTGTTTACAGTGTCTGCTTTTTGAGCATTATTCTGTATATTTGTAAAAATGTTGGTCTTGTCTGTGCATTTCAGAAAGCTCATCATGTACTAGCTATATAAACATAGCTGTGGAACACACTGGGCCACATTTATCAACTTTTACTGAAAGGTTGTGTGTAAAAGCTGAAAAAGGAGTGGAAATGATTTTGACTCAATTCTGTGCCAATGAAAATATGTAATAATATTAATAAGCAAGCACAGGCATTTGTTTACAGCTTCTGGCTATGCACGGACAGACCGTTCTGTCCTCTGTTTATACAGTGCTGTTTCTTTTGTCCTCATTAAATAAGTAGTTAAATGAGGAGGTCATTTGTCTTAATTTATGGGTTTGGATTGGCTCGCTTTTTTATCTTTCATATTCTTTATTTAATGCAAATGACATGTTTTTCAGAAAATTTTCTCAATGGTATCTTACTCCCTGACCTAGTGAATTATTATCATGAGGACATGTTTTGACAGAGACTACAGATCACTTCTGCAAGTCTCTCTGGATAAGGTCATCTAGTAAATGCTGTAAATTTAACAAAAAGAAGTAATTTCCACTTGTCAGTATATTCCTGATATAAATGTGCAATATTCCATGCAAATTGTGTAGTTTGCAGTCAGTCAAATGGAGGTTTGCATTAGTTGGTTTTCTTACTCCTGAATTTGCACACACTCAGTAGCACGAGTGGATCTGAATGCCAGATCTCTCGTGTAAACACTCAGAATGACTGATGAAACAATCTGTTGGTATCTAGCTTGATAAATGAGGCCCATTGTCAGTCACCTAATGTATTAATTATTATTATTATTTTATTTAACAAATTGGCAGCTATGAATAAAGCAAATTTGTCTCCTGAAGGTGCCTGAGTATCTCCATCATGTAAACAAACGCTTGGAGGAGGAAGCAGACAGGGTCATCACCTACTTGGACCAGAGCACGCAGTAATGCTTAAAGTCATAATCAGCCCTCAAAAAACTGATGTTTATTATGGATACTGGAAATGTGACTGGCTTTCTGTGTTTTCCATCTGTTCTAGAAAACCCCTCATTGCCACTGTGGAGAAGCAGTTACTTGGCGAACATCTGACTGCAACACTTCAGAAAGGTACTAGCTTTGAAGACTCATGAAAGAACTCATTTTTTTTTTGGTAAAGAAATTATTTAAAAAAAAAAAAAAAAAAAGGAAAAAAAATGGCCAATTATTTGTTATGGTCCACTAGGGTTGAATCATCTGCTGGATGAAAACCGTATCCAGGACTTGTCTTTGTTGTATCAGCTGTTCAGTCGAGTTCGAGGTGGAGTCCAGGTCCTCCTGCAGCACTGGATTGAGTATATCAAGGTAAAATGGAGATCTGGGAATGTTGAGTAAGCTTCAATAATAAAAAGTAAAACCTACCTTCCTGCTTCTGCTGATATATATGTATTTTTTTAATGCTGCAGGCTTTTGGTAGCACAATAGTTATCAATCCTGAGAAAGACAAGACAATGGTGCAGGAACTGCTGGACTTCAAGGACAAAGTGGATTCCATCATCGATATATGCTTCATGAAGAATGAAAAATTTGTAAATGCTATGAAGGAAGCGTTTGAGACCTTCATCAACAAGCGGCCGAACAAACCTGCAGAGCTCATAGGTGAGGACCGCTTGAGATTTCTTGTTTGCTTGGGTTTATACTGCTTTACTGCAAGATTTATACTCTTCTAGTCTTACAGAATTTATAGTCATGTTTGGTGGCTCCTGTGTGAATATTACCATAATTTCTTTTTAGCCAAATATGTGGATTCAAAATTACGGGCAGGAAATAAAGAAGCCACAGATGAAGAACTTGAGAAGATGCTGGACAAGATTATGATCATATTCAGGTTTATTTATGGTGAGATCTTTGTTTTTTTTGTAGGTCACCCTTTCCTTCCCCCAAACCTAACAGAGAAACATGTTACATGTTTTGTTATCATAACTGAGCTTTTTTTCTTTCATAGGCAAAGATGTGTTTGAGGCTTTCTACAAAAAAGACCTGGCAAAGAGGTTGCTCGTTGGAAAAAGTGCCTCTGTTGATGCTGAGAAGTCGATGCTCTCAAAACTGAAACATGGTATTTGCTGCACATGGCTGTAATTCATTTAAGCTTGTTTAATGATACAGGACCTTGTGTCATTCTTTCACGATTAATCTTGTGAACAGAGTGATTATGGATTGCCTTTTTGTTGTTTATTTAGAATGTGGCGCAGCCTTTACCAGTAAATTGGAAGGAATGTTCAAGGATATGGAGCTATCAAAAGATATCATGGTGCAATTCAAACAGGTAACAGGTTTTTTTTTTGTTTTTTTTTTTAACCAAAGTCCACTCGACTGGTTGAGTGCTCATGTGGCATCTTAACATCTCTTTTTATCTTTTGGTCTCGCATGTCAGTACATGCAATGCCAAAATATCCCAGGTAACATTGAGCTGACTGTGAACATTCTCACTATGGGTTATTGGCCAACGTACGTCCCCATGGAAGTTCATCTGCCTACAGAGGTTTGTTTGGCAAAAAAAAAAGAATGTCGAGGTTTTCTTAACCCAACATTATAATGCATTGATTTATAATTAGGATGATTTTCATTGTTTATTTTTATTCTCCAAGATGGTGAGGCTACAAGAAATCTTCAAGACCTTTTATCTTGGGAAGCACAGCGGAAGGAAACTACAATGGCAATCGACGTTAGGACACTGTGTGTTAAAAGCTGAATTCAAAGAGGTATGCCAGTTTTGGGGAACATATTGGGGTGGGGGTGTAAAACATGCAGGGAAACAGTAGCTTTTATCTTGTACATTAAAGTTTCTGAGTAATAAAGTGCATTCTCAGAACAAAGATGAACTCTGAGCTAAATTAATGTTATTTCTGACACTCTGAAGGGGAAGAAAGAGCTTCAAGTGTCACTGTTTCAGACATTAGTTCTACTGATGTTTAATGAAGGAGAAGAATTTTCCTTGGAGGAGATCAAACCGGCCACAGGAATAGGTATGTGTAAATACAGAATTATTTTCAATGCATCCTCGTTTAAACGTCACCATGATTTCTTTGGATGATGATGAAGTCTAGTGTATAGTGATCTGGGGGGAAAGCTGTCACGTGATGCTGTGATTGAACTCTGGAATGTAGCCAAAAATGACGAAACATCACAAATTTCTGCTTTTAATATAATGTGAGAACTTCATAAATATATTTGACCAAAACAACATGGAATTAAAAAAAAATATATCTGCCTGCAAGGATCACACTGGGCAAAGAGCCACTTTTTACAGATTGACTGTTTTTACCAGTGTTCCCACACTGGTTCTCACACTGAATGTCACAATTGGATCATGTCCTTTTTGAATACAGTGAATCCCTGCAATACTGCAGTTCACCTATCGCGGGTTCAGTGCATCGCAGATTTTCAAATTTTGATTCGTGGAATTTTTTTGGCTTTCGCGGGACTCTGGAATATAAAATAGAATTTTAAAAAATGTTCATTTAAACATTAAAAGAACATGTAAATTGAAATAAAACAGGAGGCACTGTATTTCATCAGCGGATGAAAAGTGAAAGTAGCCGTGTAAGCCACTTCTGCGTCAGCTCGTGAACAGGAAGTGACCTCATCGGCAGTAAGCACGCATGTAGAATTTTATACGTTGTTAAAATGACAAAAGTGTTTAAGAGCATAGGAAGTGTTAAGAGTGTGGAAAAGGTTAATAAAAAAGTGGAAATGGTTTATAAAGCCTTAAAATATCTATTAAATAATAAAAATTAATGTGTCTTTGCAGTATCGTGGTTTCACCTTTCACGGGGGGGGGCGGAATGTAGCCCCCGCGATAGGCGGGGGTTCACTGTATATGCATGCTATAGCAAATTGGATATAAGCCCCTTCATGTCCGTTCCTGCTGTCATGCTGCAATCAGAATGCAGTTGTAGTTTTCTTTCTTTTCACTTTTAGGGGAAACCTGACTTTAAAACGCTATAAATATGAGTTATGTGCAGAAACATATTTTGCTTCATGAAAGCCTGTAGTTTTGTACAATATACAGTTTTCTGTGCACATCTTGTACAAAATGCAACCCTGTGTTTCAGATGCATGCTGTTATACATTTTTAAATTTGTCCATTAGTATCATAATGCAAAATATTTCATTGAAAACAATATTAAAAATAAGGCTAATAATCTTTTCAAACGTGTACAGAGGACAGTGAGCTGAGGCGAACACTCCAGTCCCTGGCTTGTGGCAAAGCAAGAGTTCTCACCAAAACCCCCAAAAGCAAAGACGTAGAAGATGGAGACAAGTTTTCCTGCAACGACGATTTCAAGCACAAGCTCTTCAGGATTAAAATCAACCAGATCCAGATGAAAGAAACGGTCCGCACCCAGTCATGCCTCTTATTTCATCAAGAAGAAACTCTTGTCTTGGAGATTACTGAATATTTTTTTCTGCATTACAGGTGGAGGAACAAGCTAGCACTACAGAGCGAGTTTTCCAGGACCGGCAATACCAGATTGATGCCGCCATCGTCCGCATTATGAAGATGAGGAAAACTTTGAGCCATAACCTCCTAGTGTCTGAGGTTTACAACCAACTCAAGTTCCCTGTAAAGGTGACCTCAAACGTTTGTTCGGTTTTAATTATATACTATAAAGGCGTGTTTTTTAATATGAAGTTTAGTTTTTTAACATGCAATAACAGGAAAGGCCTAAGCCATATAAATGTAAATTCATGCCATTTGTTTGTCTTTGCCTTGTAGCCTGCTGATTTAAAGAAGAGGATAGAGTCACTCATTGATAGGGACTACATGGAAAGAGACAAGGAGAACTCCAATCAGTATAACTATGTGGCTTAGAGAGAGAGAGCGAGAGCAATGCAGAGAAGGAAGGAAAGCATGGAGAATAACAAGAAAGAGGAGATTGTTCTCAGTAAACATGTGGAATAGAATCCTCCAGTTATCTTTACCCTCTTTAACCCAGTGACCGACAACTGAATGGAAATTGTTCTCCGGGGTATGTTCTTGGCCAGATTGCATGCCCATTAAAAGAAATGTATTCTTCAGTGTCAGAGTTCCTCTCTTTGAATCGGACAATCCCAGATACATGATTCCCACTCTCACGTGTGGGTTTTTTTTTTTGTTGTTTTTTTTGTTTGTTTTTTTTTGCCCCCTCTTTTTTTTTTTTTTCCTTCTTAATTTTCTGAAAGTAAAAGTGTATTTATTTTTCAGAATCGGTTCCATGTCCATTTTGCTTAGGACATCCCTTTCTGTTGATTTTTACATCACATTTCCTTTTAATTCACTGTGCATCCTGTGCAAAATGTAACTGCGTGTAGAGGAAAAATGGAAAGATATTACTAATAAAATGAGATGTTTGTTCAGTGCTGTAGCAACACGAGTGTATAACATTTTAAAAATAGGATTTCACATATTGTTAGCCTTATAGCATAATTGCCTAAGTCATATTTCAATGAACAATTATGCTATGAGCCTAACGATATCTAATGGGAAATCTATTCAGACTGAAGCAAAGTGTCACTTCTGGAGTCTACAACAGGTCACAGATTACTGAAAATGGACAAAAAGGTTTGAGACATTGAGCGGCAGAAGCCAAATTGGAAGTACTAAAACTGTGTGCCAAAATGGATAAAACCAAGCACTCATTATGTTAGACTAATTCATGCTCCTATACTTGTCAATACATCTAGTCTTTTTTTACCCAGATTTTTTTTTTTTGTTGGTTTTTTTTTGGGGGGGGTAATTTTGTGTTTATATATACACACACATTTCCCCACACCCACCTTGCAAACCCCACTTAGGCATGGATTTATTACTGCAGATTTAGTTGAGCCTTGGACAGAATTGCAGAAAGGTTGAGCATGATTTTCTAATGAAAATCCTGTTTTGTTGTGGTTGGGGGGTAAACTTTCTGTTTATTGGGAATGAAGTAAACATAAAGGATCAATTTTTCCAGAAACTGAACAGTATAAAAGCACAGCAGTGTTATTGAATTATCCTAGCAACTCATTGGCATATTACACTGAGAAGCTCCTGTATGGCATCACTGGATGAATAGAGTTGTATAATTATAGTGTTTCGATAAATCATAAGTGGACAATTATCCCTTGTCTGAACACGTCTGCTTGTTTTTATTGCTTCAAATTAAATGGCTGTGTTTCCATGATTGTCCTTTTTCTATTCCGCTACCTTTTTTTTTTTTTTTTTTTTTAAAGGAGTATTATCTGGCAAATTTGAAAAGGCGGTTTTATAAAAGACTGGCAAACTGGTTTTATTCAGCCTATAAGATAATTGAGTCTTAAGTTTTATGGAAAAAAATTTTTCCCGTAATTGTACGTAGGAGAAAGAGCACATCACATCGTATTTCTAGCCACTGAGCTAGTACCAGTAAAGCAATGATTCTCAAAGTGGGATCCATGGAAGGCTAAAGATGAGTGTATTTTCTTCCCCATATGATGAAAATGACAGCATACTGTTAACAGAGTATTTATAGGGTGTCCCAAACCTTTGGACCCATAGGCAGTTATTTACTTAAATACAAGCGTCTTCTGTGCCAAGCCTGCCTCAGGTCACCCCACAGATTTTTAGCTGGATTCAGGTCTGGACTCTGCCTAAGTCATTCAAAAACATTGATCTTTAGGTTCAGCCATTCCTTTGTTAATTGAAATGTATGATTTGTGTCATTGGTGTGCTGAAAGGTGAAATTCCTTTTCATCTTCAGTTTACTAACAGATGCCTGAAAGTTTTGCACTAAAATTGACTGAAATTTGTAGCTATTCATGATTCTCTCCACATTGATTAAAAAAAACCAAAAAAAAAAAACCCAGTTCTGGCTGAAGGAAAGCTACCCTAAAGCATGATGCTGCCACCACCATGCCTCACCTTAGGCATGGAGTTCTTCTGGTAATATGTTGTGTTTTGTTTTTTGTTTTACACTAAGCATACCTTTTGGAATTATTATACCTTTCAGAATTGGTCTCATCAAACCATAACTCACTGTTTGGGGTGATTTTAAGGTTTTTATTTTTTGATTGATTGATTTATTTATTTTTAGAAAGGGCTGCTGTACAACAGCTTGATGTCACATGTAGAGAGTAATCATTTTACATCAGATCCTGCAGCTCTTTTAATGTTGATGTAGAACTCTTGGCAGCCTCCCTGGTGTTTTTGTCTTATTTGTATGTTTTTGAGGGATCTTGGATGATTTTTGAAATTCTCTCCAATCTGATATCTTTTGACAAGTGAGATAAAGTCCCTGTGGTGTAACCTCATTGTGGACTTCATGGCTTCAACAGTCATGTCAAGGAAATCCTACAGCAACACCTGGTATTTATTTGGGGTTAATCAGAATGATTTCATTAAAGGACAGATGTATGATGATAACTTTTGAGCATAAGACTGAATGTGATTGGTTCAGTCTGAATTCAGCCACACATCAATTTTAACAGGGTGTGCACACAAATGAGACCAGGTTCTTGAAACGTTGGTCTGCTTAAAGTGTTTCAAAATGTTCTGAAGAATCTGACAATATATTTTAGTTACATTTTTTGCACTTTGCAAAATCCGCCATTTCATTATATATTCTCTCTCTCTCTCTCATATGAATAAGCATATTGCTAACATTAATACTATCAGCATCTAAGACATAGTGTGATTTGTCACTGGAAAGTTCCAGAATAGAAAATTCTATTACAGGTGTAATAAATAAACAGACATTATATAATAATAATAATAATAATAATACATTATCATGATCATATTGCAGGTTTCCTGCTCATAGCTTGAGTTGCCGTAAAGAGTGAGCAGACTGTTGCCGTAAAGAGTGAGCAGACTGTCGCAAAAAGGCGTCGTCTGTTGTAGGCACTGCTGTGCTGTGTTGCTGCACGACGTGAGAACTGAATCCGGTTTCTTCATTGAACGTCTTGTGTTATATATCCTTTATTAATGGTTAATTCCTAACCTTTTTGTATTTTTTTTCCCCCCCATTTCAAACGTAACGAAACCCAGCACAGAGGACAGAGACACGACCAGCAAAATGTTTAAAAAGTAAGGTTGGGCTGAGCCTGTTAGCCCATTTTTCAATACACAGATTCACCCATTTACAGTTAGCTTATCAACATATCTGCCTGTAAATTAAGTAGATGTTTTCATTAATGTACTGATAATGATGATGATGAGATCCCACTTTTGAAATTAGCAGTTTATTTCGCGTTAGTATCTCGCTTACTAACCTGCTCTCAGTTTGTAAAGCCAGTCTCCACGCTAGCTTAGCCAGGAAGTTCACTCAGCGTGCCGTGCTACGTTCATTATGGTACCGGTTAATTAATATTTCCTGAATGGTTTATTACATGGTTAAATGTATTTATGTGTACATGTGATCCACGGACATCCTGCCATTTGCGTTTCCTGTGTGTGGCAGTGATTAATTAGTAGAAAAGGGGAAATTTTGCCTGCTGAGAACTAAGTTAGTAACGCTTTACGTCAGAAACTGTAACAGGAGTAACTGTGTGAGGGAGGATCAGTCAGTGAATTCATATACATTTTCTCTGATCAGTGCTCTAATCTGACCAATGCTGTAATCAGGTTTCGATCGAAGAGCTTTGTGAATCATGTGGATTGTACTTTCCTGCCCTTTTTTCAGTATACTGGGCCCTGAGTTCCTAACCCTGGTCCTGGACACCTCCTTGTCCTGGACATTCAGATATAATCAGATAATTATGTGTTATTCCTGAGTTGACTGGTGTGTTCTATTATAGCAGCCAAAATGTGCCGCACAAGGCGGTTGTTCAGGATCAAGCCTGTGAACGCATGTACTAAAGTATACAAGGAATAAACCCCAGTCGGTGCACTATTGTTATGTTTGTAGACATTACACCTTACAGTATGATAACACAGGCAAGGACATGGGTAACAGTAATATGACCCGATTGCTGTGAGAAGACGTGGATGCCGTACAGGTTTAAATAAAATTGTGTGAATGAGCTTGAACTGAAGATGTGTTAAGTGGAAGGATTATTATTATTATTTATTCATTATTATTTTTTTAAATTCAGCCCTGGGCACGCAAATAGGCACGTGGCTTCCACAGGCATTCCGCAAAATACACGTCAAGAATATATACCTGAGTCATTTTCCTGCTCTATATCATGTTAGCATTTGGCATGTTCGCGTTCACGCCCAGCTCATAGCACACTAACAATCTGCTTTGCTCCTGAGACTCCTGAAAGATAAAGTCAACGTGTTGGCTCAACGTGAGAACAACTTACACGTTCATCCGTTCAACTCCTGACAGTCGAGACTAAATGGGGACGTAACTAAAGGACTAGTGTTGATGTCTTATAATCGTTTATCTGAACAGTTCCTCACTCCCCCATTTTAATTTTTTTTTATTCATTTTAATAATCCTGTTGTACATGTTTTTCCACTTATTTGCTCATCCAGGTTTGATGAAAAGGAAAATGTCTCGAACTGTATCCAGCTAAAGACCTCTGTAATCAAAGGCATTAAGAATCAGCTTGTTGAGCAGTTCCCTGACATTGAACCATGGCTGAATCAGATCATGCCCAAAAAGGATCCAGTCAAAATTGTCAGATGGTATGAGATATGTAACTGATGTAAATGATGTATATTTATGTACTTTTGTGAATTCAGAAGTCTTGCTTAAGATGACGTTTTCATTATATATTATTGATTCTTGTCTGCTTCCCTTGCAGTCATGAACACATTGAAATTCTGACAGTAAATGGTGAGCTGCTCTTCTTCAGGCAGAGAGAAGGACCTTTCTACCCAACCCTCCGACTCCTGCACAAATGTAAATCTCAGAAAGCCTCCAATACCCTGACCTGCATCAGCACAGTTTAATGAACAGAGAATAAGCATATCCATGTTGATTACTTCTTTATTATACCACAGCACTGTTGAATTCTCTATTCTGGTTGGCCAGAAGGGACTTGTATGGTTGATGCTGCATAAAGTAAATCTAATAATAAATGTATTAAAAGGAGCTGTTGAACAAGGAAAAGTTTAATTGTTGATGTGGGTTCCCATTTTCTGTAACAAACTGTTTACTTAGTGTTGCTGGAATGACAACTGGCACTGGAGAGCCTTCAGGAGAGAGGATTTTTTGTGCTTTTTGGTTTCTTGGTAAAATGACAAGGTGCTTTCTTGTATTATTAACTTCAAGAGAGAAAAAAGTAATGCTGGTGAAGGGCCACACTTTATAGCTGCTCTAACACAAGTGATGACATGAAGTCAGTTGTTTAAGGGACACAATTCCACGGCATTAAATGTGATAAGAAAAGTGAGTTTTTAAAATCCACGTCATTATTTAATAACATGTAAAAATGGTTAGTGTTGAAAAAAACATGATCCTATAAGGCAAATAATCAACAATAACAGTGCTGTTTGTCAGGCTGCAACTCAAGACCCTGGCCTTTATAGTTTTCCTATATGTCCTGTCATATATTATTTCTTACACAACACTAATTATGTCAGAATGAAAATTCTGGTGCAATCTTAACATAATAGGTTAAAATCATTTAAAGTGTATTAATGGAAAAACAGATTTTTATTATTACGGGGGGGTCGCAACATCTCCTATTAAGAAATATATATAACATTGTTTTCTAGTGAAATGTTACAGACAAAAAAAAATACGTTTAACCCACTATCCAATATTGGATTCATTACTCTGTCTTTTTCTGATTTATGCACAATCTGTTACTTTACAGATCCTTTCATTCTTCCACACCAGCAAGTTGATAAAGGAGCTATTAAGTTTGTTCTCAGTGGTGCGAACATCATGTGCCCCGGGCTGACGTCACCAGGAGCGAAACTTTACCCTGCTGATGTGGACACAGTAGTAGTATCCTCTGAGTTGCCGCACCGAATATTTTATTAGAGATAAATGTTGCACTCAACACTTACACTTGAATGTCACAGTGAATGATGGCAGGTTATTTTTGTCCTTGAGTCATTGTGTCAGGCTATAATGGCAGAAGGCAAGCAGCACGCGCTGTCTGTGGGTGTGATGAAGATGTCTGCAGAGAACATGTAAGTGGCTTTGTTCTTTTTTTTTTTTTTTTACACAGACATGAGATTCATGGCAGGAAGTACCAAAACATTATGCATCTCTGAAAAACTTGGATTGTGTGCTGTTTTGTTAACATGAAATGTGTTCTGCATGAAGGTTTTAACGTTGAAGGCTTTATCAGAGACGTATGTAAATATGTCACTCTCATCTCAACCATTATTACGTGTGAAAACAGAGAGAAGGTCAACAAGGGGATTGGCATCGAAAACGTTCATTATCTCAATGACGGACTCTGGCACATGAAGACATATAAGTAACAACACGAGAAGACTTCTGTATGTTATTAAAATCTCTGAACTGCCAGACACCACTCTCTGCCTGTCTGCTGTATGTCAACGGCAAACCACACTGAAGATGATCAACCTAATGCACTAATAAAACCTGCATTCGAACCAACCTGGAGTGATGTTTTTATAGGTAGTGTTCTTGTGTACAACAAGCTGCTGCTCTCCAGTCTAAACAGCAGTGTAAAGTCACTGAAACTCAACATTTAGTGTTCCATGGTGAAAGGTGCTTGCACATCATCCCAGAGCGTCTTAATTCCACAGGAAATACGTGCACTAGGCCTGTTGGGGATGTTACTGGTTGTAATATTTAGAATTTAGTTCATATATGATGAACATAATACTTTCAACTGCATGAGGCAATGCAAAACGAACCCTTGCATTATAAAGAGTTGCCAGATTATCAGGTAGAACTACTTTCTATTGTATCTACATTCCTTGGCTTTTAGCCCACACACAGACACATCTTATCTGTTGCTTTGTGTCCTTCCTCTCCATGCATCCATTAGTGTAAACAGCACCATAGCTGACCAAATATTGGTAGGTTTCATTCTCAGTACAGCACTGACATTGACACAGTACTCTCTCTGGTAGCCTAGTGGTCAGGGCATTGGCCCTTCAGTTGGAAGGTTGTGGGTTCAAGGCCCAGGACCAACAAGGTACACTGAGCAAGGTACCCTCCCTGGGCGCTGCGCTGTTCAGCTGCCTCCTGCTTCACTTGGTGAATGCAGAGAAGTAATTTCACTGTCACGCTGTGGTGCGTTTCACGTGTGATGAACACTAGTATACATTACCTTTATGAGACCTTTTTTTCTCCTTTGGGTATGTGTGTACATTAAAGACGTTGAATCTACAGGAGTCAATTTTATTATACAGTGAAATAAAAAAATAAAAAGCACCTAAATTAGTTGAATAAGACATGCCTACAGTCCGTATGTTTCCGTCCACTGTGTGAATCTTCTATTAACCATTCACATGATCAGTTTCTAATTACAGGTCCCTGATCCGTTGATCAGATATTTTTGGTTTTCTATTCATTCTCAGTGCAACAGTGCTTTAAAACTTCCAGTATAGTTGGTATAACTGATACACTATATGGTAAAAAGTTTATGGACACTTGACCATCACACTCTCGTGTTTTTGACCCACTTATTCCAGATGTAGTCCCTCTGCTGTTATAATGACATCTAGTCCTCTGGGAAATCTTTCCACTAGATTTTGGAGGATGGTTGTGGGGCTCTGTGTTCATTCAGTCACAAGAGCGTTAACAAGGTCAGGCACTGATGTAAAGTCAGGAGATCTCAGGTGCAGTCGGTGCTGCAGTTCATGCCCAAGGTGTTCAATGAGCTTGAGGTCAGAGCTCTCTGCAGACCACTTGAGTTCTTACACACCAACTTTGGTAAACCATGTCTTCATAGAGCTCACTATGTGCACAAGAGCATTGTCATGCTGGAACAAGTTTAGGCCTTTAAGTTTCAGTGCACTGAATTTATATGGCTAGAGCGTTAGAGAATTCTGGATAATTGTGTGTCTCCAACTTTGTGGCAACAATCTGGGACAGGAATTATGTATGAGTGCGATGGTCAGGTGTCCACAAGCTTGACTATATAGTGTAGACTCACACCCATATTGCTACTGTCATTGTCAGTAGGGTGTTGAGAATGAAACACCACCATAACATCTGTGCAGTGACAGTCCTGTTGGAATACCTTACATTTTATGAACATTTTTATATACTCTTAATAGTAAAGGGTCAACTCTGCACATAACAATAGTAAGACTTTGTTAGAATGAGATTTAAGGAAATGTAAACATTCATCTCCCTACTAAATATTACTTTGCAATAATTGCTTAATGGTACTGTAGAGGACAAGTTATGTCTTCTTGGTACTTGGAACTCCTTGGTAGCAATCATTACTGATGATTTAGAAATAAAAATCGTGCCAAATATTCCTACCATATTTTAAGACAAAATAAAAAAAGTGATGCTCAGTTTAGGATCCTATTTGCCATCTGCTTTCCAAATTAGTTACAGTCTCAAACTATAACATATAATTTTTGTCATATTTGCAAAATAAAAATGAGACTTTGCACGTTATTTTATTTTGATTGCACATTTGATTTTTCAAACTTAAACCAATCACCAGTTTTCTGTGATAATCAATCAGAACCCAATGATCAAATTAATCCAGTTTTAAAAAGAAATGAATGCCTCATGAATTCACATTGCTTCAACCCACATATAAAATAACCCTCAGCCAAAATACATACACACAAAAAAAAAACCTAAATCATAGCTTAAAAGGTCCTCTATGTAGGATTTTGAGGGTAAAAGTATATTGTCATTAGTTTATAATAGCCTGTTACTACAAATCATTGTTTTTCTAAGCTTAACCCTCTCCAGGCAGGCGTTGCTGATTTGCAACAGTCAAAATATCAGATTTTTCCTGTTAATAAAATTCAAT
>JAQLOM010000002.1:10911729-10927607 GCA_030068315.1 Chrysichthys thysi
ACATGCCCCTGTCCCAACTATTTTGAGACCTGTAGCAAGCATCAAATTTGAAATGAGCTCATTTTGTGCATAAAACTCTAAAGTTTCTCAGTTTGAACATTGTGTTATCTATGTTTTGTTGGGAATAAAATATTGGCTCATGTGATTTGAAAGTCTTTTAGTTTTCGTTTTATTCAAATTTAAAGAACGTCCCAACTTTTCTGGAATTTGGGTTATAAATTAATGATGAGGTTTATTCATTACTAGCGAACAAATGAAGTAATATTCCATAAACACAACCTTTATGACACCCAGTACTTTCTATCACAGGGACACAAATTGGGAGAGGCCCAAGGGATACGTCATCCTTTGGAATAGGCTTCAACATGACAAATGTTTTCTTCTGGGCCTGATGGAATCTAGAATAAAGTAAATGCTGAGATTAGCTAAATAACACTATCACAAACATCATAAAAATGATTTCCTTGTGGCAGATAAATTAATTCTTTTCTATATGGGTATGGGACTGCCTCAGTTAGAGTGACATGTTAATGGGTGTTGATTTGAGATAAATGCATCAGCACAACCTCACTGCTAGTTTTGTTTTTTGTTTTTTTAAGCATCACTGCAGAGTTCAAAATAATGATGGTGTAGAGGTTAAAACACACACACATTCAATAACACCAACTGTTCAAGGGAAAAGATGTACTATAGTCTTTAACTATATTTAAGCTGGATGAGATAGGCATGTCAAATGAAATAGACAGTAAGTGTACACAGTATTAAAAAAGAAACTCAGCAATGCTCAGCAGGACATGCACACACAGGCCATGAAGAGTTCAACAACCACTAAGATACAACTGCCACTTCAGTGACTGAGAATCAAACACCACACAAAATACATTTTCCCAGATGTGTCCCTGTGGTGGTCCCTTTCCAATGGTGCACCAATTCCCTCCATGTTTTAAACTTTGCTGCTCTACCATACCTTTTTCAACTAACTAACAGCCCTTTAAGAGAGAATGTAGTTCGAGCAGGGAAAACACTCAAATGTGCAGGACAGGAGGTACAGTACTCCAGTACCAGGGTTGGGAACGCATGCACTGATCTATAAAGTAGATGAGGCTGACAAATTGTACATTGCAGCCTATAGAATACAGTCAGTAATTATATACCACCAAAATGCACCTGTATGGTAAGGTTTACAGTGTAGGTGTACCTAATATATGCTATATGGCTAAATGTTTGTAGACACCTGACCATAAAAACCATATATTGTTAGCCTCGTAGCATAATTGTCTAAGTCATGGTTCATTGAAATATGACTTGGGCAATTATGCTATGAGGCTAACGATATGCTTTTTGAACTTCCAACCATCCATTATCATATCACGTATCCATCGGGGTTGCTGGGAAGCTGGAGCCAATCCCAGTTCATTTTGGATGAGAGGTGGGGTACACCCTGGACAAGTAGCCATACTATCGCAGGGAGAGCACAGAAACAAACAACCATTCACAATCACACATACACCTATCGGCAATTTACTTTACCCAGTTGACCTAATCTGCATGTCTTTGCACTGTGTGATATGAGGACAGCATGCTCTGGACTCAGAACCTTCTTTCTGTGAGGCGACAGTGCTCTTTGAACATCCTGTCCCAAAGTTTGTCCCCCTTTGACGTCATGATAACCTTTACTCCATTAGATTTTGGAGTGTGGCAGTGGGGATTTGCTCATTCAGCCACAATAGCATTAATGTGGTTGGGTACTGCTGTCAGGCGAGGAGGCCTGGGATGCAATCAGTGTTTCAGTTCATCCCAAAGGTGTTATGCACACCACTGGAATTCTCCAACTCTTGAAGTCTTCATGGACCTCACTTTGTGCGCAGGGCCATTGTCACGTTGGAACGGCTTTCGCCCCCTTAGTTCCTTCGTGTAGCTCCAGCAAACGCACACGTTCTACACAACTATGTGCTTCCAAATGGTGTCAACATGGAGGGCCACATCTGCCCCACAAAGGCAGAACGCCATAACATCACATTACATAACAAACAAGTTAATGTCTTTTGCCTTTGTAGGGCAGACACGTAGGTGTAATGCTCAGGTCTCTACACACCTTTGACCATACAGTGTATAATTAATGTACCTAATATGGGTTTCCTTCAATCCCTTGGAACACCAGCCTCCCTGTTTGTTCATGCAGAATTGAAAAGATCACCTGTATTTCAATCCTTGGTCACTAGGTGGTGCTAAAGCTCACAAAACATCAGCTGGCCACCAGACTCCTGCTGCTGCTGGAGTGTACAGTGTCCTTCGCCTGCACACTGAATCACGTCTTGTATAGGCGCTGTCTGTTGTGTTTGATAAATATGTCTACTACCACCGGCGGCGGAGAGTTCGGCAATCCTCTGCGAAAATTCAAGCTCGTCTTTCTGGGCGAGCAAAGCGGTGAGTGGCCTCTGAGAGAGATATTCCCGGATGACATTCCAGAGACAGCGGTGATTAGGCAGGCCGAGGCAGAGGATGCTCCTCCAGCTGACAGCCGGGGCTAAATTAGCGCCTGAGCTAGCTAGAGGCCTCACCGTTGTCAAAAAAATAAAATAAATATATATAGAGAGAGACGGAGAGAGAAATATTTGCCCCTGAACACTTAGAAACACGTTCTCTCAGCGACTACACAGACTTATGAACAACAATAAGCCCCTCGTTATATTGGGGGTCGGGTACACTGTGCGCTGCGTTGAGTAACCCTGGCTGTATTCCTGGCTTGTGTTTAATTTAGATTAGCTTCCACCCTGCCCACATAAGCTTCGACGTTATGTATAGCTGGCGCATTAAAGTGGATATATCACCTGCTTTATATGACTTACCACCATATTTTAGGCTACACAACAGTCCTCTGTTGCATCCTTGCATTTACAGGCATTTCATCCAAAGCGTACTCTTCTCTCAGCTTGCTAACAGACGTGGCTAGTTAGCTAACCCCCGTCGCTAGCTTGCTACGTTCCCAGACAACGCAGACAGCTAACGCTGTGGCTAGTTAGCGAAATTTCCCTGAGTGTTCCTGGGAACACGGCGTTGCTAGTTGATTTTCTGTATTACATGTATGTCAAAAAATAAACATTAAAATGAATATCCGTGTAATGATTGTGTTTTAAGCGAAATGACGTGTAAATGCGTGGGCTTGGTTGTGTGTATATGTTGTCAAGTTTAATTCCAGCCTAGCTAGCTGGCTACAGGTGAGTGCTAAATCTTTAGCAGTTTAATTTCCATCAACGCGCGTTTGTGATTAGCATGATTAGCTATGTGAGTTAATCAGGGATGTGTCCGATAACGTGATTCATTTTGCGTTACACGCTGTCTCCATTTTGCTGTTATGATTTCGAAGCAACGTGTCAGGGTTAAAACGGAGCTAGCATGTCGGTCTTTATTCAAAGGAACCGGAGCTGGGAACAGACACCACCCATGTTGCCAACTCAGCGACTAGAGTTCAGTGACCGCATGCTGTGTTACATGATGATGTGTACAGGGATATACATCAAGAACATTTCATACTATTCGAAATAAAATCTTGTTGGGTTTTTTTTCCCCTCTTGTTTCTGCAGTTGGGAAGACTTCTCTGATCACCAGGTTTATGTATGACAGCTTTGATAACACCTACCAGGTACAACAGTAAACCACATCCCTCACTGGACATACATAACATAGTAAATGAAGAAACCACAGCATTCTCTGTCTTTGTGTTAAGGATGATTTTATGACGAGGCTGTGAACAGGATGGCTTGGTAGATTGAATAATGCATGTTCGAGTACGCCTGTGTTGCTGTGTTGATGTTAAATGTTTATACAGTGTTAACTACCTAATCTTTTGTTGTTGTTGTTGTTGTTGTTGTGACTAACAATATTCGTATGAAATTGTATTTAAAAGATGCATCATTAGGTACAGGATATTTTTTCCTTCTGACATTTTTTTTTCATCTGGGGAAACGAAGCGAGATTGCTTTCTCAAACTCATGATGCCTTCTTCAGACAAAAAATATTATCTTGGTGTCTGTGTGTTGTGATGTGTATGGGACAGATTTACCCACCTAGGTAGGCTGTCTATGATAGCCAGTCTATGATAACAATACTGAGTGTTTGAAAACAGCATTGGAATATTAACCCATTAACTGCCAAATTTTTCTTCTGAAAATTTATGTATTTCTATTAATTTACATCCAAATAGTAACAAAAACCTCTACTTTCAAGAAATATGACTTAGTTTTTCTGAAATTTCAATTTTTAGTCAAAGTTCCAAATGGGGATCATGACACATGCCATCTATTTTTTTTTTTTTTATGCCATTCATTGAATGATCCCCAAATGGGGACCACAGAACCTAATGGGTTAAACAGGTCGTCTATGTGTGATTTTACTCATTTAAACAATAAATGTTTTTTGTGTGTGTGTGTTTTTTTTATTTTTTTTATTTTAGGCAACAATTGGCATTGACTTTCTATCAAAAACCATGTACCTAGAAGATCGCACGGTAAGCAGCTTTTATCCTTCATTCTGAATGCTTTCATAAGTGTCAGCATGTAGAGTTTTGTCTGTATTGTTTTGGATGACACAGATGTTGATTTGGTTTATCTCCCTTGAAACCCACAATGCCTTTTTTTTTTATTTTTTTTTTTTTATTTTTTTTTTTTTAAATGTGTTAACTAATATGTATGTAATGTGTCAGTGGTTTGGAACTAGCATGATTTGCAGCTTGATGTTTTTCATATTCATCCAACTAGCCCACTTTTTTCGTTCTGTACAACAACATGGCAGAGGCATTTCAGTTTTCATTTGTTTTAGATGTGCACGCTTGTACCTTATTACAGCCATTGTGTCGTGCCTTGTTTTTTTTTTGTTTTTTTTTTAAGTCTTTCATTTTGCTTTGGTTGTGTCTTTGTTCACTCATGGCTGTTTGCCCAATGGGGTCCTTGTGATTCTTGTTGCACGGATGCTGATAGATTCGGCTCCAGTTGTGGGACACGGCAGGGCAGGAGCGTTTCCGTAGCCTCATCCCCAGCTACATTCGTGACTCAGCAGCTGCTGTGGTGGTCTATGATATAGCAAGTAGGTCGCTGGGGCTCCTGCTTCGCCTACAGCACATGGTGGAGTAGTTTTGGGAGCTGGCTGGGGTCAGTGGCCCTTGCAAAGCTTTGAGTATGTTGGACAACTCAGAATGTCTCCCTGAGCAACACTGGATAAATGTTTGGATATTTAATACAAACTCGACGGAAAACTAATTGAATTTAGTTTCCAACAGAGTAGCTACAGTAAAAATGCGTTTATTTTTAGGAGATGGGGGGAAAAACCCATTTAGTCCATTTTAAAGCAAAAACCACACACCCAGATGGTGTTCATGCATGACGGAGCAGAGTGTCCAGCAATACTTCAGCACAAAACACCTTGGCAGGAGCAGAAATGAAGAAATTCATCACTGAAATCATAACTGCTTGTTTGCATGGAATGATTCCTTCTAACATCTTGAAATCTTCTAGATTCACTGAAGAGTGCATCTGTCTTATTTGTTTAAGATTTGTGTACTCTGGTTTCTGATTATTTCCCCCCTTTAACCAGGCTTTCTTCCCATCTGTTCTGTTTACTGAATTCTCATTTATTTCGCTGCTACTATTCTCTGTTGCATGCTGTTGACTGGGTCCTCAGGTTCGGCTGCAGCTGTGGGACACTGCAGGGCAGGAACGCTTTCGTAGCCTGATCCCCAGCTACATCCGTGACTCCACTATCGCTGTAGTGGTGTATGACATCACCAGTGAGTCAGAGCCACTCATTTGCTCAGCCACAGCTCTGTATTCCTGAACTAGCATAGTCTAGCAGCTAGTGTAAGATTTAGTGTGGTATTAATATCAAAGCATCCTGTGATGGCGATATTAAATGGGCTGTGTGTAAGAATTATCCACCTGGTGAATTTATACTCCACTCACCAAACAAATTAAGGGCAATGCATCACCAGAAAATCTGGATGTCCACCCCTATCATAAGAAACCAGGAAATACACAGTCCCTCCTCCTCCCTTTTCATTCATACGCATCTGCACTCTCATAGATTATAGCTTAAGCTTTAATATTTTTTAAATTTTTTTTTTTAAAGTCAATCCACTGCTGGGTTCATACAATCTAGTTTCACAGTTATCAGTTTTATATATTAAAAAAAAAAGCCAACTATTACTTAACAGCAGGACAAGAATTTGCAAAAATACTCATCATCTTCACATGTGGCATCAGCCTGTAGTTTGTTTCAGCTTGCTTAGCTCAGTTTTTAGCAAGAAAACACAGCCACAACAACTTGCATGTCAGTAGTGCACAGCATTGCTATGGCTCACGGTTCGGCAGAAATGTAACCTTTCTTCTTAATAATGCGACTGATCATACCCACTGCCTGTGACTCAATAAAATAATTGCATAACTAAATGTTTTTGAAAGTTGTGAGTATGATTGTGTTCTTATAGTTTGCCAACATTTTGCACCCAGCTATTGTAGAACCTGCTTCTAGGGATTTGTAAACATGAAAGCACTCCATCCAAAGATGAGAGTTTGCAGTGTCCAGATTTGTGAGTGAAGATAGTGTGTCGGCATCTGAGATCCAGACTTTGGCTGTTGTTTTGTGTTTAGTTTGTCCAAATACAGTTGGCATTGCAATTCAGTTTCTCCCAGTAGGATCCCATTTCTCTGTTTTCCCGTCGCCAACAATCCAGCGTATTGACGCGAAAAGGCAACCGCATGTCCACGGACTTCAGGTGTTTCTCTGAATTGTGTTTCTCTTGTCTTTAGGTTTAAGATGGCTCTGATTTTGTTATTTACATTACATTACTGTCATTTGGTAGACCCCCCCTTATCCAGAGCAAGTTACATTTTTTTTTTTTTATCTCTTTTATACAACTGAGCACTTGAGGTTAAGCCTTGCTCAAGGGCCCAACAGTAGCAGCTCGGCGGTGCTTGGATTTGAACTCCCGACCTTCTGATCACTCGTCCAATGTCTTAACCCCCTGAGCTACCCCCTGCTCCCTTTTAATTGAATCTATTAGAACGCTGACGCTGCCAGTGGTGTAACCGCAGCGACTTCCGCTCATGGTGAGGTCACGTGCATACCCTCAGGCAGTGAAATGATTTAGATCTGGGGCAGACTGGACACTACAGTGACTTGAGGTACAAAGTGGTGGTTTACTAGACGGATGGGCAGTGCTGTCTCAGGGCTAGATGGTTAGCATAACTTCATTCGAGGTCTCAGGGCTAGATGGTTAGCATAACTTCATTCGAGATCTCAGCAACCGTACACGGGCATCTTTGATCTAATGTCAAAACTGTTATTTCTTCACAATGTGTTGATAATTTTGGTAAATTGTTTTGAATTATATAAACTTAAACTTTTACAGATTCTCACACATTGCCCCTTTAAAGCATCACATGCAATACATTATGTACAGATTTACATTTTCAGCTTGTCAAGATTTCATGCTTCAACTAAACTGCTTTTCACCGTTTGCCCAACTTCTCTACTAATAGTTTACATTCTCTGTTTCCTCTGAGAGCTTGCTTTAGTGCATCTTCTCTTTACACAGTGATTAATCAAAGCTGAAACAGATGTGAGTCTCACCACAGCTGAACTGAAACTATTATTTCTCTCCTGTGCTGTAGATCTCAACTCCTTCCAGCAAACATCAAAATGGATAGATGATGTCAGAACGGAGAGAGGAAGTGATGTCATTATCATGCTGGTTGGCAACAAAACAGACTTGGCTGATAAAAGGTATAACATGGATAAGAATAGCTACTTGTACTTGTACAGTTGTACAATTTTATAAGAGACTTTCTGGCTTGTGAGAAAATCCTCTCTCAGTCTCCAGCTACAAAGACTTCCTTCCTTCCTTTTCAAGAATTGGGTGTTGTAGATGTGTTCTGTCTCATTTCATTTTAATTGCTCCTTTTGCTTTTTATGATTTTTGACGTGGCTCCTTTTCATCACCAACTTTGCAAACGTGTTATTCTTTTTTTTTTGTTGATGGTTAGCATTATTTTTTTTCTTTAATATGCCATTTTGATTTGTTTTGATTCCCGTTTACCACTTGTGTCTTTCCATTCTCCATTATGATTTGAACCATTTCCTCACCCTCCCCCCTTACACTGGACCATGGCAGGCAAGTTTCAGTAGAAGCTGCAGAGAAAAAAGCACGGGAGCTCAATGTGATGTACATAGAGACCAGCGCCAAGGCTGGTTATAACGTCAAGCAGGTGGGTCTCACAGTACAGGCGTGCAGACAGGAGCTGATCATGTCCGTCACCTTCCCATAAGATTTTAATTTCTGTTGTGGATTGACCACACGTCATGAATGGTCTTCTCTCTGAATGTTCTAATGATCATCTTTTTACTTTATTGACCTTGTGATATTGTCTTGCTTGCACTGCTGTTTCTTTTTTTTTATTTTTTTTATTCTTAGCTCTTAAAAGCGTATTTTAGGAAAACTAATCTTTCTTTTTTCCCCTCTTACTAATCTAAAGTTCAGTTTTTCTCTTTCTCTCTTTTCTCCTTGTTGTCGTTGGCATTTTCCTCCTTTTCTGTTTATGTTCCACCCTCCCTGCTCGGACCTGAGCAGACAGATCACCACGGAGGAGGGCGAGCAGAGGGCTAAGGAACTGAATGTCATGTTCATTGAAACCAGTGCAAAAACTGGCTACAATGTCAAACAGGTATAGACGCAATGAAATGAGAATAGCCCAGCCCGTCCGCCAACCCTTTCTACTACTGCCACCTCTCACTCACTTTTGTCTTGCTGTCTCTTTCAACCTCACCCAGTGCTTTTAGACACTTTCTTCACAGTTCATATGCAAAAGGACTGTGCTAAGGGCTGCAGCTGGCTCTTCTTTTGCTCTCGCTTTTAGGCTTTGGTTTGTTTGCTTGCCATGAGGTTCCTCTGCATGTTAGTACAGCATGCTTTCATATGGATGACATGATTTTCATGTCTTTCATTAGTAAACAGGGCCTATAGCTCATGCTGCCATTATAATCGTTTGATCCTATTAGGGATGTGCCTTCTTTCTAATTTTAATGTTCAAATATCTATAAGAGTTAAGGGAAGGATACCGGGTTTAGAGCTAGGATAGGGGAAGATGGCTTTAATATGGAGAAATCAAGCATCATCCTGTACTAATGGTCCATTGCAAGACATGTTATTAGTAATCTGATAGTATAGTAGTATGGACTTTTTACACATTGTACTTAGTACAGCAGTGAAAAACGTAAAAGCCTTAAGATGTGTAAGTTGTACTTAACATGATAAGAAATTAGTATGTTGTGTTTTGGACACCATGATAGTGCTGCTCTTTGCATTAAACAGTTGGCCAATGAAGTGTTTCTTTCCTTTTTTCTTTCTTTCTTTTTATTTTATTTTTTTTTAATTTGAAGTAAAGTGGACTTGGTGCATTACAACTTCCTGCATTTGAGTACCCAAGCACAACCAATGTCCTAAATAACAGACAATTCCTAGTGATATGTATATGTGATTGAACCTGTCTCTGCTTATGTTTAATAACTTTACCATAAAACTGTGAATTTCACTCTTCTTACAGCTTTTTAGACGTGTTGCTGCAGCCTTGCCTGGGATGGACAGTGCACCAGAGAAAAGCAAGGAGGACAGTATCCTTTAAAACGCACATTAGGTATATTATATGTGCTCGCCTTGGATACCTCGTGTGTTTTATCTATGCTCATAGTGGTTTTAGCACTAAAAAAAAAACTTACTTATTAGAGCTGTGTTCCAATATCCATACTTTCTGTACTTACTATGCTTAGTTTGAGATGGTCAAATCTTGGAGTGTAGAACAATATACACTTTTTACACTCAACGGCCGCCATCTTAGCTTACGCAGAAGAGGCAGACCCAGACTTGGCTCGAAAAATAAAACAAAAATGGCTACCGGAATGGATTTTCCACGCAGCCTGCATTAGCGGAGTCCTTTTGCAAGCTAGAAATCTGTGAAGGGTTAAAAATCTGTTCGCTGTTCAAAGTCGGGGATGATTTTTTTTTTTTTGGCAGGATGACGAGCCGCGGCGGCAGGCGTGATCGTAATTTCCGGTAAGTGCACCATGGAGTAGGTGATTTGGAACAACACTTACCTACTGAAATCTGCTCACTTAGTAAGTGTGGACAGTGTACTACATGTAAGTGTACTCACGAAGGTATGGATATTGGAACACAGCCTAGGTTCTGGTAAAGAAACTTTTTACTGGTTCATTTTGGTCAGAGTGAAGCCTGTTTTGTTGATTTCACGTCTGTTTTAGGAAAGCTGTGGAGATGCTTTGCGTGTATGATCTAGTCATCCTTAACTGCTGTCTCCTCAGTGATCGATATCAAACTGGAGAAATCTCCAGAACTGCCGGTGACTGAGAGCAGCTGCTCATGCTAGTAACCGCTCCAGACCCACACCAGCCCGGCCTCCTCCCCACCAACAGCTTGTCTCTCAGTGGCCCTGTGCCATTAGTCAGAGCCTTTTATTTCCCCTCGACTCAGTGACTTTTCGGAGTAACCGTGTGGATGTGCTATTACTCTGTATTAAAACAGATTATCAAAAATATATATATGTTAAAGGAAAAACAGTAATGAAATTTAAGCATAGGTTCTACCCTCATTGGATTCATAGCTATCCTGACTGCATGGCATTGTGTATGATTGCAGACTGACACGGCTCAATTGCTCTTGCACTTTTCTTTTGAGCATCAGTGCCGTCATGCTCATCATTGTCAATTTGTTTCAGACTGCCTAACTCGCATATGTTGGACCAAGATCCTCATCTCATAATGCCTTATGATTTCATTTCAGTGAACAGAAAGGGAAAAGCTTAAGGAAATAGCCTTGTCTATTGAAGAACTGTACGCATGTTACACTGATTTGTATTTTTTTTTTTGCAGTTGTAGTTTTGACATTTGTTTTTCATATAACAGCTGAAGGGACAGTTGTGACATGGATACTGAGGGACTTCTTTTAGCTCTAGATGATTGTAAGGTTAAAGATTCTCACAATATATATTAAAAAAAATTGAACAGGCTAATTGAATGTTATTGAATTTGGTGTTAGGGATTCGTACAAGTAGAGTCATTTGTTTCAGGGTTATAGGTGTTGGCCAAAGAAGACTTGAGATAAAATAGGAACATTTTAGACATATCTCTGCATTCTGGTCAGACCCTTTGTCTCTTTTTCACCCTTTTCCCCACTTCATTAGGAAATTGCATGGAATTGAAATGCACCTAACTAGAAGTGGAAAGCTGTGGATATACACTGAGAAGATAATCTACATACTTGGGTTCTTTGAACATGCACCCTGTATTATAACTACCCATAAATTGTAATTATGACGCCTCATCAACTGTAATTAATGAATACCTAGATAACACCTGGATGGTTTCTTGGAAGCAAAGAAATGAGTTACACACTAGAGGGTGTACTGAATTTCAGCAGCTGCATCTGGTGTCTCTGTGCCCGCTGCACTCTCTCTCTTTTTCTTTCTTTCTTTTCTTTTTTTTTTTTTTTGCCTTGTGTTCAGTAAACCATTGAAGGACCAGCATGCTCTCTGAGGGTGGGTTAAACAGAAAAGCACCAAATCCCAACATTGTGATTTAGAGGGGGCTGCTGATTTGCATAAAGCTGCAGAGGTTTCTGTTGAGTTATTGGAGTTTTTTTTTTTTTTTCCTTTTTCTTCTTTCCCCCTTATGCACAGCTATTGCTTAGTGTAGAGAAACGTCTTGAAGAGTTTAACCACGTGTTGCTAATGCTCGTTTTAAGACTGTTGGTTTTATATGTTAATTTATTTATCTCACTAAGAACAGAAAATGTGTTGTGTGCTTGGCCTTAATGGCAGTTATTAAACACTTGGGAAACAGTCAGCTGATTTTATGGCTTGCATTTCTGCTTTGGCTACTGTATCACAGAGACCTGGTTGTGTAATTTTCTCCTCACTATGCTCATGTTTCTGTCGGTTGTATGCTCTGTGTGTAGTTTCCAGGATCTGGCTAGGCTGGATCTATAGTTCTGTACATGCACTTCAATGTACATTCTTTGACAGCACCAATACACAGCAAGCTTGTTTGGAAATAATAGCATTTGACATTGTTTCGGTATGTAAGTATTTAATTACAAGAGACATCTCTCCTGAACAGCTGTACACTTATTGTCACTGATTGAATACTCCGCTGTGTGCTATTCTGAAGTGTGTTTGTCTATTTGAAATATGCTGTCTTACTAGTGTTTAGCAAAAATTTATGTGGGGATAAAAAAAAAAAAGCATTATCTGCTGTAAAAGAAAAAAAAGTTAAAGAAACACTGAAGTGTATGACATGAAATAAAGATATTTCACCAAACATTAATCTTACTCAAGGATTTATTTTGAAAGATTTATTTCATGCAGCATGATTCCCCCCCCCCTCTGTGTGTGTGTGTGTGTGGACAGAAAGAGGAATTGGAGAAATTCTCTACTTGTACAGTTTCTAGCAAAACTCAAAGCTCCTGTACGTGCAGTCTAAAAGTCTACCCTTAGCTATAAACTGTCCTGGGTTGTGTCGTTGTCCTCAAACATAACGAAGAAAGTCTTTTGTCTTTTATCTTTTCTATATTTAAACTGAACCGTGACGTGTCCCTGTTGGGTAACACTGTCCGAGAATCTGTCCCAGACCAATCCTCCTCTACCCTTTTATCCTTATCTTCCCGGCTGAACGCCTCGCTCAGGAAGTTTCGGTGAATGAATAGCAGCTCACATTATGGACATGCTTCCGGCGCGTGAACGCACGAGCTAATTGATGTATCGCGGTATCAGTGACCACACCCACTGACGACCAAAACTCTGTAGACACGCCTCACATGACGAGGAAGTGAAAAGGACACCGCAGTGTACCTATAAACGCGATAAAAGTTCCTCTAGAGACTTTTAAGTCTTGTCACGGCGCGACGTTAAACAGGTTTCAGAGAGTTATATCCAGAGGAAGGTGCGCGCGCTGCGGCTCATAGTGTACACCTGTGTAGGTAACTCACTCCGGAAGTAGTGATACTCAGAGCCTTCAGTCAGGGCTGCGCCGGTTATCACGGAGCCTGGCGTGGAACCGGAGAGCACAGCAGGACTATCTGCACACACACACACACACACACACTGAGGCGGCTGCGTGTGCCAGGGGAGGTTTCGGTTCTGCTTGAAACTGCGTTTAAAAGCGGAATCTCCGCCAGGTTCCTGCTCCTGGAAGGCCCGGGTCTCCTTTCACCATGTCTCTGGGCGCAGACATCATCCCAGGTGACGCGCTTTTCTCTGACTTCAAGCGACAGTGTTTGGGGACGGAGAACTGGCTGAACAAGTACAGTAAGAACGGAATGGAGGTGTGGGTCGAGGTGCCCTCTTTAACCAGCTCGCCCCAAGGGACCAAAAACATCTACTCCAAAGTGCACAAAGTCAAGGTGAGTGGTGACTTCAAAGGCCCCTGAGTTTACATTACACTCCAGACTCGGTTTTTTTTTTTTTTTTTTTTTTTTTACAACTTTGTAGGCGACGTTTGGCTGAAAATCAGCATGCTTCACCTTATGAATTGTTCACCTCAGAGCTCCTGTGAGCAACAAGTGCCCTAAAGGCAAAAGACCTTGCTTAACTTGTCAGAGTGAGAAACTGAGAAAAATCACTTTAAAGTTTAAATATTCTAGATAGGACTCCCAAAATGGCCCAACTAGTTGTGAAAGTTTGGGAGTCTTAACTATAATACTTTTGTCTGGACAAAACAGAAACTTTTAAAGTCCTTTTTTTTTTTCTTTTCAGTTTCACACACTGACAAGTTCAGGACTTTTGCCTTTGTAGGGCAGAACTTCTGGGAGCTTGCTGTCAGTGTTCCCAATCCCACATGGCTTCAATTTGATGTTTATTCCTGTGTTTGCACCCAAAGAGGGGTCTTGTCACATACTGTAAAAAATCTATATATAAAAAAAAGTTTCATAAAAGTTTTGACATCACTGATATGTAGACTATGCTATAAAGCGTGGTGACTTTGATGTAGTAGCAGCTACATCAGGTGCACTTGAGAAAAGGTGCCTTAATTATAACTTACATTAATGGGACATTGTAGGAAGCTTGTTTACTTTCACCTGTTGTGTCCACTCGTGCTAGTTCTCAAACTTAGCCTATACAGTGTATGAATATGTCATGGATTAAGGATTGTTCATCTTGCACCCAGTGTAACATTGCCATCAGTGATGTGTCTGCTGCTACAATGTATGACGTCCTTCACGACAACGTCTATCGAAAAACATGGGACCCCGCAATGCTGGAGAGCTTTGAAATCGCCCGCCTCGCACCCAATGCTGACGTAGGCTACTATTCATGTGAGTCTTACAAGATATATGACGTCTTACGATTTCTTTATGCTGTGGGATCTGTCAGGTCCTTATAGTGACTTTATCACTCTCTTTATATAATGCATGTCCCCTTAGTTCTCACCTCTTTCAATCACTTTGTATGGACTGGAATAAAATGAAATGAAATGAATATAAAAATGATTTGTTGTTTTACCTTAATGAGCTACCTGACTGCCTTCAAATTTTCATGGAGTTCATGGGAACTCATGCAGTAACTCATATTGATTGCCTCATTGTTCTACTTTATTATACATTTATTATGAGATTGCAACATTTTTTTTTTATGCAGCCAAGATTTTTTTTTTTATTGTTAAGACATCATTTTTACAGTGTGCTTTTATGTATGCATACTAGTGCAAGGGTTCACGAACTTGTTTTATCCAGTGACTCCATTTTACAGGCTCACAAGAACTTCTCACACCAGTAAACATGGGTTATGAGAGGACTAGGCTTGTGCAGTGCACTGCAGCTTATAAAAGCCAGGAGTCTCAAATAATATAAAGCATATAAAATATTGTGTAATATGACAAACATCTGTTTCCACTGTATATGATCACAAAGTTTAAGACATTCCAAGTTCGATTGTTCTGCTCTGCGGCAGTTAGTTTGCATTTTAACTGACTTCAGAGAGCGTGCTACTGCAGTAGGCTACACACTGAAATATTGCCCAAGTGTCGCTTGGATTAAGGGTACACACTAGACAATGTTACATTTTAATGTTGTATTTTGTAGTGTTTTTAGTTAGTGCCTTGGGAAAATGCACTTATTTTTACTCATGCGCTGCTATTGTTTTGTGTAAAGGCCACTTTGATTAAAGTTAGGGCAATGTTAGAGGTTCTCGGTCTTAAACTCATGTAACCGCTTCTAAGCATTAGGAGTTAAAAATTGTCACCCATATTCTTAAAAGATTTTGAACATTTTCCATGTGATACACAGGGCTCTGTCCCAGACCACTGAAAAACCGAGATGTGATAACTCTCCGTGCTTGGCGTGCTTCTGAAGATGAATATATCATTGTCAATTACTCCGTCAAACATCCGGTATGTTGGTCAATGCATATAAATCTTTTTGTGCTCTCTGTGCATACTACAAAATTTAAGGTTGACATCATTGTTCAAACATTATATAAGCATGAGCTGGACAGGAGATTCTGTTTACTGAACTTAATGTTGGTGTTTTTTCACATGGGTAGCTCATGCTGGTTCTTGTTTATTACAGAAATACCCTCCACGTAAAGACTTGGTGAGAGCCGTCTCTATTCTGACGGGTTACCTGGTGAAACCAACAGGGCCAAACAGCTGCACCTTCATTTATCTCTCACAAGCAGATCCTAAAGGTAGGATAAGATCTCTAGTCCTGTACAAATATCTCGTATTCTACTTGCCAATATAAAGAGGGCTGAGGTGTGTGTGTGTGTGTGTGTGTGTGTGTGTGTGTGTGTGTGTGTGTGTGTGTGTGTGTGTGTGTGTGTGTG
>JAQLOM010000002.1:10936832-10946869 GCA_030068315.1 Chrysichthys thysi
CGCCTCTCACCCGATGTCAGCTGGGATTGGCGCCAGCTTCCCCCCGTGACCCTGAACAGGATTAAGCGGAAGAAGACAAATAAAGACAAAGACTGTATTCATTCCAGAGGGAAATTCAAAGATTACAGCACCAAAAGTAGAATGTGCAAGCAAGAGTAAATGCAGGGCCTTCACCTCATGTGAAATCAGCAGCAGCTTGAGAAACTGGCCAGGACACTGGGAATATTCATAGATGTCCCAGAGACAGTGCTTGGGGGAGTGAGCACCAGCCCAGATTGGGGCTCTCATGCCCCACTGAGAATGTTGTTCTCCTTACTTAATGGAGGACGTCACTCATCCATGAAGCTAGAAGAACATCTATTCCTATAACACAAATATAGTATTGAAACTAATTTGTGAAGACAATAATAATTGCAGTTCTATTCACTGACATGGGAATGGGCAGGGTTAAAAATTGTAGTGCAGCCAGGCACTAGAGGTCCTCAGAAACATGTTGGATTCACTTTTAAACCCTGGAGCACCCCTGGGGTCATATTTGACCCTAACTTTTATTTCACCCTTATATTCAAGCCATTCATTGGTTAGTGGACATTGGTGGACATCCCAGGAGGTCTCATAAGGACAAATCATAACATGTAGGAAAAGGTTAATTAAAAAAAAAACTGTTTTGGGGTTCACGGAGTCTGTATCATTTTAACCAATGGAGATATTGTTCCTATTACGATAAATTAGTCTGGGTTTTCCAGGGTTACGCCTCAGATACAGTCATTGGTTACAACATCCACCCATATAAACCCTCCTGAAACCCTTCAGTTTTAATATTTAAAGTTTTTCTGCATAAACACAACCATATTTTGGTTGAAATAAACATGTCTGAGAATACCGGTAAATTGTTTTAGGTGTACATTTTTACTGTCTGTCCCCTTGTAGTGACATCAGGTCATATTTGGTGTGATATGTAAATGAAAAATTTGAAGTCATTGTACAATTAAGAAATTCATAAAATGAAGAAATACGTTCTTGAAATTGTATTAAATATTGAAGTTGTTCCTTCAAATAACCAATGGTGTGACGAAGTATTATTTGGGGTCCATGAGTCACCCAGGGCTGAAGAGGGTAACAATCATGGACAAAACACGAGGAAGTTATTCTGACTGGAAACACATGGAAACATTTTCCCCCTTGCGTTCTTCTCTTTTGCATCCTGATGTCCTGATTGCCTCCATCTTTGGCTAAGGCAGTACTCCACATTTTCTAAGGCTCTGGCTTATTTTATTAGTCTGAGGCTCAACAGGACTTCTCTTCTATGAAACAATATACGTACTCTTCATCACCACAACTCATCTCATCATCATCTCTGCTCACCTTGTCTTGGAGATTTTCATCACCCTGAGCCTGATCAATCATTTCTTCACGCAGCAGCAACTTGAAATCAGAATACCGAAGTCTCTTCTTCATACAGCTCCTAAGGCATGATGATTTTCATTTGAACTTGTATTGAATCCGGTTGTTAATGGCAGCAATGTTGAAAAAAATGAAGCATTGTGCAGACTGTCCATATTCTTGTAAGGTTTGGCATCCATGAATATTTTCTTGCATCTGTAGCTTTCAAAATCCAACACCAAAACATTTGGAGTGGTAAGAACAAAACTTTCAATCTTGTTGGACATGGCTTTTCAGAAACAAACTGCCTTACAAGACAACCACACTTAAAAGAGGTCATCAGTTTATCTAAAGTTTATCTATTTAGTCTTCCTCAGAAAAAATGTCAAGATCATTTGTAATTTTGAGTTACTGTCAAATCTTGAAAAATCAGTTATATTCATATTCATTGATTTGGCAGTGATCTGAAGCCTCATCTTTGCTTCATAGCCTCAAGTACTTCTCTGTTGCAGGGTTCAAACTTAAGTGATAAAAGGAAAATAACAATTTAATATACAGTGGAACCTTGGACTGCGAGTAACTTGGTCTGTGAGTTTTTCGTAAGATTTGGAAAACTTTTTAATAAATTTTGACTTGGTTAACAAGTCATGTTTTGCAATATGAGTAGTATTCGTCTGCCGAGCCTCACGTGATCATAACTTCTCTCTCTCTCACTCACTGCAGGATTTTGGCTTCCACGCTAATATATACTGTTACTGTGTGTGCTCACTTATCTGTTTAATGACAACACAATGTCGCATTTCCGTGAAATCCTCAAAAGGAGGCAAAAGCAGTGATCATTGGATAGTTTCCTTGTTAAAGCCGCACGAGAAGAAAAAGATTCCAGTGAACGACTGCAGTGATTCCATGAGTTGTATTGAAAGTAACACACAGTAATCCTCCTCCTCTCTCCTGCTCTCTGTCATGGATCTGCACATACAGCACACCCGTTTGGCACTCCCAATAGCGGTGCATGCCTGAGGACTCGAATAGAATACTTCCGGGATTTGCGCCATGCTCACTAATTATATAGACTATAAATAGACTGACTCATGAATGCTAAGTTTGCGAAGCATTAGTTTGCGTTTCCACGCGTTATCGCCAAGCCATGTTCTAGTGTTTACCTCGCTCATGTTTTGACTCTTGTTTGTACTCTAGTTTCTGTGTTCTTGTTGTAGCCTTTGATATTCCTGTTTCTGACCCTCTCTCATCTCCCTCACACCAGCCACAATGCTTTTCAAATCTAAAGTGCAGGTTATTTTGTTTTATGTATTTTTACTTTATATTTTGTATTAATCATTTTTATATAAATATTTCTGGGTTGTGGAGCGAATTATCTGAGTTTCCATTATTTCTTATGGGGAAACCCGCTTTGATATACGAGTGATTTAGATTACAAGCATGTCTCCGGAACAGATTATGCTCGCAATCCAATGTTCCACTGTACTTTTAGCAATATACATAGTAATAATATTACTATGAATCTACCCTATTTCCTTAGGAGTGAAAATAAACTGGAAAACAGGTAGCAAGTCCTATTGTCCAGTATACCATTCATAAGCAACAGTTTTCTTTATATTACTAAAACCTTTTTTAAATTGTACATATACTTTTTTATATTCTAAATAAACTGAATATCACCCCCAGAAACACATCTACATAATTTTAATCATTTACCCCCCTTGCTGCCAATAAGATGGCAGCCATATTGAAAAGGTCAAATCTCAGCTTTTTCTAGCTCCACAGTCCTACAGATGTGACATCTCTACAAAGCCCATGATGTCCTCCAAACAACACGACAGCATTCAGCATGATTGTGTATGATTCTTCAGATAGAGACCTTAGATTTATGTCTCCCCAGAGGACAAAAACAGATTACCGCCATTGTTTCGACCTCGCAGCACACATGCATATGTTTTGTAGTTATGAATCTGCAGAGAGCACTGAAGCAATGGGATGCATTTGTTCATTTTCCCCCTACAGCGAATTTCTGTCTACATTTCATGACTATCTATAAAATCAGTAAGCGTTTGCAATCAGGCTGCCTCCACTTCTCACCACTAGATGGCGCCCGCGGTCTGTTTATACTCCAAACCTCCGTCGGGTTTGTCCAGCAAACAAGTTACTACACCCTCAGCTCGGCGTTATGTCAACAAAAAAAGCTTTTGTTCTCGAACAGTTTCCTCACCTGTGTAAATAAGGGAAAGTTAATAACAGGAACACAAAACATAGGTTAATGTTTCATCCGGGGGCTCTCAACAAAGGACACTTTTCTGCTTCAAACAAACAAAATAAAGCCAGAAACCATGGCCTTGTTTGTATTATTTTAGGACACATAAACCTTTAATCTGAGTGAGCAGGTCATTAGGCATGTGTGTCATCCGTGCCTCCGTGTAGTAGTGCACTACACACACCCTCATCTCATATGAACCACACACACACACACACACACACTGAGTAAAGAGCTCTGCCCCTACCTACGTGTCCGTAAAGCGTCCGGAGTGCGTGTGTTTATGGTGTTATGGCCTGAAAAGTGAAAGAACTCCCTGAGAGTGTGATTGAAAAGTGTGAGAAAGGACGCTGTGTACCTGCCTCACATGACACACTGAGGTCATATGGGAATAGTAAGGCTGTGTGTGTGTATCCTGGGACTGTGTAACTGTTCACGATGGTCCATAAATACGGTAAGTCAGTTCCCTTCCTTCGCTAACTTTGGCTAACCTGCTTTTTTAGCTTTTCACCTAACTTCTGTGGTGAGTTTCTGCATGCCAAGCGACTAAAGAGTCACACCGAGTTATTGTTATTTACCAAAAAAATGGTGTGTTATTGTCAGAATTTTGCGCTCTTGGATTTTGGAAGGAGTTCCAGGGAAACAGGAAGTGCTGGACTAAATTTCTGTCCATAATTTTGCCCGCGCTAGGCTATAAAAAAGGGGGAAAAGCTTGTTTTGGGTATGAAGTGAGAGCAGATTTTAAGGCAAGTGCTTAGTGTTGGTGTTGATGATATCTCTGCGCTTTAATTAACACCCACTTTTGATTAGTACCCCGGCTGCACTGAGCAAACAGTACCTAACTAACTTAACACCAGGAACAGGAGGACGTTAGAAAATGTCAAACAGCCCTACACGAGCTCAACATTTCACCCGAGTAATACGTCATACTCGGATGTGTGCGTCATCCAGACCCTAAAACCTCAGAACCGTTCTTCATGACGTCACACGGCGGCCCCGCCCCTTTATCCACAACATTTTTAAAAGCTGATAAAGACTCATCATGCTGTGAGTGCAATCAGAGAGACAGGAAAAAAGGCTCAGCTTCAACTTGTCTTTGTTAATGATATACCTCTGGTAGTCGGATGTCCTCATGAACTTAATTATGAGCAGTATTTTCATCCTCATACAGTATATACTGTAGATCTAAAGCTATAAGCAGGCAACGCATAGCCAAGTTTCTTTCCCTCTATTTGCAGATACTGAGAGAGCCGTTGGGCTGCTGAGGCAGTATCAGGCTAGTCTGACCAGCCCAGAGGAGCAGGCTCTAAAGACCAGTGTGGGCAAAGTTTCTGCTATCTTTGGCAGCCAGCTCTTTAAGGCCCTGTTGGGTAAGATATGTTTCTGGGTGAATCATGTCTCTGGACACATTAAGCCTTATCATTTTCGTGCTGGACAACACTGACTTCAGCACATTCCATGTGAAATCACTGTGTAGCAAGAAAATATTTGGCTCTGCAATAATCTGTTTCTTTGGTATGCCCTGGTTTGGGACTCAACCCTGTGTTTTAGTTATAATGTAATCATCTAGTCTCAGAAATACATTCTGGTATGATAAAAGTGGCCAAAAATGCCAGAGTCCCACGAGCTCATGTAGTGTATTGCTCATGCCTCATTTCCATTTCCATGATTGGGGTGTCCCACTGATAGTACATTTAAAATTGTTTAAATGTAAAAGTCATTTTAACCATAATGTGCTACAGATATACCTATATACATACAGTACACACAACAGATTAATAACACCAATAAAATCTATCTGTAGTGTTTAGAAAGCAGTATTTTTGCCCAAGTCTGCCCACTATAACTACACTACAGTACCCTGAATCCTAATCCGTTAAATACTTCCAAATCGTATTATTTTGCTTCAGTGTGCACAAGCCATCTTTTATATTGTACGTTTTGAAAAAAAAAAGGGGGGGATTTTAGTTGTGTCCCAAAGCTTTCCTTCAGCCCTGTTACCTGACCACATTCACCCTGATAAAATATTTGGAATATTCTACAAATCACATGTTCAATAGGAGGTCATCAGGATTTCCATAGGGATTTCCTGAAGACTATGGGAAGGAGAAAATTAAGTTGTATTGTTCTTTTTTAATGTTAATAATGTTTTGTGTTGTTTAGTAGAAGAAGGCAGGAGTGTATCATCATCTGCAAAACCCAAGTCAGCAAGTTTTTATGTAAATTTGTAAATCTTATACCATTCTCGCTTTGACCAACAGTCCTTTTCATTACCCAGTCTACTATAATCAAGAACAAAATGTGATGCTTGCTTGACCATTCAATGATCATCTTTGTGCTGCAGTGCTTTTGGGAATCTTGGCCCAACTTTGTTACCCTGAAAGTAAATTAATTATTAGATTAATATCCCTTAATATCCTGTGGCATTGGAATAGGTGATAGTTAAATGTGCAAATTCTTTGCTAAAAAAAGTCTAATCTGTTACTTTCATCCAATTTAAGAGCAAAGCAGCCAAATACACTGTATAAATGTTTGATACTGCGCATAAGCACAAACCAATCTAAAATTTTCCACTGAATTTACAAAAGTTTCCAATTTTTTTTGGATTCACGTGTGCATGTTGACCATTATTTGCATTTAGTGACATCCACAAAACTCCATAAAAGTTCAGTTGCACAGACAATTGGGAGTACAAAATGAAGGGTGCGGGAAAAGGCTGAAAAGCAGAAGTGAAAGCTTCCTTGGCTCAAAATATGGGTCGAAGCCTGAAAGACAAGTGGAAATTATTTTAGCTTGCTTCTATGCTAATAAAAATGATTATTAGTATTACATATTAGTAAATAGGCAAATGATAAGTCTTGTGTATGACCTGTACTCTTAGTCCCTGTCTTAGTGAACTAGCATTCTCATGAATGCCATACTTCTTGAGTTAGTACGAATGATTTACACATAAATCCATTTATATCCAGCTTCAATAATAAGGCCTGTTGCTCCCTGAGATGGGCTAACATGAATTTTTGAAATGCTTAAATGAATGTTTCTAAGATTCAACTTTAAACATTATAAAAAATAAAGTTATAAGGGATAAATAACACCTCAATTGGGAATCATACTTCAGTACATGTGAATTAAGCAAACTGACATTTTCCTGTCAATGACTTTGGCAAGGACAAAGGGCATAACATATGTGGTGAGATACTCGTATTTATTTCTCCGTGAACCTACAAAGAAATTTATTTCCATCAGCATATGGCTGTGTATTTTCTTAATTCCTAGGCCCATTCCCTAACGAACCGTTCCTATTATGATAAACAACAAGGCAGTGTGTTAGTTTGGGTTGCTATGAGCCTGTAGTGATGAAAGGGGCAGGTTCTTCCGTCATTCAGTCTCCCAGGTGACCTTAACAGGCCTTACTACTTATTTGTGCCCTCGCTAGATTCGAATGAAGGAGAAACAGAGTACTGGGTATTGGAATTGGAAGGCTTGCTCCTAATGTATCTGTTAATACTTTTATAATTGAGTATTTATAACAGTTACTCTTGTGCTAAGTGCTCTTGTACTTTTTTTGGACATCATGCTATTACATGTCTTTTTAACTCATAATGTAAATGCTCTCAATTATTCTGTGAGTAGTTGAAACCAGGTTTTAGAAACCACACAAGATAATTATTCGACAGATTCTGCAATAAGCCTGGATCGTTACTGGAGATTTTCCATAGGAAGGATAGAAACTAGCTTGTGTACTGTAGCGTTGAGGAGAGCCTGCACTGTCTCTGAGGCACAGAAGAAAATGGGGTCAACTTAGGTTTGGCTGTAAGAAACATATGGTTTTAATCAGCGCAGATCCTGGACCGATGTCACGTTGGGAATGTGAATGGAATATGATCTTACCTTTTATGATATTTCTCTTTATTTGGATTTTGATTCATTATTCCAGGCCCCAAGCCTATTTTTATGTGTCGGATTCAGTCGGATTTCATAAAGCCATATTTTTGTATTCCTGGCTGATACCTGTGTCAAAAAAACAAAACAAACAACTTTGTCACTGAACTCTTTTATCAACTTCTATCAGGTCTTTTTGTTGTCTTTTGTGGATAGGTCATTTTGGTAATAAGAGCATAATTTCTAAAATATTTGATACTGCCTGCATAAGAACGTGCCCATGGTGTATATGTCTCTAAATCTATAAGTTTCTATCTATTAATATAACGTTTTGTATTATTCATTTAAATGTATTCATTTACATTTATCAGGCTTATTATACAGTTATTCACCTTGAATCACTTTTCTCAGGACCGCCTATGAATTATTCAGTAACTACAGTGACGCTTTTAAGGGAGATCTGTAGTTATGAGAGTGAAAAATGGACTTTCCAAGTCCTGGGAGTTTAAGGAGTTAAGACTGTGCATTTCTGTATGTTTTATACTGCCTTCTGTCATAGGTGACGCTGTAATTATGGTAATGGTATTGGAGAACGGCACTCCGCCTTGTAACAAGCCAACCTCTGTGCTACGTGGGAGGTAGGGTGAGCGGCTGGGATGCTTGATGGGATGTCTGCATGATTGCACAATTTTGAACAAAGGTTTCCTTAACAGCAGACTCATCTCTTTGTTCCCAAACACACAAAACCCAGGGGAGCGCACAGTTCCCACAAAAGAGGTGCCGTGGTGACCCCTGTCAGGGCATAACAGATTTGTACTGTGTGGAAGAGACTTAGCCATATTGACGACAGTTTCCTGAGCCACAACTATAAAAGGGTTGTACATTCCAGCTTATGAAAAATGAGAACTTTTTTCTTCGCAGAGAAAGTAGATCTGCTTAAATATGGCTGTGGTGGGAACTCTGACTGGTTAATTAATGTGGGAGACATTTTGGTTTGTGTCCAGGAATGTGTGTGGTTTTAAATGGGAGTGATTTTCAAACGATTGTTAAAATTTTTCTGTTATTCAGTCAGGATTTCTATGTTTTATAAACTAGGCACAAACCTTTTGCGATCAACTGTGGCACTTATTTGTTTACTGAACATTTCATTATGCAAGTTAGAAGTGTGGGATGTTTTAGCATTTAATGTATTCAGCTGAAACATGCAGTGATGAATGTAGCACAATAAGGAAAATGAGCTCACCAGGACCAGTGCAGGTACTTCCTGCCATTTCTATTTCAATTAGGACTGAATTCACTCTTGGTGTGCTCTTTCCTTGTGTACATCATTACTGCCTACATGATGTTCTGAGACAGCTCTGAGAACATTCCTGAACGCCCATGGCTCTTTGTGACACATTTAAACATTGCTATTCATTACAAAGTTGAATGTTTTAATCATGCTTTGTTTTGAGGCGAGCCCTGCTCATTTGGGTTGCAGTTTACTTACTTTGTCTCTCTGTCTCTTTTATCTGTCTCCCTCTCTCATCTCACTCTGGCCAGCCGGGCAACATAACTACCTCCTACACAGTGTTCTCTTCCCACACACACAGACTTACATAGACACAGCCACGATGAGTCACATAGCCCCCATTCTTCTACTGTCTTTCCTAATGCACCTCTGGGGGACATCGACACGGCCCCTAACACCCGCTCATGCACAAATAAACATACCCCACAAATCTCGGGATTTTTCTCGCCAAGGGTTTCTTTTCAGTTTTTGCTATGAGTACTTGCAAATGCTATACTTTTTTTGGGGGGTGCTTTTGTAATGGGACATATTTATAGGACTAGTAAAGAAAGCATGGTTCACTTTAACACAGTAAAACAACAAGGAACACTATATCAATAGTTTTGTGTGTGGCTTTATGTTTGGAGTTCACAATCGGTGACAGCATGCCATGGATTGGAGAAGTGAAGAGAAGTGAAGAATAACGATGAGAAGTGGGCAATGGGGGGAAAAAAAGATTTATAGCTGAAATAAATCCCAGGAGGGGTATGGTACATGGCAAAAGGTAAAGATTTGTACACGGTATGCGTGCGATGTGGGCTGGATCAACAGTACGTTACGGCATAGTGGTAAGAGACATGTTGCTTATAATTCATGGGTAATTAACGATCTTTTAAGTGTACAGTGGCCAAAAATATTTCTCATATCGCTGTACCCCATGGCTCATATTGCTGTAAACACAGCATTTCTCATATATACACAGATGGCAAATTAAAGGGGGGAAAATCCAAATAAAATGTGTTAGTAAGGTGTTGGGTCACCACAAGCTGCCAGAACAGTTTCAGTGCACCGTGGTACAGATTCTACAGTCTCTAAAACTGTCCAGGAGGGACGAACACCATTCTTCCAAATAGGGTTGCACCGATACCACTTTTTTCCAAACCGATACGAGTATTTTTATTTGTGTACTCGCCGATACCGATACTTCTTAAATTGGATTTCCATGAAAGTGTA
>JAQLOM010000002.1:10999676-11012955 GCA_030068315.1 Chrysichthys thysi
TAAATAAAAAATAAGCGGAAAGACTTTGAAACTATCGAACATGTATCACATACTTAGGAAGGCCTTACGAGAAAATATGTGGCAGGCAAGGTCACTAATCATGATAGTTTCCAAGAAAACATGGTCCAAAGAGGACTGGGGTCACATCGACCCCATGGTACCAGAGCAGGGTTAAAAGTTATGGTGATAGGAATAAGAAGTAAAATTTAAAGTAAAATGTGTTTCTCCCTTATACTGTGAACCAACAAGCACAAGAAATAGCTTGTTTGTTTTAACAGCATCACAAGCTTGGCAGTAATTTAATCTTTAGGGAAAATACATAAAAGCAAGCTTTAACACGATGGCATCCATCTACAGAACAATGAGCCAAGTGTGACAATATTCTTATTTTTTAGTAAAATTCAAACGTTAAAACATACCAGTAAATTGATCACAAGGTGCATGCAGAAAATAAATGCATTCTTTAGGGTACTACGCACTATGTTCTAGGGCAGTAGGTAAGGTGTACAACTCCATTACATAGTGTAGTATGTAGCATGCAAACAAAGTAAGTGGGAAGCTGTTGGGATTCAGCCTAACCTCAAGATGGTGGATTGTGAAAAGTAAAATGAAATCAAGGCACAAGTATAAATGTAAAACAATGATTGTAAAACAAGAAAGTTTTGAAAAAAACTTTTAAATCCATCGCAAAAAGAGAGAAAGAAATTTCTCAGACTGGCACTGATTACCAAATAACAGTGGTTATTTGTTCAGGTAGAGACGTAACACCTTGTGAAGTGATGATAGAAAATTAAAGCAGTAATCATGGTTGATCCTATGATGACCGTGTCTGATCAATCCACGCAGTGCACTATTTTAGTTCTACCTGTATGCCCTGGCTTGATTTGTATCACACCCGGACACGAATGGTAATTAATTCATCCTGGGTATGTAATATATAGCCCAGCTCACATGACGAGGAAAATACTCGTCATGCAGGATAACCAGTATTGTTGCATGCCAAGCATTTGGAAAAGTGAAATTAGACTGCATCTTTTACGTTCTCATGATCAGACATGAAGTTTAAAAAATGAGCCCTGCATGACCAGTCAAAGCCACAAATAGAGGATATGGACACAGACCAGCTCTGTGAGAGTACAGGGCTTGGCATCCTTATAGTCTTGTGTTCTGTTTTCTGTCTTTTGTTTTGTGCACAGTTTTATTTGTTATGCAGCACTACCCATTAATACAAGGAATACAAACACTCTGATGAGGCTAGCATCAGCTGAGGGGTATGTGGGAAAAGACTTGAGTGATTGGACATCGCTGTTTGCTTAGTACACATACAGAACACTGGAGACTAATCACTAACTTCGCACTGAGTCAACAGTGACTATAAAAACAGCCAGTCTCTTTATAGCTTAAATGTTAAAACGTATACTCCTCTATGTATCTCGGGAATGCTCAGTCACTGTCGCCCCAATTAAACTACAAAGAGTGATTTTTTTTTTTTTTTGGCAACTTTAATCAAGCTCCTGAATTTAAACTGTTAATCATTTATCACACCTAGTTTATTCTTAGTCGCTCCAAAAGGCTTGGAATATCTTGAACAGTCTGTTGCTGTAGAGTCACATTAGAATAGAGTCATGTGCTCTGAGGCAGAGCGCTGTGGTCGAGTATTAACTTTAAAAGAAAGAAGAAAAGAGAGCGCAGAGAGAAGAGAAAGCGTGGTACATGGCAGTCATGAAAGCCACGGACCTGTGATCGTGCCAAATAGAACGTGTTTCCCAGAGAGAGTGTTTGTGGGGAGACATGTCAGCTCTGTCCACCATTAATCACCCAAGCAGAGCCAATTACTGTGAGCACAGAGAAAGAAAGACAGACACAAAAAGAGACAGAGAGAGAGAGAGAGCAAGATGGAGAGCGAGAGCGTTTTGCAGCCTATTGGGACATTGTGACCCAGTAAACAACCTCCCGGCTTCATCCACAGCAGTGAGGTTAGGGAATTTCAGCCTGCGCCCCAAAAGACCAGGGGGAGGGCCACTCACCGCAAACATTATCGGAGGAAGACAGACAGCAAATGTACCAGGAGGAGCGATGGAAACACACAGAGAAATAGAGACAGATAAAATGCATTTCTCTTCTCAGTGCCTAACTGTTTACATTCTTGTCATAGACCTGAACACATGAAAAGGCAACAGGGAGGGGATGCAGGTCTCAAGATATGGAGGAGATCACAGCTGTGTTCATAATCTTTTTTGGAAATTTACCTCTTTTTTTTTTTTTTTTTTTTTTTTTTTTTTTTTCCTTAGGGCATTCATGGTACTCACACTCAACCATACATTTCATGGGTAAATATGAGTGAAACTGTTGTTTACACCTTTACAGATTTGTGCACAGATGTCATAGTAGCTAGTTAATCTACCTAAGAAGTGTGAGATAATAGTATGGTGGGATACATGAATGATGAGCACTCCAATGTTACCGAGGCCATTTTCATACACAGAGCCATTGATGGAAGGAACAGGATGACTAACAAAAAGATGTGTGCATGAATATTAAAAACAGTTTGCTGGTTTGGCACAAGAAAGTGAGGGTGAATGAGGGTGTGTAAGAGTTAAATCTTACCCTGCTCCGGTGGAAGTGAGTGCATGACAACCAAAGTGGAGCTGTTTCCCATCACACCCCTACAGCCAGAGATTCCACACACTTGCAGACAGACACACACATGCCGCACTCGAGACCGGACACAGAGATCCAAACGGTCTTAGGATAAATTTTAAGAGTACTTTCAGGCTGTGTGGAGTAGCTGGTGTCAAGCACCATGTTCACCGTGAACATTTCCTCATCTGTGCCATTGGTGAGGTTTAATATGGAGAGACAAGGTAAGAAGCACGTCTCGGTCAGGACCTGGGACGGGATCTCCAGGTAATTGCACGTTTGGCTGAGGGGACTGTTTTATACACATGCCGTGACCTCTTCGAGATCTTCCAAAGTCCAATCCAGATTTCTTTACAAACAGATGTGAAACCTTTAGATATATTTGCTGGTGCTTTGTTAACACAAATGAACGTTCTTTAACGGTTTAGTGTAGAATGAGTACTCGTATTACACCTCATGTTTTATTTTATATATCCACTAGTATTTCACTAGACATTCTGTACATATACAACCGTTGCATATTGTGAAACATTATATAAGTGAAACAGAGCCTCCTTAATAGGAATGATTTACTGTAAAGTGGTGATCAGCAAAAGGTGTTGTTGAGTTACTTCTCAGGCTCATTTCATCTGTGCGGTTGTCTGGGAAAACCTGTCACATGTCCCTGTGGCTAAATTCTGGAAACAAACGAAAATAAAAATCAAATTAACAGATTTTCACCAAAACTGTCTGCCGTTAGTATACTTTGACATTTCAACTTTAAGAAAAAAATAAAATAAAAAGAAATTTTTATTTAGTGTACATTTTTAAAGTTGTGTAATGTGCCGAACACAATGCCATCAATCTGCGTAAAAGCGACTAAAGTCTTGCTAACTGTGAGTGCTTTTGTTACACAGTGAATGTTACACTTTGTTCATGTCGGGACATAGATTCGAGGTGTACCAAAATGGACAGAATGTCCATGACTCCATCACGTCGTCATCAAAGCAAAGAAGAGTCCTTAAAAACTCTGTACAGATAAAAGCAGTTTGAAATGATCTAATAAAAAACGTTTTAGAACAGAACTACTTTATTAAGCAATTATTTCCACACCCATCTAAACGTGAACAGAGATCAGTCGCAGAGACGACGGTGAAGCTTGTGTTTAAATGCTACGAATTACTTTTACCTCAGGAGATAGGACAGAAGCTGATGTGGCTGTTACCTGATAATCAAAATGATCATTCATGTCAAATTTGAATTTTTGAACATTTGCCAGCAATAGTATTTTTCCATAAGTATATTAGGGTATAAATCTAGAGGTAGATGGCATTGCAACAAAACATTTTAAATGTAGTTTTTCCCTTGTTTTCTCTTTTGAAGGTAACCAGATTTTAAAATGCTGTAACTTTACTTCTGATTGAGATATGGGGGAAACAATGTGATTCAGGAAAGCCTGTAGAATTCTGAACCATGTATACGTCCAATTTAATAATGTGCATAGTTTTCCCAGGGTGCCACACATGCATTATACTCTCTTCAAACCATTAGTGATGAATATACAGACATAGGGGGCTCCAAGAAACTTTAGGTTTGATGTAGTCTCGTGCGTTTTTGATTTTTTTTTTTCTCCCTGCACAGACTGTTCTGTAAAAGCACCTCTAGGCAAATTACTTTGTCAGTATCCTTCATATGGCTTCTCAAACATTTAGTAACTTCATCATGAGCGCTTTTCTTATTTTCTGTTCTTTTTGTGAGCTAAATGATTATTTATGGTCTGAAGTTTGAGAGAAGTAGAAAGTCCATCATCAAATGCCACTGATTAACAATTTTCATCAGCAAAAGAGAACCACAAACCATAGGAATTGAATGCTGAATGCCTGATTGTAAATACTAATATTAAACCCTGGAAGTGCTTTAGTGAAGGCAGTTTAATGGAAAACATGAATAATACATTGTGGAAGGCAGAGTTCTGAGGTGTCTGTGGTACATTTTGGGTTGAATGTATGACCTGCTTTCAAGTGTGTTTGGAAAGGGTTTTTGATGGTTCTTCAGTGTGGCTTGGACTCCTCAGGATGCCAGGCCTGGGCAATCTGGAATGTTTCTCTGCTTGCAGATGAGTCACAGGAGCTAAAACAGAAGTGGTCAATCGTGAGGCAGGAATGAACTCTGTGTGAGCATGCTGTATACATGAGCGAAAAAGTTCTGGTGTTTTAAATGATCTGTATCAAAATTAACGCTTGTCACTCACATCGAGTTGTAAACAAAGTGCTGTTTTATCTGACTGCTATTAGCGTTGATGACTACCGGGTATGTTTCACCGCTTAACTCATAAAACCTTCATTTTTTGATGAAGGCTATATAACTTATAGTAAATCAGAACTTTTTTTTTTCTTTAAACTTTAAAACATATATAGCAATAACGTCTTCACACTGTCTAGGACCCCTAACAGAGGTGCCTCTGTTTACCCGCCTGTACCCATCTGTCTTTCTGCTTTATTGGTGTCCTCGAGTCTGCTGTTGGTTGGCATAAGGCCATGCTCTGTGTCCTGACGTTTTTGCTCTCTTTGGCAGGGAGCCACGGAAGGTTCTGCTGCACAAGGGCTCCACAGGACTGGGCTTCAATATCGTGGGTGGGGAGGATGGAGAAGGAATCTTTGTATCGTTCATCCTGGCAGGTGGACCAGCTGACCTGAGCGGCGAGCTTAGAAGGGGAGATCGCATCCTATCGGTCAGTGACTCCCTGAAACACAGAAGCAACTTCAAATCACCTTACGTTAGAAGTAAAACCCAAACGTGTGACTTGTAAAAATAGGGGGCTGTCTAACTTGTGCATTGTCCTGTTAGTTTTGTAATTTTGTAATAACTTCTCAAAAGTATAGTGTATGGGTGTTCCAGGTCCAGGCAGAAAATGGTCCAACTTGTTTATGTGTATATTTAAAGACCAACTCTTTTCAAAGCATTTCTGATTCACCCTAATTGCCAAGTGCCATACAACAAGATATTTGAGGTGTTAGTCAATATTTTGCATAATGGACCAAAAGTGTAAACTTGTGGTTCACCATTTATTATGCATTCTTTAGAATATAACATTGCTCACAATGTTCGCTGTTTTAAAAAAAATAAAACCCCACACATTTATTTTTAAGGATGATAGTGTGTAAAGGTGAAATAAAAAAGGAACAGATTAAAAGGTCTCAAACTTTAAAACCATGTCATTAAACATCATCTCTGTTGTACCAGGTGAATGGTGTGAATCTGCGAAATGCCACTCATGAGCAAGCCGCAGCTGCATTGAAGAGGGCCGGGCAAACCGTCACCATTATCGCCCAGTATAGACCCGAAGGTACAGATGTTACATTTACTTTGCGTTATATTATATAATAATAAAGCCATGACCTCTGTATATGGCATAATGAAGAGAGCCCAGCTACTAGATGATACCTAGCTTTGTAGTGATCTAAATGCTTACAGAAGTCTTTTGGGAGAAACTCCCCCATATTGGGGGCCAAGTGGAATGGTGTGTGTGTGTGTGTGTGTGTGCGCCCTGGCTTGTGAAAGACACTGGAGAGGTGGTGTGTTGTGAATAGGAGATCTAATCTGGAATCCCCACCTCGTTGGGATTTGATCATGTTTCTGCCCTTGGGCCTTACAGGATGGCTGAAATGAACTTCAGTCATGGTGCACTCATCAGTCCATGTGGGGTGTCTCTTTAAGGCAGGTAGACGACAGAGCCTCGCCTAGTCCATAAAAAAAAAAAGAAGTGTGCAAACGAGGACATAGATGGCGGCTGATTGGCTGCTTTAGACCGACTTATTACCGCATTCTCCGGGGATCTGCTGTGCTGGAGAGCTGTGTGAGAGCTGAGCGGCCTGGTGCAGCTCGCCATCTGCCTGACTCACGCGCTGCTCAAGGGGCGGGATCACCGTCAACCTCCTGCGGGACTAAACAGCGGTGTGTGTGTGTGGAACAGAAAAGAGAAACTGTGACTTAAAACAACTGGCGGTTTCCCCCCCCCCTCATGTATGTATGTATGTATGTATGTATAGCTTGTGTGATTGATTGCATGTTTAGTTGGTGAGGTGTTTCTCTTTCTTCTCCGCGTGACCCGCTCTGAGCTCGAGCTGAAGCGGAGCAGTGAGTGACTCCTGTCCGGCTGAAGGGAGGAGCGAAGCAGGACACCGAAACTGTTTGAATCTGCGCTCTTTAAGGCGCCTTCAGTCTTGTTTCGGTGGAAGGAAGAGACAAAAAGATAGTGTCTGTTTCAACAACTCCAGGAACAGTACGGTCCGCTGCTAGTTTGTTTTCTATCTCGGTGCTTTAAGCGGCTTTTTCCCGAGCGGCTGAAGTGAAGTGTGTGTGTAACAAAAACAACCTTGGCTGCTCTGAACAGAGGGAGCTCCAGCCGGGCGGGTGAGGAAAACTCCTCTCTTATCACACAGGAGTCAAGGTAGTTTAGTCGGTGGTGTTTTTAGTGGTTAAAGTTTGAAATAAGACTGAGATATGGGCTGTGCTGTGAAGTGTGTGTTAGCCGGTAGCCAGTTTGAGCCCTGTGTGTGTGTTTGTGTGTTCGGCGGTTGGAGTTAGCTCGGTGTGCTGCTGCTGTGTTGTTGGCCTTTACTCTAATGTCCTCTCTCGGTTTTTAGTAACAAACTACTTGAGAAGTGTTTTCCCGAAACGTTCCTGTTTGCTGGAAACAACCTGAACCTCTGAAATAAACCGACTCCTTCAAGGCTAACCGCTTCAGCCGAGTAGCTGTGGTGGTTTTAGCACGGTGTGTTTGTGTTAGCCCTCACTCAGTCCCAACGGCTTTCCTCTCATGTTTGGTCCTCGGGCTTCAGAGGAAGCAAACCGTACATCTACACGAGTTTAATTCATTATGGGGTATTATATTATATTGTTTCACCTTTTAAGTGTCTGTAAGGTAAAGGTGTGTGTGTGTGTGTGTGTGTGTGTGTGTGTGTGTGGTTTTTGCCTTCAAATCCGCATGAAGAGGTGAACTCGTGGCCAGAGCAGGTGTGTAGACACTCAGGTGTGTCAGGAAGTGATCTGATCAACATGAGGTAAACTAACTAAGTCATTGTGTATCCTTAGTGTTGGTGCTGGTGTTTTCCTGGAGCACATCCCATACACTTGGGTCATTAGGAAAGAAATCATTAACAGGACTTTTTTTCTGTCTGACACCTGGTTGGTTTCAGGTTGGTTGTGTAATCGAGTAGTATGGAGTGTGTTTGACAGAGTTGGTAATGTGATTGCTTCAGTGTGAACTATGAGAGGAATGTGGCGGTGAGTTATCTGTCGCAGCATGCTCGCTCTGATCTCTGTAGTCATAATGCAGCTGAAATATAATTGGACCCTCCCAGGGGCTTGAACGTCTGCATTGAAATAGAAGTGGCACTCTAATTTAGGCCAGAATAGACCGTCGGACTAATGTGGGACTCGACTATAGGACGTCTCGTATAGGAAGATAAGAAAAGGACCAGAGCTGGTGGTGCTGATGTGATGCGCATTTGGCTTGTGCATTTTGTGAGTTATATATATATATATAAGGGATGAAATGGCGTAGTATGTCGTCAGGGTGGTGTGATGCAGTCCAGTGCAGAACGATTAGTTGGGTCCTCTAATCACTTGCATCATGACAGCATCAGCCTCTGTTTCTTCTTTCTTCAAGTTAATAAAACAAAAGTGCAATTAGTTAAGACCTTTGTCCTGAAAACTTCCTTGTTGGAAAACTTTAAGAAACAGCGTTACCCCTGGCAACTATCAAAGGCTGGGCAACTACACAGCTTTGTAGTGTATTGTTCTGGTAATAGGTAATGTGTAACCAGCCTCAGTGATCCCAGCAAAGACGTTTCTTTTGTATTCTGTCCTTTTACTTAAACTTCAACCATTAGTGTGACCTTTTTTTTGACCTAAAGAGCATGTCTCATGTCTGACTAGTGGTCTGTTGTATGGTTAAGGCTACTGGCTGAAAGAGCAGCTGGGGAAACAAGCATTGCAGTGGTGCTTCAGTAGGGGCTTCTCAGATATCTTTCTGGGCACGGTGCCTAGTGCTTCTCTGCTGGCCCGAGCCTGGAGATGTCTCTCAAACATTTCTGATTGAACTACAATTCAGAGGTTTTATTGAACACCACAGGAAGTCCCCCCCCTTTTTCTCCATCTTTTCATTCATTTCTTTATCCTTTCATTCATTTATTTGCTCCCTATCTCAACTATGATGATGGTAGCGTTTAAGTTTCTTTGACCCAGCTGCCAATAATATCTTTAAATATAAACGACAAGATTTTCTCCTGCCACTTTAACCTCTTTCATACTGTAGAGCCGGATGGTTCTGAGCATGGAGAGTAATCATTTCAGTGCCATTTCAATGGGGACACGGTTTGGCACAAAATATTTCCTCTGAACAGTTAAATAACTTTGTCCAGGACAACAGAACATTTTCAGCTTGTTTACAGATAGGGCTGATACCGTCTGCACAATATGATAAAGCTAATCTAAAAGCCTCATGGTTTTATGGTCACAACATGTATCCACCATCAAAAAACACGCAAACGTTGTGTTATTGTTGAGATTTATAAAATCTTTTACGTTGTTGGTGTTTATCGTATTGTTGTCTTTTAAGCTAAAAGAGTGGCTGTAAGGAAAAGCCATGCACTGAGCCAAAAAACATGGCTGTGTGAAGTGCTGTATGTCCAGTAAGAGGTAGTTGTTCTGTTTAACTATGGTCTGTACAGCCGTGTTCTTCTGTGTGTTTGATGGCTGTTGTGTATGAGGAAGTTGCACGCATGCTAGGAGTGGCAGCACAGGTGGCAGTGTGTAATGTTTAAAACAGGAGTAGGTTACACAGCAGCAAGTTTTCAGTGAAGTCTGTGGAAATGGAGGTTGCTGTAGTATGATTTGGAGGAAGGTAACTGTCTGGTCACTAGGGTTGGGCACCAAACTCGGAACTTTCCATGGCACTGGCAGAATTATATCTCTACTATGGAGTACCAATTCATGTTAAATCAATCGGTGCCAGTTAGGGATGCAAATTATCGATTAATTCATTAATCATTAGTTGGCTGACCTTGTGGCTCGATTAGCGATTAATTGATGAGCAGCGTTTTTGTTTTTTCCCCCTGAATTTCCCTGTTTCATTAGGGTCTATAAGAATATAAGCTAAATTTAGTTCAAATACTGAATTAAGAAAGTGTTCTATTCCTTAATGAAGGATTTATTGTACCATTAGGAACACAGTGCAGACAAATGCATGTTGTATTACAAAATAAATTCTTTATAAAATTGATGGCTACTTTAACATGAAAATACATTGTGGACTGCCTCATCTCTTTGCATTTGAAACATTAGAAACATGAGAAGAAACAGAATAAATACTGAATAGAGAGCCTAACAATATTATTTAGCTATAGCCTATATAATATAAAGGATTAACCTAGTAGGCAATTAATTAGGAAAACTTGAAACATTATCAGCGTTTATAGTCTCCCTTAATCTGAGAAGGTTACAGTAAAATTACTAGGAATGGAAACTTGGCTTTGGGAAATTCGAGCACGGGGTAATGCTATTGGCTGTCCTTGAATACGTCATCAACGTGAATAGTGGGAAAACCCAGTAACCCAGCCAATCAGAGTGGTTTTACTAGGGGGTGCGAACACGCAACCAGTAAAGTCCGAAATAGAGTTGGGGGCAGATTAGCCGCCGTGATTAGCATAAATACGCACGTACCTCCCTTCGGATAGCAACAATCCATTTCTGCCTAGTTTCTTCATGGGAGGGAAATGTGTGAAAGATAAGTACTTAGTTGTACTTACTGGATGTCTGACACAAAGGTTCAGCTGTTGTGCTATCGGTTCGCTGAAATTGAAATGTTTTCTTAAGAGACATGATGGTGGTAACGATGAAAATACGAGCTAAACGCAGTAAACAAAAGGGGACCGGAAATGACTGACCTGGCGGAAATTTTACCGGAACTACGTCAGCACCCCTCTGTGTATATAGCTCATTAACTGACAATTAATTTAATTTATTCGACCATCTTCTTATCAACCTAGTGCCAGTGCATCTGGGTGAGAGAGTAACATGTAATACGTTTAGAGAAAGAAAAAGCATGAGACCATGTGATGTCACCCATGCAACGTGTTGAAGTCCACACACTGTGCTCTTGTGACAGACTAGTGACCTTTTGATCTTATTACTGAAATAATATTTTTGGAGGGAGTAAGGTACCGAAGAAAAAGTACCACGGGGACCCATAACAGTATCTGCTCATATGTGAACCCAACCCTACCGATCATACTCTGTGACTAACTGTGAAACCGCAAAGACCTAAAAGAGAGATGTGCACTGATTGGTGACCAAGCAACGAGTAAACCCCTGTGTGAGCTATGTCACTCTGACATTAGCTGCACGTCCTGTTTGCAGAAACATAGCGGCAGCTTATAGCCAATTCCTTAGAGCAAGCCCGAATATGTTAATTATAACCTTGAGGTTTTCTTCTGGGTGTCAGAATTGGAAAAGTGTTCATAAATACTTTTAATTTTACTGCATGCTGTTGTATCGGACTCCTTTCCAAACCAACATGACACGGTACAAGAGGGTTGTGGTTACAGGAAATTAGGAGGCATAATTGGTCCAAATTTAATCTCCGCCAAGTAGCTGGGCCAGGCCAGGTTGCCTGTTAGCTGACATGTCTAATCCGTATTGCTTTAACAGTTCTATGCAACTCACCTAAAATGTACAGTAAGTCACTAGCTATCTAAAGCTAGAGAGAGACCATGTCCTTGTGGAGGGTTTGATAACAATGGTCAGTTGCAGCTAGCTAATATTGTGCAGCTTGCCATTGAGTTTATAGTTTGGATAGCACCTTGGACACAATGTCTTCGACTGTAAACGTACAGCGTTACATCTGGAATGTGGCCACAAACAACAAAGTTGTAAGCATCAGGAAAGTTGCATACTTTCAGTTTTTCTTTCGTATAAATGCTCAGAGTTTCTGTAAGGTATGTGTGTTTTGTCTGGTCATTGCAGGCTGTTTTTTGTGTTGGCAATGTCTATACAAATCGATTTTCTATACAAGTCGTATGAAGCACTCCGCGTCCTCAGCGCAAAAAGGTTTTCCTCTGCGCTCAGATCTCTTTCAGTTGAACACCGTCAAGCTCTCTGTGCCACTTCTCTTTCTCCGTGACCAATCAAAATCAAGAAGGGGTGGGACGTACGTAGCAGCACTGTCAACAATGGTGGGGGAGAAGCTGCCTACACAGTTATTTAGGGTCCACCACTGAAAGGGGACCAGGACCAATATTTGAAATCCACACTGTTTCAGCTAACCCTTTCTAATGTAAATAGAGACTTGACATTTATATTGAAGGAATGTGGGTGTTCTCTGAAGATTTTTTTTTTTTGCAACCCATCAACAAAAGCACTTGAGAAAAATGCTGTGAGAGTGCTTGGAAAATGAGCTCATGGGTGCTGCCAGGGCTGTCACAATTGTGGAATTTTAGCTGACGATTAATTGTCATACAAATAATTGCGTGTAACTATTTTTTTTTCCTGTTCGTTTTACCATTATTTTAGAGTAAGCCCAATCATAGTTTAATAATACACATGCACCTCACGCGGAAGACCTAAATATTTGCATCGAACCCTAAAAATTATATTTGTTTGGCTTTTTTGTTTTGTTAACAAAGAATGTGCAGGGCAGATGAGTGTGTGAGACATGGATCAATAATCAGACTAAATGTACTGTGAGTAAAACCGGCCATTTCTGTTAATTGTCAGGGATCTGCGCCTCGCTACGAATCCTGTGCTCTCTTGTTGAACTTCATCACGATGCTCAGGGCTGCAGCACATACTTTAGGGTTCGTGTTGCAGGACTGCATTACCCAGGTGACCCTGCAGTCTTGCAATAACTCGGGCTTGAGTGTTCACAGCTGTGGCGTAATGTGAACTACATAAAAGGACTTGCTACACACTCCAGGATCCTTTTATGTAGTCCATGATTGCAACTAATTCTGCATCGCTGTGTACGTTCAAGCCAGAGTAGAGTATACCCTGCAGGGCCACCTGGGTCTGTAGTCCCGTGGCACGAACCCACATGCACATGCTGCAGCGCTGTACTCTCTTCTTGATCTTCACTTTGCAGGGGCAGATCAATGACCTTTACAGTGATGAATAAAAATTATTTTGATTAGAAATCAGTCAGTTAATCAAATAATTGCAATCAGGCGATTATGTAATAATTCCAGCAGGCCTAGGTGCTGCCAGTGCAAAAAAAATAAAAAATCGCATCTGCTGTATCCAGGCCCTTATGATCCACTGACATGGTCCCAAAGCCATAAATATCTTTGCATTACACCATATGAACGTGTTGTTTTAGCCAGATATCACTCCCTGTGTGTCGCTGTTAATCCATAATAAGAGGATGAAATATCTGCTCACATCAGTCTGGTTCCTACATAAAAATATTTTGATGCATTTGTCAGTCAGATTATAACGAAGTAGCGTTAAGTTTGTGACTACTCTCACCTTTTTTGCAACCATGTTTTGTTGACAAACACAGAAGTTTTACCCGAATTGCATCGTCTCTGCAGCGATTGAAATGATATGCAAATGAGGCAAAATCTCCGCGATTTTAGCACGATTTAACGTCTTTTTGACCGAC
>JAQLOM010000002.1:11041997-11054164 GCA_030068315.1 Chrysichthys thysi
ATTGTAAAGTTTTAATATGGTACAATGAGTGATTGTGTAGTCCTGTTGTGTTGTTTTAGTTTTAAAGAATATGTAGTAATCCGTTGTTTTAATATTTATTTTGAGTTTTTATTTTATTATGAAATCTTGCTTTTATATCCGCGTACATCATACGCTGTTACGCCTGACCGGAACTAAATGTTTGTGCCGTGAAGCGTGTGTGTGTGTGAAGCAGTGGTGGAGGGATATGGTGGCGATTTTCATGTTTTGCGATTATTTCTTTCTTTATTAATTCTTTATACACTTAGGCTTCTTACTCTCAACGAAAAAATGTGTTGAACACGTTCACACCATGAGTGCTTGACCAGAATTTAAGGTTAGTGCCACGCCGTGAGTTGGCTGTCTGTATGTCAGTTGAGGATGTGTTCATCGGTCGGTACAAAATCTGTTCGGGAATTTTGTGCATACGTCAATTTGTTTACCATCCAATGCGTTCGCGAGCCGAGGGTCCACTGTATTTTCTAAATATTTTAAAATTTTTAGCGCATCACAATCGTCATTGTAACTTTGAAAAATCGTACGTCAGGCCATCGTATCTCAAGGAGCATCCTGTAAAATTAAGTTTAGAAGCTGAATTTTCAGGATGGAGAAACCTGTTGACCATTAAGTGAATTAATCTCACCTGGACAGTTAATCCAATTATTAATGTTATTAACTGGAAAACTATTTGAATGAATATCTACAGCAAATATTTGTAAATTAATTGTCATTGCAGAATATTATTCTGCATATTCGTAGCTAATTTTGTAGTAACCAACAAGAGTATAACGAGACTGTTAGTTGGCTGCCTAAAATGGGACACAAACTTCCAAATGCATAAGAATTTTGTTCCTAGTAATTCTGACAGCTACTGAAATTTGTGGCACATGGGTCTTGGTGCACATGGGCATGGAAAGGAGATGATGTCAAGGAGTAATCTCTGAAGTGTTTTGATCACTTTCATGTTCAACAGGATTAAGATAGGAAGAATAGTCAAGGCTGATGAGGTCAAAGAAGCAGTCAACTCAGTTTTGTGGACAAAGCTCTCTGTTTACTGGTCAACCAGTGTCATCTATGGTCAAAAGCTTTGGGTAGTGACTGAAAGAATAAGGCTGTTAGTATATGCTGGGGAAAAATTTGGTTCCTTTGAAGGGTTGCTGGGCTTAATCTCTGTGATAGGGTAAGGAGCTAGTAAACCTGTGAGAGTCTCATAGTAGAGGTGCTGTTTCCACAATTGGACCCAAAACACCTTTAAGTCTATACTAACAAAGCTAAGTTGATAAATATTATACCTCATTAGCCAGGCTCACAGCATGAAGAGCTTTATCCTGGTACTTCTGACAGTCTAACTCCAAATAAACTGTAGCAAGTAGTCTCAGGACTTTGGCCTAAAGACAAAAGTGCAATAAACTACGGCAACATTTTCAAAGGATGCCCAGAACTGTCCATCGAAGATTCTATCCAAAAACGTACCTGCATTTCTGGCCCTTGAGAGTACTTTGGATTCATCTTCCCTATTTCATAGCTTTGACTGGGCATCACAATACAATGAATGATTCTTTGTAAAGCTTGTGTATAAATACATTTAAAGCGATTTATTAAATGTATTACATTTATTAAAGATATTCATTAAATTTATTTATAAACACAGTAAGGATATAGTCTCACCTGAGCCAAAATGAGCTGTCCTCAAGCTTCTTTTTTTTATAGGTATCCACCCCAAATGTATAGCATATTAAGGATAGATATCCAGTCTATTAAAAAAATCCAAAACAGGAAAAAGACTAAAACAAATACAGCAAAATGAAAAACAAGAAAATATTTATTGTAGCTCTTTATAGCAACACACCTTCTTGGGAAGTCTCAGAAGCATCTCTTTACATCGGTCTACAGAGGAAACAGCGTCCTGTTGATTATCTTGAGCAAGTGCCTACAAAGACAAGACACCACCATTCTGTTTAATAATTCCAGCCTTGAACACATGATTTGATTTGTGAAAATGTTAAGAAAGTGAAAATGATTTGTGAAAGTATTATCATACTGTTCATTTTATGCATACTGCAATATATATTTTCAATTCCTTTTTCCTAATGTATAAAATGTGCTTCTTTGCTCACTGATTCAGCTTTATAGGCAAGAACCCGAAGCAGGTCATTCTCAGCATCTTCTTTTAATAGGTTGGTATCAGCACCTTCATCTCTCTTGGATATCAATCTGCAGTAAAGAGTCTCCAGGCTCTGGAAGGTGATACAAAACAACAAGAATTTGGGTTTCAGGAGGCTATGGCATTTGTGTCCCTTATGTATGATGCAACATCTGTGCATTTTTTTTATATACTGAAAGCACACATTATTCCCAAATGACACTTACACTTATAGCCTGATTCAAAAAAACATCAGCAAGGTTGGGATTTTTACAGTCAAGCCATGCTCTTCCTGTCATAGTAGCCATCTTAGAAACAGATTACACAAATTAATAACAAAAATATAAACTGGAATCTGGAAGTAGATGTAAAGGTGCATGAACAGTATATTAGCATCACCAAACAAAACAAGACAAGAGGCAAATAAATAAATAAATGTTTTCAGGGCAAAAGAGAAGTTTTAAATAGTAGAGCAAAACACTGTGATTATGTCAACAAACCAAAATCTGCTTGCGAACCATATTCTCTGATGGGTTCTCAGGTTCACATAAATATAGGAGTCGGCAAGCTATGTGACACGCTGAAACACATAAAGGAAAGTATACAGTATTTTAGAACCTATACCCCCTGATAAAGCAATAAATGGCATGGAAATCATGTCACATTTTGCACATCTGCTGATACACAGTTATAACAAATATTAAGCAAACAACAGTACAGTACTAAAACCTTTGGCTTTTTGTTGCGCATTGATGGCTGAAGCAACACTTTTTGTCACAGCCCAGTTCCACAACTGAAGAACATGTTCTTCAACCTACAAAAAGAAAACATCTTGTTGAATTAAAAAACAAGGTCTTCGTACTTTCACAGACCAGATGACTGATGTGGGCACCTTAAACAGTTATTTGCAGCTCAGATACCAATTTTACTGTACCAATGTGTTGTTGTTGTTGTTTTTCTTTTCTTGGGGTTTTTTTTTTGCTTTTTAACCAACAAATCTCAAATCTGTGATTATCCAATTTTGCATAAAATAAAAAATCTCTTTGGTTTGAGTCTGCTGGCACAAAGTATGTTTTTTATCTTGCTCTTTGTGTCCTCTTAAGGCATACAATATACAATGATGCCACAAATTTGCTTTGAAAATGAAGGGAGCAGGTTTGTTCATGTACAAAGGCAGCAAGTTAGCCTAGTTAGTTTCAAATTTATATATACCACACTTGTTAGCATATGCCTTTACACATAGGCTAATTTTATTTAATTATTTTAAAAAAAATTTGACACTCACTCATCTTCTGCCGCTTAATCCTGTTCAGGGTCATGGGGGGAAGCTGGAGCTGATCCCAGCTGAATTCGGGCGAGAGAACGGGTACATCCTGGGCAGGTCGCCAACCCACCACAGGGCCAATACACAGAGACAGACAACCATTCACACTCACAGGCAATTTAGAGTAGCCAGTTAGCCTAATCCCCTCTGTGCATGTCTTTGAAGTGTGGGAGGAAACTGGAGTACCCAGAGGAAACCCACACCGACACGGGGAGAATATGCAAACTCCTCACAGAAAGGCACCCAGATCAACCCCAGGACCTTCTTGCTGTGAGGCGACACTGTTAACCACCACATCACCATGCTGCCCTAATTTCTTAACAATTATTTCATATTATGACTTGCTCAATTTGCATCTGTACTCTTTCATTTCTTTAAAAAATCTGAATATGATGAGCTGTGCACTGATGCACAATCCTTTAGTGAGACAGAAGTGCTAAATTTAAGAATCATTTTCTTCTCACCATTACAACCAAAGATTTTAGAGCAGAGCAAGATGGATTACTGACGTCATACGCAGAAGTATCACCATGGACGCCATTTTGATAAACCCACCATAATATTCCTTATCTGTTTCGGCGAACGGCTAGCGCCACCTTTTGGAAAACATACGCTAAACTGTCCAAAGTTATTCAAGCAGTCATGAGGAGGTTAATTGTTGTCAATACTATCTGAGATAACAAATCGATGTCTGTAATCTCCAATTATTGAGGAAAAAAATCAAACAATCCGCTCAAATAATCTATTGATGTCATCTTAACATAGGATGTCATAATTTCTCATAATACAAACAAGGCTAATCCATCAAAACAAGAAAGAACAAGATGATTTCAGAAAAATGCTGCATGTTTCCCATGGTATCCAGCCTCTGTTACTAAAATGGCATACATGGTGTGGAACTTCCGTACTTCCTGATTATCAACGTATTTTCTGGCCAGTAAACTATCTTAGCACGTAGTGCTTTAGAATCTTTGATTACAACCTAAATTTAGGAACTCGAGGGGATAAAACCTTATTTGCATTAGAAAATAAACAAAAATACACTGGGTGCAGCAACGCTATAAGAGAAACCTAAATATTTTGTCACAGGTATACTTTATCTTGACTTGCCCAGGGTGTATCCAGCCACTGGCCCGAAGTCAGCTGGGATTGGCTCCAGCACCCCCCCACGACCCTGATCCAGATTCAGTGGTAGAAGATGAGTGAGTGAGTACATTTTATCTTTTTCTTATCATTTTTGTCGACAGAGGAATGAGTTTTCTCCCTGCTAGGACTAAAATTGTTAAATATTATTCCTCATCCATTTCTGATGCATTATTTTGATTAGTCTATTAAATACTGTTCTCTTGTTTTTTAATTATTTAAAAACAGTCCAGGACTACCTTATAACAAAAATTCATGAAGTATGTACTCACCTGTGAATCTTGTATTTTAGTGTGTTGCTCAGGGGCCTCAACTTTATCAAACAGCTCCTCAATATATTCACTTGCACTCTCATTACTTTGGCTATGCAGGATTTTCTCTAACAGATCTAAAAGAGAAACAAATTGTTTAGCACAAAAGGTTTTCCAAAAAAAAAAAAAACAAGCTGCCTTCAATACATAGTGTTCTGCTCCAGTTTCCATTACTCCTAATAAACTTCTTTAATGTAGTCACACAGTGCTCTCTGAAGTGGAACAATGTCAGTGTTTCAGATACATGGATTTTTTTGTGACAGCCCACCACAATATCAGACTGCCACATGTTGATTTTATATGTTTTTTTTTTTTAAACTATTTAAAATGGCTAAAAACTCATTTGGTGGCAGAGCTGTGTGTAGTGTGCATTGTTGTTTGGCTTTTTGCTGTAGCTAAAAGAATCAAGTCAAAGTTCATGAATGGCTAGTATCATGAACACATTCGCACAACTTTGACCAAGTTAAGTCTATGTAGGATCTTAACCACAATGCTGTCAATCTCTGAGACCCAACTCATCAAATACGTTATTAGCAAGGACAACTATAGGTCAATGTTAAAATACACCTGGGATGTTAACATGCTGTACATAGTTGCTAGTCAATATCGACTGCTTGTGCAAGTGAATTGATCCATTCCGAGACTCTGTTCGTGACCCGATTTGTTCGCGACCTGAATCAGTTTTTCCCACTGAAATTAATGTAAAAACAATGGATGTGTTTAAGCCCTCGAAAACATGTTTTTAAAGTGTATTATGGGTTTATGTGTGGCAATAAAACATAGAATAAAATTAAAATCACCTTAATTATAGAAAAATAAATCAAAATGAAATAAACAGATTTAATGCACATTCCCTTTGTGGCGTATATGTCGTTGCTGAGGTAGGTGGATGGTGGCGGAGGGATATGGTGGCGGTTCTCATGTTTTGCGATTATCGTATTTTCCAGACTATAGACCGCATCAGAATATGTGTCGCACCCACTAAATTTTAAAAGAAAATTTTTTTTATACATATATTAGCCGCACCAGACTATAAGCCGCAGATATATACGTTGTGAAATGAGATATTTACCAAAGAACGATTTTGTAAATGTTTATTTACATACCTTAATGTGCATGTCGTGCTGCTTGCGTCAAGTGCCAAAAAGTACTGGTCGTGTCTTCTTCTTTGCACTGATCTCTTGCTTCTGTCACATTTTAGTGCCCCCTGATGGCAGTTAGTGAAGAAAAATCTATAGATAAGCCGCATTGGTGTACAGCTGCAGGGTTCAAAGCGTGGGAAAAAAGTAGCGGCTTATAGTCTGGAAAATACGGTATTTCTTTCTTTATTTCAACTGTTATACGCTTAGGCTTCTTACTCTCACTACCATTTCCACTTGTCACGTCCTTGGGACACATAATGAAGCTTATAGTGCAAAAATGCAGAGAAACACAACGAAAAAATGCATTTAACATGTTCACACCACGATGCTTGACCGGCACTGAATGCTTGTGCCGCGGAGCATGTGTGAAGCGGTGGCGGAGGCATATGGCTTCTTACTGTCACTATCATTTCCACTTTCTTGGGACCCATAATGAAATCTTATAGAGCAAAAATGCATAGAAACACTGTGAACATTTTTTAATGAGTTTTAAGCACAGAAAATAAAACCCAAAGTTTGAACAATCCTTGATTATACAAAAACTTACTGTAAACAAATAAGAAAACTAACCTTGCATAAGTCGACTTGCCGTTAAGATAGTGAGGAGAAAGATAGGTGGGGAGGAGTTTACTCTACAGTGAATGAACGCACGTCTGACTGATTAAAGGGACATGCACATCTTTGTTAGATGCGCAATACGCAAACAGAAAATGGGAAAACACTGGCACGTACGAAGCGGAAGGAGAAAGTGGCCAAGGCTGTGTTTGTTCGGCACCCGATTATGTGGTTGTGACCAGATGCTAAATTTTGGCGGATTTTGTGGTCGGGAATCGATTTGTTCGTCTTCGGAGGCGATTGTGACCAGAGGTTCCACTGTACTCAGAAATTTAAATATTTGCAGTGGAGCATCTTATTTACAGTATTATTTAATAACTCATTTATTTCCCTCACAATCAGAATCTAATTCTAATCTAATTCTGTGACTGGCAAATAGGTTTAATTCAAATAATTAAATTCATATGATTTTTTTTATATATACAGTAATCCCTCGCGGTTCACTTTTCGCGGATTCACGAATTCGCCGGTTTTTAAATATAGTAGTAGTATTTCCTAGTCTAAGAACAACAAAACAAGTTCTGTAACACGAGCTGTGATTGGTACATGGGAGGGAGATGACAAATCACAGCTTCCCGCTTTCTAATCAGGCCTGTGATTGGTGCTTTGACTGATGCCCAGATCCCACAGCATCTCCCCTTGTCTCTCTGTCGCAGCCATTTTGCTTCAAGGTTTCTCGCCAAGCGGTTTACTTTACACTGTACTGTGTGTGATTTTTTTGTGGTTTCTTTGTGTTGAACTTCATATTGCTTAACAGTTGTCCCTGTTATTAACAGAGTAAAGGGTGGGTTGTAAACAGTACAGGGAGGGTTTAAAAATAGGTTAAATAATTAAATAAATATGGCGTCCCTACTTCGCGGAAATTCAGTTATTGCAGTCGGCCTTGGAACCTATCTCCCACGATAAACGAGGGATTACTGTAGTAGACATGAAAAGTCTGACTTCTGTTAAAACTGCAGGTTTTTGTGATGTAAAAATGAAACCACGATAAATCCCCCTTTAATATATTGCAACCAACAAAATTCAAGTGAACAACAAATAGAAATCCTTTAGACAAAAAAAGAAATGCTTAATGCCCCAGAACAATAACCTGCTTGCATAAGTGTGTACACACGTTAGCTACTAATCTGTTAAAGTACCTTTTGCTTGTAATACAGCATTCAGTCTTTTTGCGTAAGATTCAACCAATTTAGTACATACTGACTTAGCAAAATTGATTTTTTTATTCCACATATTCGTGCATTCTCCACACCTATCAAATTGCAAGACGACCTCCTGTGCATAATCCTATTCAACACATTCCATAGGCTTTTGATGGGATTTAGATCTGGGCTCAGACTGCACCATTCCAAAACATTCAGCTGCTTCTGAAACCATTCCTTTACTAACTATGATATCCTTTATGTTGACTTGAACCCCAGTTCCAGCTGAAGAGTAGCAGCTCCATAGCTTGAAAATTTTACAGCACAATTTTACTCTTTTGAGAGTGTCAAGTTATCAGTCAAATTGGCTGTAAGGGTTGTCTTTTTATCACCCCTGTCTTATTGGCTTCTCTGTCAGCAAGCCCAAAATGTGACCCCAGCACATAAGATAGGTTTCACTGGGTTGAAATGGGAATAAGACTGAGGTTTTGATCAAATGGTTGAGAGCTGCATACTGTAAAATATCACTATGCATCATACATACATATACTTTTACAGCATCTGCATTCAGTGTTTGTAGAGTGTTCATTTGCAAGCTGGCAGAGGCTACTTTATATTCATTTCCAGACATTGATGAAGCCGGTTTTAACTGGTGGTTCACTGTCAAATGTCTCCCACAGATTATCTTGCTCCTCGGATGAGGAATGGAAAAGAGAATCAGCTCTTAAATAACAAGGAGGGCGTGAATTTCTGATGTGTTTTCTGCTATGATTCACTTCCGGGACCAGCAATTTCAGCTGATCCACATCTGATGCCAGGTAGGAAAGAGACTCCAATTGTCCCTCAGCTTTTTACTCTGTTTATTAGTCATTCTTCAGCTTTTTCTTTTGATCATACTCCATTTATGTATATTTAAATCCACCAGGTTGATTAGGCTGCAGTGCCTGCATCAGATTTGACTCCAAAATCAGTCCCTACTGTAACCAATTACAATTCACTTGTGGGACTGTGGTAAAGTTGGTTTAATATTCAACATTCATGAGATATTCAAACTAAGATCAGAACTTTTTTTTACTGAAGTACAAGATTATATTCATTTTTTGACAGAAATTATACAAGAATAAACCACAGTTTATGAGGTTTATGAGGTGGCCACAGTGTCGAGGAACAATGTAGTTCACCAGACAAATTAGCATAATTCCAGTCATATGTGAATTACTACTGCTATGAGAATGACACCATCAACTAATATTAACATTTTTTACATACAGTCAACATGTAACAACAACAAAAAAACAACAACTCCAAGTTGTTTTTGTCTATGAACACAACGAACAGCCAAGAATAAGAGGACTTTCTGCTAACAAGAAATACAGTATTACTTTATAACACGGCTGCTAATAAACTTGTATTCATCTATTTTAAACAGACTGAATTGTATTTAAGTTTGTGAATACTAAAAAATCAGATTTTCACACATATCCAAAAAGTGGATACAGAGAACCCAATAAAACAAAGAAGATAAAACTATTAGTATATTTGGTCATTTAATTAGCAGCCTGTAGACAGGCAGTAGTGTTCTCTTTGGAGAGCAGTGATTTTCTCTAGTGGCAACTCTTACACGCACACCATTGTTGTTCAGTGTTCTGCTGATGGACTCATGAACATTAACATCAGCTAAAGTGAGAGAGGCCTTTAGCTGCTTAGAAGTTGCCCCTGGGTTCCTCTGAGACTTTGCAGACAATTCCATGCCTTCCTTTTGTTGGATGACCACTCCTAAAGAGAGTAACACTCACTCACTCAATCATCTTCTGCCGTTTAATCCTGTTCGGGGTCATGCGGGGAAGCTGGAGCCAATCTCAGCTGACTTCGGGCGAGAGGCGGGGTACACCCAGGGCAGGTTGCCAATCCACCGCAGAGCAACACACAGGGACAGACAACCATTCACACTCACATTCACACCTACGGCCAATTTAGAGTAACCAGTTAGCCTAAACCCTGGTCCTGGACAATTGTGGATCGAACCCAGGACCTTCTTGCTGTGAGGCAACAATGCTAACATCAAACCACCATGCCACCCTAAAAGAGTAACAATGAGCTTGAATTTCCTCTGTCTGTCTGACTGTGGATTGGTGAAGTCCAAACATTTGACAGACTGTTTTGTAACCTTTTCCACCCTGATGAACATCAACATCTCTTTTTCTGAGGTCCTCGGAAATCTCATTTCTTTATGCCATGATAAGATCAGATTTTTATAGGTCCCTGTTATTTATTTATTTATTTTAATAAACCAGGGCACCCATGCAACACCTGACTAATTTCTTTGATTGTAAACACCTGACCTTAATTTCTCCTTCAAAGAAAAATTGCAGTTAAGCTAATCCTAATGGTTTACATACTTTTGCCACTCACAGATATGAAATATTAAATCATTTTCCTCAAAAAATAAATGACCAAGTATAATATTTTTGCCTCTTTGTGTCTTTAGCTACTTTTAGGACTGAAAATCTAACGATATTTTAAATCATACATGGCAGAAATATAGAAAATAGTAAAAGATTCAAGCTTTGCTGCACCACGTTTCCTTTCCTATGTCTCGCTCATGTTCCTCAATGTCTCGCTGATGGCTGATCAGGATCGCTTGCTTTTAGAAAGAAACTTTTAAGAGTCTTTGTTTAACCATTGTACATTCAACCACAAACTTTGGAATTGAATAATGTCTGACAGGATAAGAAGAAATTTGAAAAAAGCCTTGAAGAGTGCAGATATAACTGTGACATGAGCTTTTAATTAGGTTTGTTTCGTATTATGTTAAATCGCTGGTCGCTAATCTGTGCCCCGACGTTGTTTTCGGACTTTACTGGGTGCGCACAGGTATCCCCCGTAAAATCACTTCAGATTGGCTGGATTAGTATTATTTCTGGTATTCCCATTGATAACATTATCAGGGACAACCAATAATATTACCTCGTTCTCGAGTTTTCCAAATAAGATTTCCCAAAGCATTACAGTCACATGTTGAATATTTTGCTCATAAACATAGGACATAACATATTGCAGAAGGTGAGTACAGACTTTATCTAAACTCTAATAGAGTGTTACAATATATATCTGAGAACAAGTATACCAAATATTAAGTAAATGACATGTGTTTTAAATATATGCAAAATTTGGTGTCCAGTAACTAGATTGGGCTCGGTGTAAATTGTTAATGGCTGCCAGCTGGTGATGTGAAATTGCACATCAATCTCGCTCATTTAACAGCCTTAAATAGCAATGAAGGCTGAATCATTGAATGCAATTGTTTTTGTTTACACTGTTTAGAAATTAGATGACATAATCAAGACAATCAACTTAATCAAGTTAATGATATGTTCTTTTGCTGAAGCTTTCTGAAGTTTGTTTTGTTTTTCTTACACATTTCTGTCATTGTCGTAAAGGGAAATCTCACCATGCTGATATCATTATCAAATGCATTATTTATTGGAACAAAACCCTGTAGAATATAAAGTTATGAGGATGATGCCCCAGACTATGAGATGTCTCGTTACCGATTAGCTGTTGACGTTCTACTTGGTGACTTTTCACTTTCACAATCCATGCTAATGAATGCATTTTATGAGAAAATTAGTTGAAGGGCTGTACAAGAAATATCCTGAAAATCCTGAAAATTTCATGGAAGAATCTTAATTTTTGACAGAAAGTTATGATGAAAAATGTGAATAAATCACTTATTTCTGTCACGACTTTTTTCCTGTTTCAATGGAAAAGAAGGTGAAAAAACGAGTCCCGATTTTCAAAAGTTAAATGAGCATATCTTCCTCAATGTTCAACCTATGAACATAATCTTGGTATTATTTTAAAGCTTTTTGCAAGCTCTTTCCAACAGTAAGTTTCCCTTTACTTTGTCATAAATCCATTTTGAAAATTTTAGTCACATACCTACTTTAATTCTGTACCTGAATAACGTAAATTAACCTACAACATCACCTAGCTGGTTACTTCCCTCCAAAAGAGTTAACAGAAATGGGTTTCATCATGATATTTAGCCTGGTTAATAATTTTTTTTATACCGGTAGTTATATTATTAGCTATATTATACAGCTTTATTAGCTAAGGATTATATCTAGAGCATAACATAAGGAACTAAAAATGTGACTAGGCTAAGCCCTTGTAGCTGTTTGTGCAAGTGTACCTTTCAGCAAAAACACAGTATTTATATTCATTAGTGTCTCACTTGAGTGAAAAAAAGCAACTTCTTCTCAGACCTTCAAAAAATTCAGTATCAATAGATTAATATTTAAACCATTTATATTTGCATTCGTTTGG
>JAQLOM010000002.1:11069724-11091348 GCA_030068315.1 Chrysichthys thysi
CGCCTCTCACCCGATGTCAGCTGGGATTGGCGCCAGCTTCCCCCCGCGACCCTGAACAGGATTAAGCAGAAGAAGACAAATAAAGAATTTAGATGTGTTCAGATACATTAACAGAGGTGCAGAGAAACTTGAGAGAAGTTGTGGAGCCACCTGGTCTGCTTCCTTTAAGAACAGGAAGGAGGTCGTAGACGTTTTCAATCCAGAATAGAAAACACTAACTATAAGGTCAACCATCATTTTATGCATAGTAGTGATGCACTATATGAAAAACAGCTCACCAAGAGAAGTCAAGGAGGTTCATTTTCCTATGCGTGCATATTGTCTGTCAGCTCTTAAGATACAACCTATGCTGCTCTGACATGGACAAATACTTCTCTGTCAGATGTTAAAGATTACTGTGTAACCGTCCTGCTTTTGGAACATCTGCTGTATTCACCATACCCATTTCTTTCCTTCTCTCTCTTTCAAACACCATAATAGAGCAAAGGACATGTAGTAAATATAAGATTAGAAATGATACTCCAGACATGTTTTACACCGTACATAGCCTTTAATAAGTATCAACTTTCAACTGAACAAACTCGTTCACATAGAGAAAGAACTGTTTGATGATCTCAAAATGATCTTCTCTTTTTAGGATCCTCCCATGAAAGAGTCTGTCAAAGCACAAAAGTTATGGGACCCAAAAGTGGGTTTTAGGATTCCACTGGATCCTTATGAGGCCTACCACATAATCACATGTGGCACCCGTGTGAATGGAGAGAAAGTCACGTCAGAATTCATCTTCCAACGTATTTGTGAGTGTTTTTTAATATCAGTGTTCTCTAATACATAGTGTTCAAAATCAGTTATTGAGCCAATATCTGTATGTTAACATTTCATGCGCTGTATAACAGTATACACACATGTGATGACTTCCTTTGTTTTGTGTGTGTAGCCAATGATATAAAAGATGTACGCATCTCTCCTGAGCATCCAAGGGTCCTGGTTGGAAACACTCTGAATCTCACTTGCTTAGCAAACACCACATACAATGGCAGGATTGAATTTAACTGGGAATTCAAAAATAGCCCTGTAAGTTCTTGCATGTAATGTTGAGCTTGTGTTTGGTTAAATATAAATTTACTAGCTTAGGGTATCAGTAACAATAATAATGATCACAAGGGATCTCCTTCTCTATGTATCAGATCAGTCAGACTAAGCCTGTTCCTCTGAAAAGAACCGACCCTTACGAAATCATTGTAATGACCAGTGAACTAGTTATACCCCATGTGACTGTGGAAGACAACGGCACTTACATTTGCAAAGCAACAATAGCTGGAACACTTACGATGGATGCTAAAGTCAGCGTCACTGTACATGGTGCGTATGAAATGGATAAAGTCTGAGCTATTCATTTATTGTTATTGTTTTAGAAAATGAGAGATTTTTTTTTTACACTTTGTAGAGCATCCATTCCTCAATGTGACCCATGAAAAACATTCGGTTGTCACTGCTGATGAAGGTAAAACGTGGCAATTTGAACCACTGGTTAATGCTCTGCCGGCACCAGACATAATAGGATGGTAGGTTGATAAAATTGTTTTACAAGGTACAACAATCTCTAATGAAGGGACTCCTCAGAGTAAGGGAAGTAGAGATTCTCTGTAATTTCCTGTAACTAACCTTTACAGGTACAAGGACGGTGTCCCCATCAAAACCTCCTTATGCTATGAGATAAAAGGCTATCAACTTCTCATCAAGGAAGTTAAAGAAAAGGATGCAGGGGTCTTTACCATTGCTTTATCCAACCAGATGTATGGGATTCAGAGAAACCTCAGCTACACACTTTTGGTCAACAGTAAGGCAACTATTCAACTATCAAATACTAGAATGTTAATAGCTTTGTTTGTCCTTTCTCTTTAGCCTTATCTTTCCTGACCCTATTAGTTTACCATAAGTGCTTTTGGACCAAACAGGGACTCTTTCCGAGGAGCTACTCCCTTGGGAGCATTCCCAGGAACAATACACATTCAAGAGTCTTTTTTCTGTTTGCATTCACACCGCCAGTTTGAAGGCTGCAGGGACGTAAACGGCCGCAGAAATCACATCGTATTACCTCCATAGTATAAAGGCTCAATAAAGTCACTTCATTTATCTGTGTGTTTTTTTTTAAAGTCAAAGTTAAGAGCTGTTATTCACACAGCTAATGTTTCGTGTGAATTTCGTGTGATTGTACCTGACTCTGAATGTCTTCAGTCAAAGTGGATTCAGCTGATTTATATGAAGACTCAAAGACTTTTTTTTTATCGAGATCATCTGGTAATTAGAAAACCCAGCCGTGGTGATTTTTTTTCAGTGGGTTTAGTGATTTTGACCAACATGTCGCGTATTCCCCCTCGCTCCGCCTCTCAGGAGAAGTGCATGCCCTGCGAGTTGCGCTTTGCTCTGTGTTTGTTCGGCTGTTCAATACAAAGATACAAAGAGTTTTCATGTAGACGATCTGGCACTTTCTTTCATTGATTTTAGTGATGATTTAGACCATGTAACATATTTCCCCCCCACGTTGCTCTGTTTACGCTTCTGCCATATGGGTTTGTCAGAATAATGACATGCAGCACACACGTAACACATGCATTTCTGTTTAAATCAAACGCGTATAGCCTATTATTCTGTTTCAATTTAGTTTGCCAACCACTCCATCTCAGGTTTCAGTTTCTTTCATCTGTTAACCAACACATGCTGTCATGTGGATTTTTTTAGGAAGAGCATTTCTGTAAGTTTGTCTGTTTTATACTGTTAGTGTAATGGGCAACAAAAAACAACTGCACGCCTCTCAGAACCTCACTACACTTACGTCTTTCACAGTACACATACGTCTCTCAGGGTTTCTGTTGTGTTGGGCTGAGAGAGCACCTGCCCTAAAGTAGGACCTAGAAAAATCCATCCAAACAACGCTCTAAGAGCTTTAATCGTTCTCGGTTCTTGCAGAAAAAAAGGTGTACTTCCCCCAACAATTCTAAGAACTGTGAAATGTTCCACTGGTTTGAAAGTGCCTTATGGGTGAAATGTCTGTGTTATTTTTGTGTGGACCCAACTGACATATTGAATGCACATGGACTTTATTAGCAGCCTTTGAAAGGGATTCGTGAGTCTTCAGCACTGTACATGGCACTGTGCACAGTCAGCTTTGCTGCTCAACCATAGTCTGCACTAAACTGACTAGAGGTATTAAACAAAATGACCATATTATGCCTGACAGATTGAATGTAATGGCATAAGAAAATTTGCATATGAGTATGACTGAATAAAGAAAGCACTATTCAGCAGTTTTACTTGCATTTAACTGAAAGGGTGCTTTATAAAGCCACAGTGTTAATGAAAGGAGATTTATCTATTTGCTGTACAAGTTATCCCTGGGCTTACTGTAGGACACCGATAGATAAGCCATTGATGTGAGTCAAAGCAAAATTAATGTAGAAATCTCTCTCATAAGGCCTAAGAAAAGAAAAGTCTATGCATATACTTGTTCTCATAATTAATTAATTATTATACTTATTATACTTACACTAATTATTCATTTTGCTCATTTTGCGAATTTTCTATTTCTGAGACTGCATCAGTCACAGGCTTTTCACACATTACACAATCAAGCAAATATAAACAGCAAGTGGGTTAAAACTGCAGACATGGATCTTCTGGAGCAGTCACAGTAAAAGCTCAAATTATCTTGCATGTCAAGCATTGTGCAATTACATCTAGGAAGACTGCTGCTAATTACAAGTAATTATTATTAAAAGAATGTTGTTTGCCAAATTCGGGGCACAGCAGGGTCAGTAATGTCAAAGTCCCCAGTTTCTGCTGTTTAAAGATAATTGGTTGTGACAAGGAAAATGTTACTTATGTGTTAAGGTCTGATTTCAGCAGGTCAGTACATCCATCAGAATAACTGTCATCACTGTAGAGAACTAGCGAAAACATTCCTCCTTAGGTTAAAGCAACAACTGAAATGACAAGCCTCAGCAAAAAAAAAAAACAAAAAACCCAACAACAACAAAAAAAAACCCATCACATATCCACAGATTTCTCATGCATCATATTATGGTGATGCTGACCGCAGGGGTCCTGTGTTCATGATTATGGTCAGATGTGTGCTTTATGAATTGAAGTAATCACCAGTGCTATTGTGTGTGGTGCAGGTCATTTGGGTCTCTCATAATCATACAGAACGGGTGAGAAGTTATCAGACAGTAAGGTCTCAGAGCGAGCCTTATCTCAGTCGCCCAGAGAGTGGGGGCCTTTCCTTTGCGTGATGATACGTGTCTCAGCCTTTCTTGTCTACTGCTTCCTCTTTGGCCTCCGCTCTCTTTAACCCGGTTATTACTAATACGCAAGCTTGTTGTTTGTTTCAATTCACACTCTCTTTCTAATAACCTTTTTACTTAATTCTACAGTTGCAGTTTCAAACCGTTTAATGTGTGTCTCCACAGTGAAACCCAGAATATTTGAAGAAGAAGTGGCTCCTGTAAACCATCAGACTTACAGACTAGGCCAGGAACACAAGCTTTCCTGTACTGCGTTTGGATTCCCGAAGCCCAACGTCACATGGCTGTGGCAGCCCTGTGACAACGATCACAACTTCACACGGTGAGTTGGTATTGCGAGAAGTCAGCGACATTTAGCAAAGGCCCAGAATGATCAGAATGTTCCCCAATTCGTCCTTTGTAACTGAACCATATTCCTAGATTTTTGGAGCCATTAGCTCTGTGGAGACAGGACGTTTATCTTGCAAATCCCAGAGCTCACCTTGGGCAGCAATCTGGTGTCCCCTAGTTTAAAAGGCAATGTGGTAGCGAACCTGCAAAAATATTGATGGCTGTCTATCTGTGCACCCAAGACATCAGGAAAAAATATAAAGGGCAATTAGCTTATAGCTGTGGACGTAGTATGGGAAAGAACTTTTGAAGCCTTTACAATAAAAGCTCAAACTATCTTGCGTGTCAAACATTGTGCTATAAGGGCTGCTGATGATTGCAAGTGATTACTGGTTCAATAATATAAAGGAATTAGTGCCGTCAAAGTAACCACATTTTTGCTGTTTAAAGATAAAAAACATTTTTGCTGTTTAAAGTTGACAATGGAAATAGTAATGATGTATTAATGTCTAATTTCAGCAGGTCTACACATCTATCAGAAAAATTCTCACTTCCTCTTTACAGTAAAGTTTTCGGTGATGATTCAGATCAGAAGTCTGCACTATGAAGTGATTTGGTTGGGTCTGGGTCATAAGCAAAAGTTATCAAATATTTCACCCAGGGAGTTCTCCGAGTGAGCCTTATCTTAGTCAGCCAGAGACTGGGGGCGTTTCCTTTAAGTGGTGACGCATGCTTCGGCCCATCCTGTCATGCTACCGCTTCCTCTTTGGCCTCCATTCTCATTAATCCCATTGTTATTTTCCTCAGAAAGGATATAGTATAACCTTTTGTTGTCTTTCACACAGTAAATCAGTAAAAACAGCTCGGCGTTTGTGGGTGGTCTTAAGAGGAATATCAACTTAAGTAGCATTATAGATAAATATGATTTTTGTTCCCTGATTTATTATTATTATTTTTTTTTTTTTTTGCTATTTTCTGGCTGTTTCTTTCCAAATTTAATGACTGAAAGGTTCGCCTGTTTTTGTGTATGTGTACTGTCTTTTGTCCTCTTTGTGACTCAAGTTCTCAGAAGTTGTACTCTTTTCAGGCAAATCTGAAAACAAAAGGAACTAAAAGAATCTGAAAAAGCAGATGTCACGCACATATTGAATGCACATGTCGCGCATTTTATTTGCCAAAAATCACACATATGTAATGTTTCAGTTATAATGCCTGCACAGGCAAAAAGCCTCATGCAAACATATACTTTGAGTCAACCTTGTATTGATATGGTGAGTTTCTAATCATAGAAATACCTTTTCCTCATGTCTTATAGGTGCAAACTGTATGGGGATCCAATAAGTGTCCAAAACAGTACTAAATTTTCATATCCAGGAAACTTGATCATGGATGTGTCCAATGAGCTTAAGGAGATAAATGGCAGAAACAAGGTATGTACATTTTTGCACATCTTTTTGAAATGATTTTGAAACCATTTGTAAAAGGAAGACGTTTTTATACATGCTATACATACATAGATGCATAAAAAAAACATATGTATAAAATGCATAGATTGCTGTCTGGGTTGTATCGATAAAGTATAGACACTATATACTGTAATGGCAGACATCTCATTAGCAGAGCATCTCAGTTACAAAAAAATTGCTTACCTTAAACTTGATGAAAGGTCAGGCTGTTATATATTTTGATCAATATAGCATTCACTTACTAATTTTCTGATCATGTGCTATAATCTCACAATATAACTGCCATGCCTCCTAACAGAGTGCCACACTATATGTATATATTTATATGTAAATCATATTTACTAGCTTTTGTAAAGGAAAAGCCTCTGTTTTCAGAGGTATGACTTGGGGGTTGATGAGAACATGGTCAAATTTAAAATTAAAAAAATTAAAAATGAAGATTTACAGACAGTGAGTTCCTTTTTGTCACATCAAATAAATTCTGCAGCTTTAAACAACAGACTGGTAGGTCTCTGCTTCATGAAGTGTTGGAAATTTAAGTCGAAAGAAACAGCAGGGTTTGTGTCTAGGAGTGAGGGGGTTAGTCAATATGCCTGGCTAAATCATTGGGAATTCAATCCTTTTTGCGTATTTTTTTTTTTTTTTTTTTTTTGAAACGTAAGCTCAGGTATCATGGAAATCTTGCCACCCTTCCATGAGCAGTTACACCTGGCAGACAACTTAATTTTTATTATAAACAGGTGAATTTTGTCAGATACATTTTTTTTTAATGAAATCCATAGCCAATCCAGCACTGGTAACCACCAGTGAAAAAAATCTTTGTGGAATGTTAGCCACATAAATAACAACTCTTAGCATTAGCATTAAAAACTCAAACAAATTAACAAACAAACAAACAAACAAACAAACCTGGACAATGTGACCGATAGTGAAGTCCAGGCTTTATTAAGCCTATAAGTGACAGATTAACTACAACGAGAGATAAAAAACATAAGTGTTTTTATCCATAAGCTCATACGTGTTTTTTTTGTTTGTTTTTTTTTGCTATCACATAAAGAATCTGTCATAAAATAATAATTCACACTAGCACGTTATGCAAACATAGTTGACCATTTTACACAATTAATTCGCTCTTTATAATATTAAATAAAGAATTTGCGGTCAGCATGTAACTCTTCCCGGTCATCACTTTCTACATATAGTGGAAACATTTGTTTCAGTGGAAACATGCGTCTGAGACGTGACCCAAGAAAGTGGACAAGTTTAAATCCTAAAGTTGCAGGTTTGCTGTTTTCATAGCAACACAAGAACATGGGTGGACAAGATGTGCATTCATATACATGTGCATTCACAAACAACAACCTAAAGACGTCACTGTAGAAACCATCGGCCGGCTTATGTGGCTTTATTGTTCCTGCTTGCGGTGTGAGTACAAACGGAAAAAAAGCCCTTGAAGGTGTGTAGTTCCTGGGGGGAGGTCCCCTGTGGGTAGTTCCTTTCTGTGAGTCCCTAGAACTGTTTGGACCAAAAGAGCCTTTTGGGAACTCTTGCGTCTCCTCCATTGCAAACAACTGATCGTACTGTTTTGTCTAGTAAAATTGCTTAAACTTGCATGATGGCGTTGTACCAATGGTATACTCCCAGCAATAGTGTAGGCTTTAAAACTACATTTGAAAAAACAAGCAGGTACTTTTACTATGTCTGTAGTGACTCATTCATTCAATGAAACTCTACTCAGACAGTTACACAAGCCCGTGATCAAACCCAGGACCCTGGAGCTATGAGGCAGCACCATGTGATTACTTGCAGTAACATCGGTATTGGACTGAAACAATAGTTGAAACAGTGATATTTCAAAATGTGCTATTTTGTTCACAGACAATAAGTACCTTGGTTGTGATGGCTAATGTGTCAGGAGTCTACACATGCAAAGCCAGCAACAAGTTTGGAGAGAGAACAATGACGACTCATTTCTATGTGAATGGTAAGCATCTAGATATCTAGATATAATACAGCTTTCCAGGAACAACAGATGGATTTTTTTTTCCGAAGTGGTTCCTGGTGGTTTTTATTATACGGTTAAACCCACAGTAATATGTAAATATACCCATTTCATTTATAACGACTTATAAATGTGTAATGAATAGCATCGTACATGCAAAAATCCAATCTTTGCACACCCGCACTGGAGGGGCGGAGGCATTAAGTGAAACCACATCACTGTGCGGCATTACAGATTAGAGAAACAAAAAATGCAAAATGTGCCAACAGACATATGACATTCTGTAAAGTGTATAAAGTCCCACTTCCTGTGAGCCCTGTGCTTTTGGCAGTCTAGCTGGTTTCTTTCCCCTGAATGCATTGCGTCAGTGCGAATCACTGTTGTAGGCAGCAGAACAGGTTCACATGTTCTTGAACTGAACAGGAAGGCTGTGTAACCGAGCATGCATCAGCTGTGCACACGAGATTGGAGCAATGAGGAAGAATTAAGTACATTGTATAAGAAGCAGGCATCAGGCAGATGGAGTTAGAACACAATGGAGAGGGGGCAAGTTGAAGCAGTTAGTCAAATTAGCGAATTAAAAGGGATGGCAGGCTGTAGAGGACCACAGGAGAATATAATGGCCTGAAGAATGTGCTGTGCCAAGGTGGGGATGCATCTGACCGCAGGAATGCTGGTGAGCAGGACCGAATTGTAATAACAGCTGTGTTCTCTTACGGAACCCGAGCCGCTCCCCAGCACCGTGAATAAACAAGCGTGTTCCAGCTCCCCCGAGGCCTAGCCTCAGCCTGGTTCCTATTGTAGCTGCTGCAGGTCGGCCATCTCCGCCGCCTTCCGCCAACAACCTGCTTCCAATTAGCAGTGATGAAACAGGAAATAACTGCACATTTGACATTCCGTACCGGAGATGTGCAGCTTTGTGTGCTGTAGTGTGGGACTGAGTATAACCAGGTCTCATCAACACTTCTAGCATAGTATTTGTAATATGAAACTTGCCATATACTTTATGATCAGGGGTTCAAAATTCTGTGGGAAAATCAGCGCTGGTCTTTGCTCCCCAAATACAATTTCCCGATCAAATCTTTCTTTACGGTGTTGTGTTCCAGATCATCCCAAGTCTTTTGAGATCAAATCCTCGACAGCTACCGAGGGAGATGACGTCACGCTGATTTGCCAGGGCACGCGCTTCCTGTACGATAGGCTGAGCTGGTATGATTCGCAGAGTCGACTGGTTCGGGATGACAGCTCCATGCAGATCAGTCCTTATTCAGTCTCCCTATCACTCAGACTGAAAAATGTTTCTAGAAACCACACAAATGGCTATGAGTGTAGAGCGATCAACCTCAACACCAAAAATGGCATCAACACGACGTCTAAATTAATCATCGATGGTGAGTTACTTTTATCAAGCCTTGAGCATGGTTATCATTTGTTTTCTATCTACTTTCATTCGTGTAGCCTATTATGACTTTACGGCACTTTTCTGATATAAATGGCAGATATTCTGTCACAAGTGCATATTAACCTTTAGAATATGACATGCTAGGTACAATCTAAAAATAGATTTATCTATCCTGCTTATTATTATTATTATTATTATTATTATTATTATTATTTTTATTTTTACTATATAATTATTTGTGCAGAGAGGAGAGTTCCCTTGATGACACAGAACTTGACCAGCCAGGAAGTGAACAGCAGCAGCACCCTGAAGTTGGAATGTCGGGTCGATGGTGTGCCAACTCCACTTATCACATGGTACAAGGACAAAATTCCCATTAAAGAAGAACCAGGTGAAGATGATCTGCTGTTCAAGTTTACTTAAATGTCACATTTTTATGCGAACACACACACCAAATGACTTGGGTTACTGTAGTATGTAATAAATTATATTTAAAGTCATTTTTGTGGAAATTTCAGCAGGAGAGCAATACACTGTTTGACTCTAAAGTAAGGTAAAAATGCCTGCAGGAATTTCTCTGAAGGACAATGGGGACCTGGTCATCCAGAGGGTAAAGAAAGAGGATGAGGGCACGTATGAGTGTCAGGCCAGAAACGCTAAAGGTGTCGCAACCTCTAGCGCAGTCATCACTGTACTGGGTGAGTACTTCCCATTTCTTATAACCAGTACAATACCCTTGTGAAATCGACCTGGTCCTTCTTAGAAGCCAGTGCAGAGGAGAAAGATATTTTTACTGCTTTAATGCTGACATCGCCATCCATGGATGTGCTGAAATCCCATTAGTGCTTCTCTCTATACACCCATGTATTTATGGGAATAGGATAAAGAACTTTAGTCAAAGTTTAATACTTAAGCCATCCCATGAGATAGAGTCTGAGGTTTCTGGGAATGCCATACAAATTCCAAGGCACTTTTTATGATAGGGGTTGCAGAGAGGGTCCCTCACTTGGGAGTTGACCTCTGTGCTATCAGCAAGGAGCTTCACTAATGACTGGCAGAGCGGCTTCTTAAAGTAGCAAGGGCTTGAAACTTGAAACACTCTTAGAGAAGACAAATGACCAGTTATGGTGCCCAGTACGGCGTGATGCAGTTTCTTCTCTCAGTGGGATCATTTAAATGATCCCCCAGGCGCTCCCTAACATCCTCTTCGATTTTCTTAGTGGCAAAAGCTGTCTGGTGTAATCAAGTGAATGAATTTGGGATATTTGTGTGTGTCTGCATTGAGCAAAACCAAGTCGAGCAGGGAATGTGCTTTGATTGCTTTATTGTTTGTTTCATATCCTTTGGAAAAAGAAATTCCTAATGGCTTAGGCAGTATGCTGACTGTTGAATTTTTTTGTAATTGATCACAGAGCGTAGACTATGCAATAAATGAGGAAGTGTGCGTTCCAGAAATAAGCAATGCACGAACATTTCCATGTGCCTGCATGTCCACATTGTATACAAAATGAATTAAAACAAAATGACAGTAAAGTAAACGAAGTCTCAAAGTGCCTCATGGAGCTGGCTTACAAATAACGGCTTAACCGTCGGCATGTGCATTTGTCTAACCTCAGGCGACGAAGGCAAGCCGAACATTGAGGTGATCATCCTTGTGTGCACGGGAGCTGCCGCCACATTCCTTTGGATCATGCTCATCCTCTTCATCCGCAAGCTGAGAAAGGTAACAAATACAGCAAGGCTTTAGGTTGTCCGAAAACCCCTCCTTTGGCTTTCTCAGCATACGTTTTGAAAGCTGAGAAGGTTTAAGAATAGCTGCAGACTGCAAATCTGTACGTTTCCGGCAATGGAAAACGTTCATTCAGCATCGTTTTCCTTTCACTTAACCGAATAAGCAGTTTTATACTACTGCTTTTTTACAAGACAACTCCTAAAGCTTACTATGCAACATGCAGTGCATACATAGCACAATGGAATTTGTGTTCTTTTCTCAGTTAGATAATAAATACTCAACGAAACCCTAAAAAAATAACGACCCTAAATAAAATGCAAACCTCTACTTCGTTTTAGCCAAATTCCGCAGATCTAAAGACAGGCTACCTGTCCATCATCATGGATCCTGACCAGATGCCTCTTAATGAGCAGTGGGATCGTTTACCTTATGACAGCAGCAAATGGGAGTTCCCTAGAGACCGCCTCCGACTGGGTAAGTTATATTCATGTATTGGTTCTAGCACAAGCACACCTACGTACCTAGAAAGAAGTCAGCCAATCTGAACGAGCCAAACACTGAACACATTCTCATTGTGGACGTGCTTGACATGCATGCATGATGTTTGGCTTTTCAAATCAAAGTGTTTTTCCAGGGTTTCTCAGTGACCCATGTTTGTCATACGTTCCTTAGTACCCCATAAATTCCCTGTGGGGAGCTAGAGAAGTGGTCCCAAGCTCTGCAGATTGTTTTAATTACAGGGCCATATCTTTACTGACAGGACAAGTGGGCTGATTTATGATCCTCGACGTAGGACAAAGTAAACTGTGCAAACTCACATTCTCTCTCTCTCTCTCTCTCTCTCTCTCTCTCTCTCACTGTCATATAGGTAAAACCCTGGGCCATGGTGCTTTCGGAAAGGTTGTAGAGGCTTCTGCATTTGGCATAGACAAGCTCTCCACATGCAAAACAGTTGCGGTTAAAATGCTGAAAGGTAAGTTAATGATAAATCATCGAGTTGGGCCTAAATTTTTAAACCAGTCTGTATTATTAGATGCCCGGATCAGATGTTTACACCTCCTTTAATCTCGTTCTATTGAATCTGTGTTCCACGACGAGAACAACCATGTCTCCAAATATTAAACCTTTGAAATAGATATACCTTTAAAAGAGAAATCTATAGAACATTTTGCTCTTATGCAAAACCTTTCAGATCACCAGACAGATGCAGAGATAACTACCAACTATGTTAGGGGGTTTGAAGCTGAGGACACAGCTGTTATGAATGATAGCGTGCAGATATGAAACTCCAACACAGGTTAAAAAACGTCAGGTCTAATTGTGATGCACGTACAACTATTCATGTACACTTTCATTAACTAACCTCAAGCAGATGTTCTGAAATCACCCTGAGCTTAATATGGTTACATCCCCACTTTGGATTTATGATCACATTTTTATTGCCTTGTTGAAAAAACCCCCCCAAAAAACGACTAGCATTTAGTGTACATACCCCAGTGAAAGTACATAAACATACTACACGTTCAACATTACTGACTTTATGGACAATTTTGCACACAAATCATTCAAGATTTACATAATGAATAAAAATAAATACAAATATTTATGACGCTAAATGGGACTACATGATTTGAGGCTGTCTTGGTCAAAACTTTACTGTATAGGCGACAGTTTGTTGAGAATATCGGCTGTTTTGAAAAACACTGAGGACTTCTCCACTGGAGGTGGAGCTGGAGGTAATGATGACAAATCGGAGTACTCCAGATGCGTAAGTCCACTGGTGTCACATTATCAATCCTTCTTAAGCATTGATCACTGGGAGAGAGAAGCTGGCCGGATGATGTTTCCTTCACCCTGGTTGAGTTTCTAATCAAAAGCAGCACACATTCCTAAAATTCCTACATGTTTTGAAATACAATGGCAGTGGAAACTGGATGTAATCGTTTTGCGAAACAGCTCGTGGACTTTTTTGTGATTACATATTATCCGTACAACGTTTCTGTTAGAGGATGTTAAACAATACCAAGGATGCAAAGGAATTTTTTTGTTGTCTAATATAGTTTAGAAGTAGCACTCCTAAAATTCATCTTACTGGATGCCCTTGGGAGGTACCACCAGTCCTATTTGGATTGCTGCTCTCTGTAGGACATTTTCTGACACATTTTGATGGAGTTACCCCATAGTAAATATCACGGGTTAAGAAACATGGCCTTGTTCCTGACCCCTTGGCCTCAGAGGTCACCAGGCTTATGGACTTGACAAGCATTTCTGACCCTGATCATCTACACAATTCTGTCAAAGTTGAGCTTTTTCTTGATAACTGATAATTTGACATGAGGATGTATTGTGTGATCTTTAATGACACATTTTAATGACTCATTTTCAAGCTATCTCCTTATGTGTTTAAAAAGCACTTTCTAGTGAAAGAGTGTGGGGTATATAAATACCACATGTATTGCAGACACAACGTTTACCTAGATCTTTAGATGACAGATCCACTGACTGACTTTTTTTATTATTATTTATCAAGCTTGAAGCTCCAATTCATTTATCTACTGTAGATTATAACCTACAGACAATTCTGTAGCCAACAAAAGTCAAAATAATGACCATCAGTCGTTTAACTACAAGAGAATGCTGGGTGCTGTTGTAAGAACGCACTACTTTATTTTGAATCCGATTCAAAACCGGCAAGAATTTGACTGGCCGAGTAAGATTTCACCGATAATCTATTCTTTCCTCCTTCTTCTGTGCGCTCTTCTCATGCATGATAGGAGGAGCTACAAACAGTGAATGCAGAGCTCTTATGTCTGAACTGAAGATACTGATTCATATTGGTCACCATCTCAATGTTGTCAATCTGCTGGGAGCCTGCACTAAGCAAGGAGGTGAGAATACAGGAACTAGTGCTCAGGTTCGAATTTGAACTGGGTGTTAGAGCGAGCCGGTACTCATCCTGTACTATTCACTGCTTGTTTCAGGCCCATTGATGATCATTGTGGAGTACTGCAAGTATGGCAACCTTTCCAACTACCTAAGGAGCAAGAGAGGAGACTTTGTGGTTTATAAAGTAAGTATGAGATGTACATTGGCGAATGAATGACACTGTGACATTACTGTGTTCCATGATGTATAAATGACGTATAATTCTCTGATCAGTCTCAGGATGGCAAACCACTGCTGCCAAGCTCAGGGTGTGAACTAAGTGAGCTTCTCAAGCGTCGTCTGGAGAGCGTGGCTAGCACAGGAAGTTCAGCCAGCTCAGGCTTCATTGAAGATAAGAGCTACTGCGACTCAGAGGAAGAAGAGGAAGGTAGTGGCTGAATGTCTTCCTTCCCCTCCTATAGTCTTACCCCTCTCACCTCCACCCCACCCTGCTTGCTCCAAAGTCTCCTCTGGTTGTTTTTGTCCATTTCAATTTGATAGGATGCTTCCTTTGGGATATATAAATACAACTTATATTTATCGCGACCCGCTGTCGCCCGCTGTCCATAGAGCTTGTTTTTTTTTTTTTTTTTCATTTCCTGCCTCAGACGCAAGCTAATGTGTTCCTGGCATGCTGTATTTTGCCTGTTATTTTGGGTATCGATAAGCTGTTTATCCAGGTAGAACAGCGGAAGTGCCCCCCCACCCCACCCCCCGGTCTTCATCCCCTCACCCTCCGGACTTCATCCCCCCTCTCCCAAACACACACACAACCACCGCCACACCCGCGGTTCATTGACAGGCTATTTTAAACAACATCTAAAAATAAATGCCAGACCTTTCGGCGATATATTTATAACATAAGGAAACATCTGAGGAAAACAACTCAAAGTTCAAGCCAAGCATACAAGCTTAGTGGGAAATTTTTATTTTCTTCATATTATCAGTGTGGAGAAAGGGCCTTGTGAAGTCTTTGGGTCTTATGGTCTACACTGGTGGGAAATGGATGTTTTAAATTTGTTGCTGATTTTGTCTTACTGTTTCACCCAGAGTCTGAAGACTTGTACAAGAGAGTATTGACACTAGAGGACTTGATTTGCTACAGCTTTCAAGTAGCCAAAGGCATGGAGTTTCTGGCTTCACGAAAAGTAAGTCCTTGATTGAATTTCTGCCCCAGATTGTACAGCTAATTCATGACTCCAAATCCTGCTAGTCAAAAAGTGAAGCAAAGTTCAGTGTTTAATTTCTATCACCCATTTTCCGGGACAACCCACGTAAATCAGGACCCTACATCCATTCATCCATTATCTAATCCAGTTATCTGTTAAGGCTTTCAGGGAAGCTGGATCCAATCCTAGCTGACTTCAGGTGAAGGGGGGTACACCCTAGGCAGGTTGCCATTCTATTAGATGGCTACCACAGAGATGGATATCCATTAACACTCACATTCACACCTATGGGCAATTTAGAGTAGCCAGTTGAGCTAATCAGCATGGTTTTTTTGGCTGTGGGAGGAAACCCATGCAAGCCCAGGAAGAACATGCAAACTCTGCAGAGAAAGGCCCTAGTCAACTGGCAGGTTCAAACCCAGAACCTTCTTGCTGTGAGGTGACAGTGCTAACCACTGCACCACGGTGCTGCCTCCACCTAGACACTGCAGCCGTTTGCCGCAGTGCTTCAGTGCTTCTGATTCCCTTTCCCACACACATATAAACATGCACAAAGAAGACAAATTTGCACTTGTAATATGGAGATTAGTTTTTGTTTGAGGGAACCTTGTGTCACTGTGGTTATTCCTCACGTTCTGCACGATCCTATCAGCTGCTCCACATTATCACACCTTTCTTTCATGTGTTTCCACTGACAATGCAGGACATGGTAGATAAAAGATGAAATACAGGCCCTTTTAACTCAGACAATTCCTCTCTTCAACTTTGACATGAACAAATGTGAAACATTCAAGCATTTGGATTCTTTTTCTCCCAGTGTATTCACCGCGATTTGGCAGCACGGAACATCCTTTTATCCGAAAACAACGTTGTAAAGATATGCGATTTTGGACTAGCCAGAGACGTGTATAAGGACCCAGACTACGTGCGTAAAGGAGATGTAAGTGTGCACGTTTATGTTTTGACTCTGTCCTTGATCACATTGTGCAGACGACCTTTAAGTATAAATCATTAAAAAGCACTAAACTTGATGGACAGTTATAATAACAGCCTCAGCCTGGAACAAGAACAGGGATTTTGCTATTGCCAAGAGATGCTGGCATGCACTCAGTCATTTTTTAGCCACTGACAATATTATTCTGTTCGGAGGATGTTTTCTTGCGGTTGAATGTGGTCACAGACGTCATGCTGATTTTGTATTTGAGCAGGTTTGCACTGTTTTACAGTCTGTTTATCTGTTGAACATGTATGGCTATAGTTCACACAGGTGAATTAGGGGTTTGGCTGAACACTTGGGCTAATCTGCCACTGTTTCCACAGGCCAGACTTCCTCTTAAGTGGATGGCGCCAGAGGCCATATTTGACAAGATCTATACTACACAGAGTGATGTTTGGTCCTTTGGTGTGCTAATGTGGGAGATCTTCTCTCTGGGTAAATATCAGTCTTGCCTCTGGTGGGTGTAAGTCACACTCACCTTTACTAAGAACCACCCAGTATATACATACATTAAATACTTCCTCTGAATCTGACCATGTGAAGTGAAATAAACACGTCTGGCATCCTGTGAATAACATGGGAACCAATGTGTATCTTTCTGTAAAAGATGCTAATTTAATCTTATCGCCTTTCTGCCGCACGGCTTACCGCAAGACATCTTGCGTGAATACCACAATGTTACTGAATTATGCAGCAACCATAGCTGTTGCATGCACTTTCAAATTCAGTTCAAGGAACGTGTTTTTTTACATGATTTTTTTTTCTGAGAAGAAAAAAAAAAAAGAATAGTGACTTTACTTATTGGTTTTCATCTTGCCCCTGTTTTATTTTGCTATGCTGCATTATTTTGCTATTATTTTGCTATGCCAATACAGCATTCTGCACAGGAGAGTTTTTTACTTCCAAGGGAAAAATATTTCTCCATGTGTTGTGTTTCCTCATGTCCTTGGTCAAAGACACATAGTGGAAACCATGAGTTGGCCAGAGCTATCCAGATCTATCTACCACATGTAAACAATTGCTTTTGTACAAAAAGTAATTGTCCTGTCAGTAAGAAAAAAAGGATTACATTACACGTACGCATATTTCAACAGCGTTTATTTAATAAAAATAATACCTTGTAATTAAAGAGATTTTTTTCCCCCAAGCAGCAAATGCAAACCATGTTACTAAGTAAATGTTCACTGGAAATGTTTGCGCCGACTCTGAAGCAGAGAATATAATATATTTTTAAAGAGCCCCCAGCTTCTCTTGTCCATGCGAGAGAGTTAGGCAAACATCTTGAAACAAGCTTTAACAAGTTATAGCACTTATAAAAAGTGTATAGCGCTTTAACATACTTATTAAATAGTGGGTTTCATTTAAACAAATAAAATCACCGAGAACTTTACATCTGATTGGTTTTGAATCTTCTCAAGACCAGCTGAAGGATTTTTATTTTTTTTTGGAACCTGATAATGTTTAAAGAACAAATGTTTGCATCACACCCAAAATACACTCTCATGTATATAAGATGAGTCTTTGGGTTGTGGTTTTCTGGTTTTATTTTTGTGTGGTGGATTTTGTTTGGATGTAGGATGTGTCTGTTAGTTTAGTGATTGTTATTGTGTGTTAAATTGAATTAATCATCGTATGCTCTAGTATTAACCTTTGTGTGCGCTATTTATTGTAATTGGATATTATGTGCAAGTACAGAAAAATATTGTTTCATAAATCCTGTCATTTTTAGGATTCAGTTGCAGTCCCCCATTATGTGGGTTACTAATGTATGCAGGATTTGACCAAACATCTTCCTCATAAGCATTCTGAAAAGTCCCTCTTTTTGTAGTTCAGATCTCTTCGCTTATCTCTGTGCAGTAAAATCATTCTGCAATCTTAGGGTCTTCTTAATCATCTCTTTGGAGTGATCAGTGCTCTGCATCAGGAAATGGCTTGATAACTGTCTCCATTCTCTTTCTTCTCCCCAGGTGCCTCTCCTTATCCTGGGGTACAGATTGATGAGGAATTCTGCTGCCGCTTGAAAGAAGGCACCAGGATGCGAGCACCTGAGTATGCGTCCTCTGAAATGTAAGAGTGACTCTGAAATGTACATTTCACAATATAATTCAAGTGATAAAACTGAAGAGAAAGGACACTTCAGTTCACGTGACAGCATTGGACAGAACATTAAACTGCATAAATCTCTAATGCATTTTAAGACCGAATGGTTTTTCAATGTTCCTTCACTGGAACGCTGTTAAACGGTTTCTGAGAATTTTATGTGAACTTGGAGAGATTACAAAGGAGGTTACCTCTCGTCTTTTTTTAATCCCATTTGGGCATCAGTTAGACATGTCCACTCAACTAAAGAATAGATTGCTAACAAGAAATTTGAAAAGAACAAAACCTAGAATTTGTGATGATCCAGTTATTCAGTGAATGCAAGGAAAACCTATCCACCTATCTAATCTGTCTAGACTGACAGGTGCCTTTTAGATCTTGATGAAGCTAGGTGTGAAGTGGAGTAATGACATTAATCTTACATCATAACCCCAAAAGAGGAAAGCTCAGACTGGGAGAGCCTTTTGATGACACCTGTGGCTCTTGTGCTCCAAGTATAGTGGCCTCACTCAGGGGCTTCTTGCTGAAGTAATTATGGAGCATGTTACTGCCGGTTCCTGATCAGAATGCAGCTACACTAACTCTCCCTTCCTGAAAGATGAGCCTGTGCAAGCTGTTAACTCCTCAGTTGTGTCAAATACCTAATTTTTATTGATTTCTGAAGGTTAAATGCAGTGTTATATAAACTGTATGATTTAGTATGTTAACAGACCTCATGTTTTAAGTCAAGGCAAATACACACCCAGTCCCCTCCAAAAGTATCGGAACAGCAAGGCCAATTTGTTCTGAAGACATTTGTATGTTAGATAAAAATAAGAATAGAAAAAGAGAGCTCGAAGTTTCAGCTTTTATTGCCAGGTATTTGAATCAAACAACATAGAATATAACACATTTTGTATGAAGACACCCAGTTTTTCGACTGAGCTAAAGTTAGACACACAAATGTCTTCAGTGCACAGCAGAAACAAATTAATAGGCCTTGCTGTTCCAATACCGTTGGAGGAGACTGCATAAGAAATCCAAGCTAGAGTTAGGATGATTGGAGATGACTTGCAAAATGTGCTCCAGACGTCAGGGTTTATGGATGAAGTACTCAGGCTGTCATAAATTTTGCCAATCTCGTGCCAGGTTACTCTCTTACACCATAAAGGACAAAGACTTTCCATGTGACCTCAAAGAATTGGTTAATTATGTCCGCCAAAAAGGTTTAATATAGTACTCAGCGTCATCTCTGTCTTGTGTTAGAAACAGGCCTGCCGTTCCACTTCTCAGGAGACCTGACATATTTATCTCACCTGGCAGCGTCAGTCATGACCCTGACTTTGACCCTTTTCTGAACTTCCTCATAATGTGTGCGATAAAAGAGATTAAAAATGTTTTGGGTGATAAGTCAGCATCGTTGCTACACAGACTGATGAGGAATGTGACCTTCCAGAGTTTTCTTCAGCCTGATTCACCCTGTCAAGTATTCAGAGCTCAGTCCGCCAGTCAGATTTTAAAAAAACTGCAAGACGAAAACAGAACTAACATATCTAGAACCTATGATTTATCTCCACTAGAAAATTACAGACTTTATTACACCATCTGTGAAGAAAGTTCCCATTTGTCTCCATTATAAAACATATAACAAGGTGATTGAAAAGGAATAACCGGTTGCTATTCCAGGTTTCTCTTAAGCCAGAATCTAGCCCAAGAGCAGAAATTCCTTTATTTAATTAGGCATTTTAAGTAATTAGTTAATCATCTTGGCAATGCAGGAAAGAATATGTGGCCTGTGTTCTGAAAACAAAGCAAAATGGGTGCAGTAGCTCAGGACAGAGTAATACAAAGGAAACGCTGAGATGTCTGCTCATATAATAATTGGACCTAACATCAGATTAGTCCTAATTAAAAAGCTAAACTGCAGATAATAGAGAGTGGTCTGTATTTTAATAACATCCTAGTACAGAAGCATAATTAAAACAGGATTGGACACAATCCTTCCGCGTTCCTACTCTCAGCACTGCTTCAGACTCCCATACCTGAATTCCTTTATAACCGTGGCGCGCCGTTACTCCGATATACGGAGCTGAGAAGTACCACATGGAGAGCGGTGTTGACAAGCTCTTCAAAGGCAATGAAGGCACCTCTCACCTCGAATGTTTGTGCAGAGAGCAGCAGAATTAACTGCTCATGTGACACCAGAAATTATTAATGACAGGCTATAATAGGATAAAGGCAAATGAGCTGGCAGAAACCTAGAGGTCAGGTCAGATGGCCTGTAGTGTTGGGGAGGTAACTCAAGATAGTCTCAGTACTGCAATGGGAAAAAGATTTATGGATGCAGTTTGCAGAACACTGTGTGACTACGTCCATTATGTACTCCTCCACACTAATGCGTTGACAACTTGATATATAGCTGTATGTATAGACTGTATTCATAGTACAGGCCATCTAATGAACTAAATTCAATTATATATATAAATATATATGTGTGTGTGTGTGTGTGTGTGTGTGTGTGTGTGTGTGTGTGTGTGTGTGTGTGTGTGTCTGTATGTATGTATGTATGTATGTATGTATGTATATATATATATATATGGCCAGGCCGTGCATTTCACACCTTGGCCTTCAGTAGTCCCCCCCGAATAGACAAACCAGGTGTGAACAAGTTCCTTTCTACTGCAGCTACAGCCGCGACACATATAAAAAAACATCAGTAATAACCTCATAAACTTGCAATATTATTTAGGAAAATCGCAACATTTTACTCACCAAAAATTAGAATTATTTGTACACAAAATCCTCCCTCCGCCTGTGAGTCAGGGGTACCGCTCGTAGTTAGTAACCTGAAAGTGGCGGACAAATCCTCCTCCAGGTTGTAACAGGCTAGCTAGCTTTGGAGTTGTCCGACCTTTTTTAATAATGTCCAGCTTTTCTTGAAAAGTCCATCTTGAAAATGGCCTTGAAAGTAAATCTGTCACCAAATCTATTTGTCCTCCTCCTCGGCCATTATGGGGTGACAAAACTGTCATGCTATGCTGCACTGTGGTGTGTCTCACATGTGATGTTCACAGTATACAACAAATGGGTATTTCCCCATCCTATCCAATCAACAGGGCCCAGTTGTTCAAAAGGTGTAATCTGGATAAAAACTATCCGGATTTTGAAATCCCTTTTTTGTTATCCAGGATCATGTAATCTGTCTCAGTTTTATCCCA
>JAQLOM010000002.1:11116822-11136798 GCA_030068315.1 Chrysichthys thysi
AAAAACACACCCCACAGCGCCACACACACACACACACACACACACACACACACACACACACACACACACACACACACACACTGCTCTGTCTGTCAGATGAGCTCCTTATCTACACAGGGTTCCTGCTCTGGAGCTCATCCTGCACTTCCTTCCGAGGAACGTGTGATGGATCTCTGATGGAGATGTAGTGCTGTAAAGTTATACAGGCATGTCCGACTTGGTGGTCAAATACACAGGGGGTTTGGTGAACAGGCAATGCCTTGGGTCCCGTCCCGGTACTACTTACTGATGGGTGTAATAATGGGATGAGGATTTTACTTTTTCGACATTATTCCAGGAAGCTGAGTATATAGTGTATATGGGACTGGGTCACAGCCTCTTTAATACTTTCAAATATGACACCTTTGACATGGGGGAACTGAACAAATCTGCTACGTGGGGCCTGTTGGGGATAAATATGTCCAACATTGCTTAAAAATGAGGGGAAAAGGCATTATCTGAACGTTTCTGCGGATTATTCCGCACTGCGGTGTCCTCTGCGATCGCTTGTCCTGTGGTTTAAGTATTTCCTGTATCACAAAACTTTTTTCTTTTTTTGTTTCATGTTGATATGATGTTAAAAGTATATGGAGGAGCCTTGCTTTACATGTCATTTCTGTATTTATAGGTTTGGACTTAGCAACAAATTTGACACAGAGTTCCCATCTGTTCTTACAGGAAAGGTAACGGTGCCTAAACACTTTCAATGTTCAAATGTATATTTCTTTCTTGTAATCATGGCAAGCATGTGCCTGTTTCTATAGCGCATCTTTTTTCTTTCTTTCTTTCTTTCTTTTTTTTTTTTGTTTAAATAATAAAAAAAAAAGCTCCCACAAGTCATGAGTCCAAAACGAGTGCATTTCACTAAGTGCACAATAGTGCAACTAACGCAATCTGAATGCACTAAAGTGGGCTTCTGTCAATGAGTAAGCTGTGTAAGGGCCTGGCAGGCCGGGATCTCGGTGTCGGGAAGACACAGCTCCAGGTGACAAAATAATGAAACGAAGACTGTGCCGTGCACAAGAAAGGAAAGCTTCCTGGGTCGGATGCGGAAACAAAAAAGGTTGCAGGGGGAAGAGCGGGCTGAGGGAAGTGCCGGGCAATAAAATGTATCTCCAGTATTGTGACCTAGGGTGACATGTGATGGATGAGGTCAGGATTATGATGACTGAAGGGTGCAGATCAGGCCTGTGGGGCTTTATTCCGAGCTCTTTCACTGTTTGCAAAGAGACCTTTGCATCCTGTCATAAAAGATTACGACCCCGGTTTTATGGTGTACAGACCCAGTGAGGAATGAGCGGCCATTCATGTTGTGTGGACGGTACAGCCACAGGCCGTGGGCTTATCTCTTTATTTGTCCTCCTTTGCCTTGAAGGTCCTGGAGCTTGGTTGGCAAGTTAGAAGCATGCAATTATGAAACCTCGTCTACTTTTTAAAGAAGGCGCCTTTACTTTTCAGTTTTGTCATTTGTGGAATCTTTGTGACAAATCAAGTCAAAACGGATGCCTTTTGTTATATTCTGTGAACGTCCAAATTTGAAATCTGTTCTGTTTTTTTGTGCATTTTGTGTGTCCCTTGTGTGTCCTCTGTTAGCAACATGTTGATGATCAAAAGGGTCACAAGGTGTGACCTTCTTTTGGCCACTTTTGAATTTCCTCTGCTTTTTCAGGTCGCTCCAGAGGAGTTCAAGACGAGCATCAACCGGGTGAACGCTTGCCTGAAGAAGAACCTACCAGTCAATGTGAAATGGCTACTGTGCGGCTGCTTGTGCTGTTGCTGTACCGTGGGCTGCAGCCTGTGGCCTGTCATATGCCTCAATAAGAGGGTGAGACCTTCCTCTCTTACTACCGCGCCATCTGTGATTCAGCCGTGCCTCTTTTATTGCATTTAGCGCTCTAATAATGTTGTCTTTGGTGCGAGAATAAGAAGGTGTGTAATTAGTGACATGATGTACAACAACTGATGCATTAAACCAGGTTAGCTCGAGGATGTTTTATGAAAAGTCTGAGAATCCACACCGGGTTATTGACCGTAACATGCAGCTTATGAGCTGGTTAAATAGGGGCCTCAGTCCATAAAGGTCTCTAAAGTCTTAATGTGGGTGTTTTATTGGTATTTATTTACTAAGCACCTGTTTGGAGGTTTTGAGGAGGTGCTTGCTGGCATATTTATCCCCTGTGTGTTTCTCTGTTCAACAGACACGAAGATCCATTCAGAAATTGTTAGAATGGGAAAACAACCGATTATATCACAAGGTGAGCAAATTTCACCTCAATACCTCCTGAGCAGTAAAGGAAAGTGCCCAGTAGTTTTCAATGCCTCGGTAAATGAAGTGTTTAGATGTTGTTAATGGTTGTAAATCTAGCTGCTAAATGGTGAAAATGCCCATGTCCTTCGCAGCTATTTTTGGCTGGGCTGTTGATAGATTGCAGAGGCTGACCAGACTGTGCAGAGGTCAGCAGTAAAAATGGCTTGTGTCTCACCCCAGAGGCTGACAGGCACTGCAGCCAGTATAGTGAGGAAACTCCTCAGAGCACTAACTGCTTGTTTGACCTGAGTGAACCCACATGTGTAAAGCCTGTCTGCATGTCTGGAGTGTTTGCGTGGACTGGGAGCTGGTAGAACATTCACTAACTGCAGTGCTTTGTAATTCTCATCAGCTGGGACTGCACTGGAAACTCAGCAGAAGAAAATGTGAGAGTAATAACATGATGGAGTATGTAAGTACTTACCAGTTACAAACGTTAACGCCTGGGTAAATTGGAACAATTGACATTTTGTAGCAGAAACTGAAAGAGCATCACTAACGATTTCTTCTGTCCCCGAAGCGAATCAAAGTCCGTTTATTCTTGTGCATTGTGTGAGTTCCCGGGCCTCATTTATCAATCATTTAGTAAATGACATGCACGTGTGTATGTTTTCATTGGCCATTGGGTGACATTTTCACGTCACTCATAAATTACCAAGCACGTTCATGGCACAGCTGATTTCTTTTATTTATGGCCACAAAACGCCATAAAAGGCAAAGCTGACAAAATGACGACTAAATGGTGAAAGAGTGCCTCATAAGCGTGCTTTGCGCTAAATCTTCCAATAACGCAGCGCAGCCATCGCGTCGCATCACAGCAGCCACCACGGACACAGTCCAACTCTTTCCCCTTTTATAGGGTGCCGTTAGTATCGATTTAATCGATTTGTTAATTTATGGATCGTGCGTATGAAATGACCGAGTTTGACAAAAAATTTCACTGAAATCAATAAGCACTTTAAAATTGCTAGTGTATTCTATAAATAAAATTGCAGTAACCGACATCAGTTACACAATTTGAAGCCTTTCACTTCATGTCAGTGAGTCTCCTTATTCCTAATTTTACCCAAACCTCGGAGCTCATGCAGGACACGAATGCTTTTCCGTGAGTTAATAGGGTTTTCATGAATACCACACATCTTGTGTAAATGATTTAAGGATAAATCCGTTTGTATCCAACTTGATAAATGATGCCCGACCGATGTTTGTAAGTTTTTGAAAAGCAATGGAGTAAATCAGCTGCGCAATATTAATATTTCTTTCCCTCCTCCAGGTGATTCTTATAGAATTCTTACCAAAATATCCAATATTCCGACCGGACTAAGAGCACTGCAGAGGGATGCTGGTGAATGGCTCTCACTCCGCTCCTTACTTAGTGCCTTGTATATAAAGTTGGATTGCGGGTCTTCACAGGTGTCTCTGCGTGACCCCTCCCATTCTTCTCCTCCCAGTATCTTGTACAGTCGAGTTTGCAACACTGTCACTTTGCTTTAGAGCAGATTTTGCACATTTCCAGATATAGTTGAAACGCGCCTGTGTTGCACCCGGAAGTTTTTGTTACATAGAAGAATAAACAATCCTGTTTAAAAGTGCATTTACCCCGATACCCATCCATCCTCCCCACCTCCTCCATGTAATATTGTTGATAATTGATATCAAGGCACCTCAAGGTGTGTATATGCCTTATGATTAAAAGTAAAACCTTTTGCAACAGAGGTGTATGTGTGGCATGCAGAATGGTATAGAACAACGTGTCCTTTTCAAGGTGTAGTGAAATGTTGCTTTGCTTTAGAGCAAATCTTTCCACATTTCCTGCTGTAGATGCTCTAAAGCAAAATGAAAAGATTCAGGGTTCTTCTGTGCTAACGGAATGGGTAGGGAATTTAAAGTAGCTAAAATGCTTGTCGGCATGATGATTTTTTTATTTTTTTTTCCCCCCCGTCTGCACTTTGGTGACGGTCCTGAACAGGGACAAGTTAAAGAGACAGACCGTTTGAATATAATTTTGTACAGCCTAGTATTTCATGTTTACATAATGTAATTTAGCTGGCAATTAGTTTTCTGCCAATCGATTATTGTAACATAGTTTTGTTTATCAGCTGCATCTCTGTAACGTTCCAGTCTACATGGACCCGTTTACCTAGTAAGCCATAAAACGTATATGTACAACATGCCAGTCAAAGTGAGGGCTGAAAATTGCACTTGAGCACACGAGGACATCGGGCTTTCAGTTGATTGTCCCTGCGGTGTTTTTTTATTTTAAATGTTGTGTGTACTGAAAGAATAGGATTGGAGTATTGAAAGACGATTTTGCCAATCAAGATTTATAAAGAATATTAAATGTCTTTCATTTCAAAGTGAATTTCACCTTGTATGTATGTATGTAGGAAAAAAAATCTGTAGTCTTTTCCCTCTTGCTTTCTTTCATTTCAGGTTCAGATCATTCTGTGGCTGTTTTTGGTGAAGGCCATGTGCTGTTATACAGATGTTTTTTTTTTTTTATATATGTATCCTGGTCCTCTTATGTTAAGTCTGCCTCATTTTGTTTTTGTTTTTTTTGTTTTTTCATTTTTTTTAACATCAGCCTGTTGGATTAGAGTGCCTCTTGAATTGAGCAGAATGTTTGGAGAGAGCTGTACTAAAAGACACCTAAACTTTGCCTAATTATTTGGAGAGAGACAAATCTGTCAGCGTTGTACTGCAGCGCGCCTCTCTGCATCCTAATACAGAGATCCTGTAAATGTTTCTCTTTATTTCTGTGGAAAGCATAAATAAATTGTTGATTATAACTGTTCTGACAATTGTCATCCTTGCACAATGTCGTTTCAGTTTGCAGTCACTAGCTGCAAATGCATTTCTTTGAAATTGGCATCATTTTTGCTTGATGTCATTCAGTCTGTGATCAATATTTACCAAAGGCAGATAATTTGATGCAGTGTCGATTTAAAAAAAAAAACAAACAAAAACAAAACAGTTTTTCAAAACACCGCTTTTATTTAGGGTTATGTTTTCTACTTACAGATGTTTGAGCCCACCCTCAGATTAATAAATGAATGAATGATTCACTGCTTTGTTAAACTTTTATTACAAGAAAATATTAGAAATAGTTAAAACAAATGTAAGCGTGGTTTTGCAGTGTAATGTAACAATATACAATGCAAGTGCAATTTACTGAATGCACGTGCCTGAGTACAAGTTTCATCAAAATAACCTCCCCTGCCTTTATCACAGCAGCACAGATTCATGGCAAGTTATTCCCCAAAATTGCTTTCCAGCATAACTCATGTTCAAAACATTACACTTCAAAACCAGTCAGATATATTAGTTTTAAGTATTTCTAACATTGTCTTGTAATAAAAGTTTGACAAAGCATTGAATTGTTTTTTTTTTGTTTGTCTGTTTTTAATCCAAGGGCGGGCCTAAATTCTGGCCTGTAGTGTGTGTGTGTGTGTGTGCGCGTGCGTTCATGCAGCCTGACCTCCTGAGCAATAGGTAGAAACGTGAATTGGATGGTGTGGCTGAATTTCGTTCAGCGTTAAAGAAATAATTGAAAGGAACAGTGTGACCATATCCCATGTTCGTAATATTGTATTACCATCACTAAGTTCACAAATAGTAAATTATGTTGGTCTGTGATACTGAGCTTAGTTTCCTAATTTACGATTTTCACATAAAATGGTACACTAATTGCTATAGCAGAGAGCAAAGAAAGCATGAAGGAACCTAGTAAAATCTACTTTAAACCCAAAGAGATAAAAGTATATTGATGTACAAATGCTGGCTAGTCTATGTGGATTAGTCATTGGATTTCAAGTGGAGATAAAGGTGTAGAAAACAACCTCAGCTCAGATGTTCACATTCTCACGGTTGCAGGGTTCGGCACACACCACTTCACTGTTTCGTCTGAGTGCATTTTAGGAATGGTGGGTAGATTTGTGATTGAAATTGCCCCCTCGTGGAGACAATAAACTGAGCAATTTACATTCATGTCGCTTGGTAGACAGCCTTATCCAGAGCGACTTGCATGTATCTTATTTGTACAACAGAGCAGTTGAAGGTTAAGGGCCTTGCTCAAGGGCCCAGCAGTTGTTGCTTGGCAGGACTAGTATTTGAACTCACATCATCTTGACTACTGAGCTCCCACTGCCCCACTTTCCACTCTTAAACGGGAGTATGTGGCAGCCTGAAGAGGGCAGGCTGGGTCATATTCAGCACAGGGTGAACATAAATCAGTTTTACTCAACTTTATTTAGGCTCCTATTTATATAAACCAAGTGTTTGCACCAAGTATACGCAATTATTTTTGTACACTTTAAACCTTATATATTTTTTTATGAACACACACTGCACACATAAAATAGGTTTCTAGTTTTTCATGTGATGGAAGTGTGTTTTTCACTTTCACCCCACATCAGTACCTGCCGTGATCTGCAGATAGACTAGCTGAGGATTTTACTCAACAGCTCTTTGCTTTTTTTTTTTAAACAAGATATGACCTGTTCCGTTTATCACAGCCTGCACTGCATTCCCTGCTGATTTTATATTTTGCATATTGACAGGAACAGTTAAGATAAGACCTACTGCCTAAATACTGTAGGTCTGAATTGTTTTCCTTCTCTCTCTCTCTCTCTCTCTCTCTCTCTCTCTCTGAGTGTTTAATTTCAGGCACATTGGTGTCTGAGGAGGGTGTGTGTGTAGAGAAGTGTAAACTGTTACGTGTGTAGAACAAAAATCATATAATAAAAATAAATCAGAATCCTTTATTAGATAGTTTTGGTAAAAGCCCCTTTCCATTCCCTTTCGCTGAGGGAACAGTGCTGCAAAGAAAGCAGAAACCAGCATACATTCTGATTTAAAACGGCATTTTTGGTATCATAGCAATTAAGGCAGTTGGTTTCTACACATAGACAGGTGAAATCAAGCTACTTAAAATGAAGGAAACAAAATAGCCATGACTTTCATAGTTTTGCAGTCATGTCACCAAGCAACACCTATCAGATATGAAGACCAAAAATGTTCACAAACACTAAAAGGACAGTAACAAAAATATTGAACGTGTAATTATAGCCACAAAATATGAACGAGACTTTGGTGCTGTCCCTTTTTATGTAGCATCATAAAAACTTTCACAACCTGCGTCGTTACGGAGTCATTTTACACCAATCATCAACTCAAAGGTGGCTTGAATTGGCCATAATTTCAATTCAAATTCACCCACTCAGAATGTAGTACAGCATTGTTGCATGTTCCCAATCACAAAATGTACAAAGGTGAAAATTACTGTTGTTACTCAAGGAAAAGACATGTTGAAAAACTCAGACTAGAAGCTGATGGTGCAGAAAGTTTCCAAGGTCCATGTGCTTAAGAGTATCGTACTTAGGCATCATCTCTCCAAGAAGCACACTTCCATAAGGAAGGAGGAATAAACATCTCCAGATGTTCCTTTTATTTTGTTATAAAACCAGTCAGTGATTATCCTCCAACTTTCTGGATCTGATTCATTCATTTGCACTGGACATCACATCGCCGACACCAGTTTCAAAAAGTCCGATCAGAGACAGGTCAGACGTTATACGAGGCTGCCAGGCCAGGATACTACAGTAAGTGTGACTTTATTCCTCTGAAGCTTCAGCATAGGAATCAGGGACGAATTGTTCATGCCCACTGTAGTAGCGCCGTTCACAGCCACAATTTCATCACCGCACCTGCAGCCAAGTGCAGAGAAAAACATTATTACTGTAGCAATTTCTAGAAGATTGCCTAGAAACATTTTTAGAAAAAGACCTTCAAACTCAGTTATGTACCTAAAATTACTGGATTGCATGATTGATATTAAACCTCCTACTACCCAAACACAGTAGTAGCCAGTCAAGGAACTTATTTTGCAATCCTGAAACATTTTATCTGTTAACCAAAGCAAGCAATCTCATAGAGCAATGAAACATTTTCACACTAATACAAGTCCAGGTATCCAGCATTAGACCATTCGAATGACGGAAGGATGAAAATTGAACATTATCACTCTCAAAATTGAACGTTAGCACGATTTAACTACGACAGCATGCTACACAGTAGCTCATGCATTGCTGATAATTCTGTATTTAAAAAAAAAAAAAAAAACCTACTTGAGACGACCGTCAAAGTGGGCGGGAGTTCCAGGCACTATGGTCTTTATGAAGAAGGGCTGTTGACCTCGACTTTCTTCATATCCTCCCACAATACTGAAGCCCCAGCTCTCATTGTTGGTTTTTAACAACACAATGTCACGACACCAGTGCATGTGGCTTATGAATGGAAAAAAAATAATAATAATAATAATTCTGACCTCAGCAGAATGAACATGTTTATATAACCACAAAAAGAGAGACTGTGATACTAGTGCTTTCTCAACAGCAAATAGGAAGGAAAGGCACCAAGTCACGGCATTTTATTTATTTATTTTTTACATTGTATGTTTAGTCGCAAGTCAAGACGGCAGGACCTATGGAACAATCAATATTATAAGTGACATTTTAAAAAGATCCGGATGGCGTAAATCCTATACGGACATACTGAACAATATCCACTACTCACCTGGGTAGGCCCAGCCAGCGGGTCCACAGAGGGGACCAGTTGATGTCGTCCTCCCTGGAGTTCTCCACCGTGTCCATTTCTTCTTGATTCGCCGCCTCTGCATCCTGCTCTTCCTCCTCTGTGATGGTGCGGATAACACGTAGAATCACGGAGCTCTGGGCTGTCTGTGTCTTCAGCACAGACACGGCTTCGTTATAAGTCAGCTGGGTCAGGTCGACGGCATTGATGCTCAGCAACACGTCACCTGAGCAAACATCAAGCAGCACATGTTTATACAGATTTCAATAAGCATGCCCATGAAGACTGATGTGTTATAAAATGGCAATTTATAATTAGCACATTTACACTCATAAATCCAATAACAGGAAAACTCCTGGTCTACATGCATCCCTCACGATCAAAGGTCATTAAGTAACACTGGGTGGCCAAAAGTGTTAAAACTATTTGTTTAATTACACTTTCCAGTATTGTGGTGGTAGTGTGTTAGGATTTCTTGTGGCTGAAAGCACATTACAGGCTGCTAGCAGACCAGACCTCAGGTTGTTTTAATGTCAAATATTTATTTTAGAGTTTTTATGGTTGAAAATATCATTGAGCTGGCCTTCTTTCACCCAACGATGGAACTAAACTTTTCACCAAGCTATATCCGCACACGTAGGAAAAATATATCCGATATCTGCTGTATAACCTGATGCTAATGCTCAATAACCCGAATAATGAGCTAAAATACAGACATGTTTATCTGAAGTCCTGTTAAATATATTGTTTTATTCTATTAACTGCTGAAATCAGATGACGGTTATTAGTGTGCATGTTGACACACTTACGATGACTGTTGGAGTGAAAGTGGATGAAGCCCAAAAGTGTAAAATCTGTAACAATGTAATCTCTCCCCTTTGTGCATCTATACCCTTTAGCAAGAAGAAGCAATACATCAAACCTGGTTTGATGGTGCCATCTCTGTGCAGGCAGCCCACTGGCTGTACGCTGGTAATGTACACAGGCAGACGACTGCGGCAGTCTCTCCCACCAGCGATTGTGATACCCAGTGAATGTCGTGGCTCCTTCTTTAGACTAACCGTCTTTTCCTGACTGGAGAACCCACCAGGAGGATCCTAATCAACGGCAAAACACGCAGGCACAAAATTATGTCCCCATGGATGCTTAAAGGAAATGGCATTTAATTACTAGAAAGAAATGACTACAATATTGCTTACACTATATATCAAATAGCCACCTAATCCCTATTGTGCAACCATGGATAAAATCAGTCCTGTCTTTAGAGCATAGCTGCTTCTGAATACTCGTAGAAAAAAAGTGAAAGCCCAAGGGACGTGTCCGAGTCCTGTGGTGAAAACATTTGTAAAAACAAACACTCCTCTGTACTAGATACTGCTCGAAATGGAGAGAAGTGATAATGTGAAGGTTCTGACACACTGCCATCATAACTCATCTCTAGTGGCAAAAGCCACAGCTTCCACTATCTTCTCCTTGTGTCTGGGGAGCTCCAGAAGGGGTGTGGGGGCCTTTTCCTACCCAGCAGGGGACCCTCCCTCCCAACAAGAGTAAAGGCTTCAACTCTGCAGGCGAAAGCTAACTGTCACCAGCTTTGATCCCGAGCCACAAACTAACCAGCAGAAAGGAAGAGAGAAAGCAGCACCCTAGGCCTTTTGATCACGAGCAGGGTCCAAAGATAGAGACGAGCCGCTTTAATCTCACCCTCACCAGCCTGCATCTGCTGCCTCAGCTTTCACCTCCAGAGCCAGTGAGGAAGTGACACGGAAGCAAGGTGTGACAGAAGACAGTGTGAAGAGTGCTTTAATGGAGAGACATGAGAAACATACACACACAGCCACATGGTAGCACTGGACTTTAAAGAAGAAGCTGACCAGACCACATGACCAGGGCTTGGTTTCTCAGCCTCAAGCTGGAAAAATAGCCTCTTTTCTGCTGAATGGAGCAAGGAAAGCACCTGAAGGAGTTCTGACAGAAATTCCACATGACCGTGGGTGCTCAGTTTGACTTACAAGTGCTACAGTGTGAACAGTCTACTCTCTGCATACGGTGTGGCAATTTGACGGGGCATGCCGAAGAATACGCCATTCCATCCTTTAGGACTATGAAACTATAAATGTGGATATTAATTTAAGAAAGAAAACTAAAACTGACATAAAAAAACAGTAAACATAAATAAATGAATATGGTCTCATTAGCCTCATTGTGGTTACTCAGCGTACAAGGTGCTCAGAGTTCGGAGATGTTTCATTCCCTTACACTGACCTGCAGTGGACTTGATCTCAACAACACATTATTAAACATTACAAAAAGACATTATTTTTTTGTCCAACCTATAACTAAGGCTCTGCAAAAAACTGTATTTAAGCTATACATGGTGTTTATTGTAGCTTTACATGTTATTAAGCATATCCAGTAAGCTCGTCTGTGGAGATTATTCACTTATTTGGGTGCTTCCTAACCAACGGAGTGCTCGGCAACTTTAAAATACCTGAAGATGTAAACTATTTTCAACAACAATCAGTGTCAATTTTTTTCAACCCCATGTTAAGATGTTTTATTATTGTCAACTAATATTTTCATAGACACCCCAGCATAATTTACTGCATATATGTTTTTAATCAACAAATTGGGTCTACAATGGAAAAGCAGCTAATGGTGAACAGTTAATCAGGTAATACTGATCACAGCCTTATTAAAACACTGCCAAAAATGAAAAGTTCACCTTCATGAATGTGGAGCGCCGTCTGAAATACTGGTTCTCGCCACCTCTCCTGGCTCCTCTGCTCTGTAGCTCACTTCCCTCTTCAGTGGACTCTGGCTGCCTCATCACCACAAAATTCACACGTACTTCACTTGCCTGGTCATGCATGACAATCAAATAAAGCATACCATGTTACTTAAAGTCAAACGCCCAAATCATACAGTGTACTGGCAAGTCCTGATAAACAAACAAACAACAAAAAAAAAAAAGATCTAAAAACACATTAACTAAAAGGTTCAGCTCTTCTTCTACAGTATGTTCATGACCCTTTATTTAAAATGTGAGTCCTTCTTTAGCCAATGATTATTACCATTAGTAACATATTTCAAGACCTTTCCTTCTCATTACCGTGAAACACATACTTTATTTTAATTCCATAATTATTAAACTGCTGTGTAGCCGAAATGCTTACAATAATGAATACGTGGACATTAGCAGTGCACATGCTGATATACAACCAAACAATGTCTCGACCGTGACGAATCAAGGCAGTATTAAACTGGTATTTAAAAAATTACTGTGTAGGTAAATTTGGTTATTAAACCAAGTCCTTTGCTTCTAGACCAGTACTTTTTTCTTGATACTTTTTACACAATTTAGCAATTTACACAAAATAGATTACTTCATTTTAGACATTTTTGTTGCTTTTTTTGTGGTCAGCTATGGGCATATAACATTTTGAAAGAGAAAGGGCTCAGAATGGGCTGCTCATTAGCTGATTATTTAAATAAGGTGTATTAGGAGCAGTCAATACACTAAAATGCAAAGGCCAATGGATCCTTGTCAACCTTTAATTTAGGGCATGGTGCCTTCTTCCCAGTACCTGGATGATCTGAGCGGCGCTTTCTGGTGTACCATGTCTCAAATCATGGCCATTGATGGCCAGCACCTTGTCGTTGTTGCGCAGTTTGCCATCTTTGGCAGCCAGGCCTCCTGGCAACAGGTCTAGGATGAAGACACCCAGTTCATCTGACTTGCGGATAAGCTTGATGCCAAGGGGCTCGGAGCGCTCGCGTTTCACCAGTGCCACCTGGATCACCGTGCCTGGATTGTGTGAAGGTTGAACCACAGGGGACGTAGAAGGCAGTGTGTGGTGATCGGGCCTCGGCTTGAAGCCTTTCTCTTGCATGACTGTAAGCCTGACAACAGAACATGGCCGTCGCAGCACAGCAATAGCTTGAGCATGAGGGATAGAGGAAAGGCTCACGTCATTCGCCTGCAAGCACAAGATCACAACATGCGAATAATTCAAGGCGCCTTTACACAGCAGGCCAGCCTTCAGGATACACAAAGACAAACATAGTTTAAGGTTACAATTCCAAGACATTGTTTTTGCAATAATAAGATAATTTAACGCCAAATCTCTATGCAAGTATGCATAACACAGAAGTATTTTCCATGAATTTCTCTGCCAACGGCAGAAATGTATCTTGAAATGTAGTTGAAACTTGCCCCAAGTCAAAACAGTTATGCAATATGATCCACTTTGTGGGAAACTCTTTTGGGAAGTGACCTCACCATCCAGTAACCCCTATAAAATAAAATGTTGGGTGATCTTATTTATGAGTAAGGATTCCACTACAGGTTTAAAAATCCCTACTTGAAGGGAGGTGACTTATTGATGAACCTGGGTGACGAGAGCTCGTATTTCAAGAAATGATCAATCTATTTTCTTCTCTGCCTGAATCAGATCCAATTCAAAGTGCACAACTCGAATTACAGCTGAGCTTCAGGGAGCTCGACAGAGCAAAGCAGGCTTGTTCAGATTTCCAACACATCTGATAGCAGGGGACAGGATGAGCAAAATGCATTCATTCATTTAGCCTGAAACAGCTTGACTGCATGCGAGGCCAGTCATGTTGGTTTGGTTTTCTATGGCAAGGCATTCCATGACTGCCAGAGGCAGAAATCCTAGCAGAGGTCTGGATTGTGGACAGAAAGGAACAAAATTGTGGGCAGAAAAAGAATATAATGGCAGAAGACAAACAAACAATGCTCCTCTAAATGAATAACCCCAATATCCTAAAAAAGAGGCAAGTAAACAATTCTACCGTCTTTAAAATTAATAATTAATCCAAGTGAAGTATATTTCACTGGGCAAAGCTGCAAAATTTAACACAGTCTACACATAACCATGTAAAAAAAAAAAAAAAACCCTAAAAAGGTTAAAACTTATAAAAAGGTTAACAATGCATCTTAAAAACATCAGAAATCATTACATTTCTAAACTTGTGCATTGGCAAATAATTCTGCCACTTCCATTAAATCTCAATTTGTAAAATGTAATACATAATGATGTATAACTAAGCAGTGTCAAGACTCTAAGCCAAACCTATTGTTTTCTATTTAATGAGTCATTGTGTAACTAAGCTTATGGTAAGCAACTATGAACGTTAACCTCTGAACAGAAAGCTTTTTTTTTTTTTTTTCACAGAAGCATGGAACATAATTTCCTGCTGGATATCAGCAGAGAGTTTATCCTATTCTTCAACAGATTAACAGCAGTACGGCCCACAGCTTAATCTCCATGTGGATACTATACACTTCATCCATACATACACAGACGAGGGGAGACTCGTACAACATTGTAGGTTCATTCCCTTGTGAGATACTGCTGTGCATTAGGACGGCTGTGTTATTAAACGAATTGAGACTACTGCTTGAAAATAAAATCCACTGCCAACTACGGAAAATTTCACAACATTCAGCAAATACAGTCAAATATCCTTTTATCCAAGCACCTGGATGGAACGCAAACTCACTGTGTACACTGGGTGTGAACTCTGACAACAGGTAAGGAAAAAAAGATTTGACATTGTTATGGCACAGAGAAGTCCTGCAGGGAGCTAAACCTGATCTCTTCTACACAGACATTGGATGAGATCTAATGTGTCTCACCTCTAGAATGTGATCCCCTGGGGCGAGTTTGGCATCACGGGCCGCCACCGAGTCACGCACAATCTCCTGAATGACAATATTCCCCAAGGGCGTGTCCTTCCCTCCAACTATGCGCAAACCCAAATCTTCCCCTGGTTCCTCACGAAACAGCTCGACGATGTTTGCTTCTGCAACGAGACTGGACCTGAGGGGAGCTCCTAGGAGAGAGGCCAAATTATTATTATTTTTTTTTTTACACTTTCAAAATAAAAATGAATACCATGATTGAATTCACTGAATTAATCACTTATTTGTCTGACTGGATGACACCTGAGCATATTTTGGTTATTATGGATAAAGTTTTCAGTTTGGATACTCATTAGTCAGAAGGATGACTCACTTACAGGATAGACAAGCGTGACAACGTTATGTCTAAAACAGTCATTTAGTTGCCAGGTAACGCTCTTTTACGCTTTTGTGTATGCATGACTCCAAGCAGGGATGAATGATACAGTGAATGACATGGGGCAGACATGTTCTCAGACAGCAGACAGTGAGAATGTGATGACTGCTTCAGCGGTATGATATCACTGAGATTTCCCAGTAATCCCAAATGTTCCTCCCACAGAAGGAACTGCCTCATTAAAGACACCAACCGTTTTGTTTTCTGACCAAGAGTCAACACAGCTGCAAATCCATTTCCTCCTCTTTTCACTGGCTTCTGCAGGCCCTTCACACTTTTCTTCTCTTAACTGACACAAACTGACATGGTGTTACTAAAACACGTTGGCTCTTAACATCAATGATATACACTTAGACTATTTTCTGCAGTTATGCAAATAACGACAAGGTCTGCATTAGATTATGCAAAACCATTCGTCCAGGATTCCTAGTCCATTCCAAAATTATGTTTAATATGTGAAACTCCTGTGACACGTCTGTATTTTGGTTTGGAAGGGGAAAAAGAAATATAACAGAATGGATTTACCATCCTCTGCCTCCTCAAATGCAGGATTGACCATGCCAGGCTCCGGGAGTCCACGAGGATTAGCTGTACGCGCGTGTGCGGGGTTGGATTTGGTGTCAGATTCTTCCTCTGTCTTGCTTCCCTTATACTCATTCCAGGAAGGTCTTTTCCTCTTCTCGGATTCTTCTCTGAGCCGCCTGAATGCAGGGCATCTGGAGAGGAGGAAGTGAAGGAGAACCAACAAAATGAGAAAAAAAAAAGATAAGAGGGAAAGAAAGACAGTGTAAGAAACACAGAGCACAGACATGTAGACAGGGGAACTGGAGGCTAGGAAAGTGAAGCATGCTTCATTAGCAAGCATGGTTCATTACTCAGTGGTATGCTAGTAATTAACCTACAAAACATTAATTACAGGACAGCAGTAACTAAAAATAACCAACGTTGTCCCTGTCATGTCTTTTATACCTCTTAAATTCAAGTGTCACACAGGAGTGGTGAAATTAATGTTCATTAATTTCTTTCTGTGCTACATGCGCTGCATGAATACTTGCAAGCACATGTCAGAGTTTGTCTCAACAGGCCTTGTTTCTCTGCTGGTTGAATTAAAATGAAGACTTCATCCTAAAGGCTTATCTGGCACATAGTAAGAGAGTGAAAGGAATAGGAAAATGTCGACGGGACTAGATCAGGATCAGGTCTGGCCGAGTAAATGTCCTCCTCCTCCCCCTTCCTGAACACTCCCTGCTCGTCCTGTGTTTACACTGAGTCTCACCAGCCCACATAAATTACCCTCCAAACAAACTTTAGACTTTAACATTACATCACAGGTGAAGGGTCAAATGATAATTAAGTCCAAGCCAATGCTGAGGCCCTAGACAGTGTCCAGTGATATTCCAGATATAAAGCATATGATCTCACAAAAAGAAGAAATACCTTGTTTATTGCAAATGTTTGATACAAGGAGATTTTTGAATGGTTGCAACAAAGCCCATATCTGCCCTAAAACAAACTGTCAGACCCCAGGCTGGGTCCCAATTAATTACATAATTTGAGATGCACATTAATATCGAAGCTCTCGAATACATCATACCACTTATATTCTATATTCAGTTTTCCAGTTAAGCTTAGTCAAATCTCTGCACTCACCAAACTGAGATAAGATACATTCCAGAGATGCCTGAGCATGATTTTCATCTATTTTTTTTTTCAAGGGAAAATAGTAAAAGTGTAAACCACTATGTTGGTATACTGCATGTGGCAATACAGAACAGCCAGTTTTTCACCCTGCTTCCAGACAGAGTAATAATCGATGAGCAATCTGATCCACTGAGGGGATCATGACTGCCCTAGTAGGGAGTGGAACTACTGTATACACCATATATCTGACCACAGAAAATAGACTTGGCTTTTAACGGAACTGTTGGCCAGGAAAATAAGCATAGGAAAACCTGAAAATTGTCATTTCCAAACATAGCAATATCTCAGACCTTCTGTGAGTTTATTACATTGTTTTGCTACTTCAAAATGTCCATTTCAGAACCAAAAGTTAAAAGATGGTGAACAAAAGTGAGGCACCTCTTTTCAGCTTTTGACTTCATAATGAATCAATGCAAGAGCTACAGTGCATATACAAAGTCTCCACACCCCTGTTAAAATGGCAGGTTTTTGTGATGGGAAAAAAAGAACCCAAGATCAAATCACGTCAGAAATGTTTCCACCCATGATGTGAAATTCATTCATAAACATTCATTCATTAATTTTCCATACTTCTTTATCCTGTTAGGGTCACGGTGGGGGAGCTGGAGCTTCTTGCTGTGAGGTGAGAGTGGTAGCCGCTAGGGTTGTGCCACCCACAAGCAGTCATTGTAAGGTAAAATATGGATAATTAAAAAAAGGTACAACAACCTGGTTGTATAAGTGTGTAACACCCTTAGGGGATGTGGCTGTGTCCAGAATAAACTATTTTCACATTCAACTCATGTTCAGAAGTATCATCATACAGCTGTCATCAATGAAATGATTCTGATTAACCCCAAATAAAGACCAACTGTTTCGGTAGGTTTTTCTTAGCATCCTCTTAGTTTCATTAACTGCGGAAGCTATGGTCTGCAACGAGCTTACAAAGCATGTAGCGGTTTCTGACTTGTTGAAAGATTTTGATCAAGGACAGGAGTTCAAAAGAATTCTTAAAACATTAGATAGTGCTCCATGGTACTATTCCATAGTTCCAAGGAACACCATAAAGGCCATCAACAACAGGAGAAAATGGAGCACCACAGTGATGTTACCAAGAAAAGCACATCCCTACAAAATTTACAAAAGGAAAAGACAAAATTTACCAGGGAGGCTGCCAAGACACTTATAGCAACATTGAAAGAGCTGCAAGAACTTCTGACAAGTACTGATTACTCTCTGCATGCGACAACAATCGCTCATATTTTTTTGGGCTATGGGATAGGGTGGGCAGATGGAAGTCCTTTCTCACAAAAAAGCCCAAGCCCAATTAAATCACCCCAAACCTCAAGGAAAAATGTGTTCAGGTATGACATGACCAATGCCAAAATGTATAGGCAATAATTCAATAATTACAAAATGTATGCTTGGCCCAAAAAACTGTACCTCATCAAAAAAACCTCCATACCCACAGTGAAGCACGGTGGTGGCAGCAAACATGAGTGTCTACATCATCGTTTCCAAAAACCTCTATTTCCGGCTGCCCACACTAAAACATTTTTAAACTAAAATTAGACTAAACCCTAAAATGGGACTAACACTTTCAATTTCAAACTAAAATGGGACAGATGCTCAGTTTTAGGGGCTTGAAAATTAGGTAGAAGTATGGATGCCAGGTGTAAACATAGCAAAAGTAGTGTATTTTAAAACCAAATTGTATTAATGTGGACAAAGAATCAGGCATCTGCTAGTAAGCTGAAGATCTGAGGGTGACCCAAAGCACACAAAGGAATGGCTTAACCAAAAGAGGATCAATGTTTCTGAATGGCGTAGCCAGAGCCCAGACCTGAATCCAACTAAAATTTTGTGAGGTGACCTGAGGCAGTCTGGGCACAGGAAATGCCCTCAGAAATTGACAGCTCTAGAATGTTTTTGCAAGAAGTCTTTCGCAAAAAGGCCGAGTGGTGTAATAAAAAAAAAAAAAAGGTCTTCAAAAAAGTATTAGTTTAGTGGCATAGACAGTTATGCAGCTAGGTTATTGTAGGTTTTGTTAAATGTTTCACCCTAAAACAATGATTCTTTTTCAATTTATCTGTATACTCTCCAATTTCAGGTCAACTGAAGGTGGGGAAAAAATCTGGCATGATTTAGCTTCGGTTCGTATTTTTACCTTACACAAACCTGCCATTTTAAGGATGTGTTTTATATCCAATTTACATGGAGTCACATTTATGACAAGTACAAGCAAACTGATACTATACCACTGCAATCTGACAATTTTTTTTTTTAAATGAACGTGACAACCTCTGAATTACACTTGTAAACTTTTATCAGTAAACACTTAATTTCGTGGAACATCCTGAAAACAAGCTAGCTCTTACTACTTATGTTAGTCATTATAAGCAGTTGTGCTTTTCTCTACTTCTCGCTCTTGACGTTAATAGAACAAAAAAAGCACGAGTTCGCAAAGATTATATGTATACACACAGCGATCCCTCGTTTATTGCACGAAAAGTGAAAATCCGCGAAGTAGCGACCATATAATGTTTATTTTTTTATTGTAAGCCTTTATAAACCCTCCCACACTCTTATAACCATTACCTACACAGTTATACTGCATAAACCCTTTATATTTCACTTAAATATTACAAAAAAAATACACAAATCAGTTTTAAAAGCATTTATTTTTTCGTTGAAAAGAAGACTGTGATTGGCAGTTGCTGGCGCTGTCTTCTCATTTGATTCAGGAGGTTTTTATACACTTCTATGGCGCCATAAAGAGCATTTCTGAACTGCAAAGAGTGAGTCATTTGTGGGTCCCTTTCTTCAACCGATGACTTAAGCTCTTTAGCGAACCATAAAATGGTGGTGAGGTGCTCGAGAGTTAGGCCTTGTTCTTCGTGTTCTCAATCCTCTTCTTGCTCTTACTCTTCCTCGGTCGCTGACTTGGTCATTTCGGCCAGATCTTCATCGGTCAGCGGTTTTGAATAGACCTCGAGCAGCTCAACGACATCATCGGAAGTCATGTCATCAATGCCTTCTCCTCCTAGCTGTTTTGCCAGCCTACCTTATCTACCTTATATTAACGACCTTATCAACTGCAGAGTGATGAATTCCTTTGGGAGAAAAGCCCCCTAATCCATGTACCACTTCTGGACACAATCTCTTCCAGCAGGCATTGACAGTCTCCTTCATGTCCTTCAGTGCTCTCTGTACATTCACCAGGCACGATGCGATGGTGTAATTCTTCCAGTAGACCT
>JAQLOM010000002.1:11148157-11160703 GCA_030068315.1 Chrysichthys thysi
TTACTTCTGAGAGACTCTGCCTCTCTAAGACATCCCTTTTATAGCTAATCATGTTACACACCTGATATCAATGAACTTAATTAGTTGCTAGATGTTCTCCCAGCTGAATCTTTCTTGCTTTTTCAGTCATTTGTTCCCCCGTGCCAACTTTTTTGGGACCTGCAACAGGCATCAAATTTGAAATGAGCTCATTTAGTGGATAAAATTGTAAAGTTTCCCAGTTTGAACATTTATGTTAACTGTGTTCTGTTGTGAATAAAATATTGGCTCATGTAATTTGAAAGTATTTTAGTTTTCATTTTATTCAACATTAAAAAACGTCCCAACTTTTCTGAAATTCGGGTTGTAGTACTTGCATATGATAAATATGATTTATCTGGACTTTGCAGCTAAATGAAAATCACTGTAAAACAGTTTTAATACACATAAATCTGTGAAATACAGGTCTTTCTTCAAGGATGATTTAAGGTATGTTTTCTCTAGCAGCTTGTGTGTAATTGTTTTATGAGTCAATAATTTAATTACAAAATTAATTAGCCTACTATAGACTTTTTTTTTTTAACATTACATAGTGCTTATGACAGGACAAAATCAGGCATGAACCAAGATTCCATATATATTTTTATATGAATGAAAGATTAATAATTCTTTAAAGTTCTTGTACTTTTTTAAAAGCTGGAGAGAGTGTAACATATCTCTCTCAACGATGCCCAATAAAGTAATAAGCCATTGTTTGGGACTTTGCTAGTTAAAAGGCCTTAAACACTTGAACTGTGTCAGTTTCCAACCCCCTGCAGGATGCAAGGGAAGTCTCCCCACCACCCCCCGTCATAAAACAACTTCTACAGGCTTGTTCCACACTGATTTATAGTTTTGTGTCTTGAGCAGAGATTGGCATTTGCTTATTTAAATATCATGTTCAAGTTTTCAATTAGTTTAGATTAGTTTCAAACAGGTCATGCATGTTGCATTTTGACTTTGTATACTTAATCCATGCTACATAATTATATTATAAGTAATGGTTAATAATTGTACGCTATAATATTATCAATCTTAACTGGTTTCTGTCATTTCTTAATTTTTTTTTTAATTTCACATTTTTTTAAATACAAAATTTCTTCACATTAACTGATTAAGAGGCAGTGTCCTGCTAACATATTATTATTATTATTATTATTATTATTATTATTATTATTATTATTATTATTATTATTATTGTCGTTGTTGTTGTTGTTGTTGTTGTTGTTGTAATAATACTTAACTTGTTAATGATTTATATATTACATTATTGTGTGTAAGTAATTATTTGGTTCTAAAATGCATTATCATATAAAATGTGTATAATCCTATCAACCTGGTTTTAGTTTGATAATTTATCATCCAAATAGTTTTGCTATTAAGATGGAATATTTTAATTGCTTTTCTTAATTTCTTTAGAATTTGATGATGATGATGATGATGATGATGATGATGACGATGAGTGATTGTGATGTGTCCCACAACCACACGACAATATAAAGTTCACACATCTGCACATGACACCATAGTGTGTAATGATTTGGTTCTGAAATACATTCATTTCTAGTGTATATGAGTACAATGCTAACATTACTCTACTAGTTTCTATAATTTCCTAATTAAATGCTCTCACCTATTCTTTCCTATGTTGCACAATAACCTGACCAAAGCCTTGCTCATACATCACTCCAGAACACTCAGGAACATGTTCGCTCAAGTATTTGGTGTGCCATGTTGTTTTATTTGGTATGTTTGTGTCAGACAGAGATCTTTATTGTAATGTGTGGATTACATGTTTGTACAGCTGCCATAGGTGCTGAAATGCAGAGCATGAAGCAGTGTTTCAGAGTGACACCTTGTGGGCATTTTTTACATACTGTACATCGGTCAATGGCTGTAATGTGAAATTTGAGTTTTCTTTCAAAGAGCATTCAGACGTTCTCAGTTGTCAATTATTGGAAATGTTTATAATGAATAATGTATGCAATATTCCCATTTAAAATACAAGCAGTGCAGTAAAATTTATAATGCAGTACAAATTACTACTACAGGTCTACTACATTAAATAAAGGAACCCCGTAACTGAGTGTTGCTCAAACAGAAAGGATTCTAAGTAGATTCCTTTTTTTAAAAAACATTTTTAACAATACTATGCTTCAGCTTCATTTCCTACCCATAGGTTCTAAGAGATTGTATAAGACTTCAGACCAAATTAGATACCTGATTGTGAGGTTATTTCAAACCTCCATGACCCTAACCTGGTCTGGTGATGGGAAACACTGTCTTCAAAGTCTAGTGTGTAAAGACAGAGCCTACGCTAGGACACATCCTGGCTGAATCATCTACGTTAGCTTGTCTGTTTGAGCAGGTCTCCATACAAACAACAATGACCCTGTTTGTCCTTGCTGGGATCGGTAAACATCCTCAACGCAAACAGCAGCGAGTGAGAGAAAAAAGTCACACCAGCAGGCCAGCTGCTTTCTCACTTCATGAGCTCTTTGAAGTCTGTAGGAGAGAGCTGATAATGGAGAGCCTAAAATTCTTAATCCGTTTAATTGGAGTGTGGGTCCCTCAAGCTTTATCTCGGTCTCTGTGGCCGTAGATGAGACGTCCAATTTATGGCCAGATCTCTTAGATCTAATGAGGTTCGAAACCTTGATCTTTTTAGAGTTTGTAGTTCCAAACAGTCTTGAACTGCACAGAATCCAGTGGGGCAAATGGGTGAGTGAATGAATGAATGAATGAATGAATGAAAATGATGATGATGATCTCTTGGTATAGTCACAAATACTCCTAGATGTCCAAGGTCTTAAAGTATAAAGTCCTCTGATGCAATCATTTCTTGACTTTCTGCTTAACTGAATGAATCGATGTAGTGTAATTACAAACATGGCCTTATGCAAACGCAGGTGACTTGCTGTTGATCAAAAAGTTATTACACAGCTTACTTTGTATGGAAAATAAAGCAATAAAGAAAATTTGACATTTGTGCAAATAGTTTTATTTTAGAATGAAAGTAAAATGCTGAACATTGTGAAATCTCACATATGGAATTGTGCAGTGACAACATTTGTTTCGAATTCTTAACAGTGTTCCTGCTGACGCACTGCACATTCTTGGTGTCTTCTCAAGCAGCTTCACGAAGGAGCCTGTGTTACACAAGCTGCCACAAGCCAACAGAATAGCCTTCATGCACCTTACCACAGATTCTCTCAGTCTTTGAGACTGTTCTGGTTGGATCAATGCCATCCTTCCAAAAGATTTCCTTCACTGGTGTTTTACTGATGGTGATGACGAGCACTATCTTGGCAGTTAATAAAGTGACAGTCAGGGCCATAGCATATAATTTATCGGTTTCATTCTCATTTGTTTTCCCATCATTCGATTTACACTAGGTTTTAAATATGGTTCTGGGATGATCATTGCAAATATACATAACACAGAAGAAGAATACAGCTTCCTATTCTTATTATTTTTGTTACAGGGAAGGTAATTAGCTAATTTATCTGTACTGCATAATGTTTATAATGTTCTCTTTCTCTTGGAGGGTGCAAACCATTCTGTAGTTCATTCTGCATTTCTCTCACACCCACATGTGTGCAGACCTGGCTGCAGGTGCAGCGAATGCAGCTGTGTGGCTGCTCTGTTGCTAGGAGGCCCAGAGGAGGCGCATTAAACTCAGTGGGTCATTACAGCTTCCTTTTGAGTACAGTTTCCCCCTCCTCCACAAGCCAGACAGCCAGGCATCTGTTTCAGGCCATCAAGGCTTGTCTGGCCTCCACATGCATGCCCTAAATCATTGCTAGTGAATCCCACAGACACAGCCCTCTCCCTATAGGCTTTATTTGAGTTTTGAATATTACATCAGTACTGTGTAATCCCCATGCGATCTATTCCTTAGATATGGCAATTGCTGGTGAAGTACTGGGCTTTGCCTTGATTTTTGCATTCATTTGGACTTGGATTCCCAGACTTACTGCAAAATCATCATTTTAAAAGCTATAAAAAGTACTTAACCATGCATGAGGATTCAACTCACAGACAGAATTTAAGCTCCATTTTGTTTACGTGTAATCACACAATGTCCGTATCAGTTATAAATGTATCCTAGTGCTGCAACAACCCTAAAAAAACGATCCTGTCTGGAAAGCAAGAGCAAATTTTCTCATCACCCAACAACCTTTTCTCTCATGTAGCTATTCCTCTCTAAGCCATCTCCACCTCTGCATGCTTGTTTGTACCTGCCATGTTGCTCTGCTTGTCTACTCAGCATGCCACTGTGTAACATCTTATCAGTATCTTAAAGATCAAAGACCTGTACTGATTTTTATCAGGTACTATCTCTCCCCTCTTTCTCCAGTCTGACTCTTTAGTAGGACTGGGCTGACCTGGTCTGCAAATGTTATATCTGTTGGTTCATCCGCCTTTCTTTTTCTATGAAGAAAACAGGATAGCTTCATTCTACTTGGCCTGATGAGACAGCCGCTGCCTTAGGACAAGTGGAAGAGGTCAGACCGCTTCATGTCTTTACAACGAAACAGCTGACCCCGTTAAGCTTAACAGGCGAGGTTAACTCCGTGCAGTAAATCTGAGACCTTCTACACTCTCTTAGAGAAAGGTCATTTGATTCATCTGATATTCAATGCGAGTCAGTTAAAATGGACCGTTTCTCATATTTTCCTGACATCATTTCTTTTAATCGTTGCTTAAAATGACTCAAATGAATGTTTTCTAGTTAAGCACAAATTGACAAATTATGTGCATGTTTGAACAGCCGGACAGGGAGAGAGAGGCGAATTACCAAAATCACGACCTTGCCCTGACCTGGCTGAAGGAAGTGGTCATGCAGCTCAGGACAAAGCAGTGAAGGAGAGAGTCTGATGGGGCTGGATGGTCAGCTTGGAACAATGGAGACTGCGCATTCGGCCAAAGAGACACACAAAGGATGGGGCAGCCTGCTTCTTCCCACTCACACCTCGACTCAGTCCTGGCATTTCACACTGCCTTGCGAACAGCCATTCAATCAAACTACTGTTTAAGCTAAACCTTGGCCCACACAGAAATCTAGATGAGCTTGTTAGTTTGTGTTTAAAGACACTGACACCCTGTGTTACACGGACGCAAGTATGTACTTCAATACGCTGGAACTCCGTACGGTAATGTGGAAAAACGTAACCGAGTCAAGTCATGTGAAGAGCCCTTTAAAACGTCATTATCAGACCCAGGTGACACTACGACGACAAGTAAAACCGTAAATGTTACCAAACGACACCATGTGTCTGATGTATGGTTAGATCTGCCATAGCCATAGGGAGGTGTGAGGGGCCGATTGCTCTGTAGGGAATTGGAGGCACCGAGTTAAGCGCCCTCTGGCAAGAACCAAGAGGGAGAACTCACAAGAGTCCCTTTTTTTTCTTTCTCTCTCAACGGACTGCTCCACCCCTTTACCTGTCCTAGCTCTGGTGCAAGGTGTGGGTCTGCATATCAAACACTTGCAGCGCCTTTGATGTTCAGAAAAACATAAACACTGATCTGACCTGAGTCGTAACAGCTTATTTGTCCTCTTTAGTCATTCATGGGCTTCTTGTTGAATGGAAAGTCTTCAAAGGGACTTCGAAGTGGGCTTGGCTTACAGTAGCCATGCTGGCTCTGAGGGGACTGGCCTGCTAGGTGGAGGGTTGGAGGAAGGCCATCTGGCTTCCTGCACTTAAGATTTGATATTGATTTATTGGTTGTACGTGTAAAGATAGGAGGAAACCAGCTGCCGTGAGCTCGCTGTGTTTTAAAGGCTCTCTAAACCATTTTCAGTGCGCTCTGCTTCTTATCAAAACCTCAAGTAAAGTTCAATTGGGAATATATTGATGTAACTTAGCCGTAGTTGGAAAAGCATGTGTAAAACACAGGATTCAGACCACTAATGCAAAGTTATGCTAAAAAAAAACAAAACAAAACAAAACAACAAAAGCAAACGAAAACATGCCCGCTCCCTAAAACTTTGTGAAAAATAAAGCTATTACTGTATTTACGCTTTCAACACTCACTAAAAATGATTAAGAGCCTAAATGTTAGGCTTAGAAACTTCACAACGTTATTATATGTTAAATATGTAACATACTATTTCTAACTATGTTGTTATGAATGTACAAAAAAAAACCCTAGTAGTAAAAGAAAAGAAAGGATAGAACAAATATTACCCATATCACATGGCTGTCCATGTTTGATCTACAGCTTCACTAGGGGTGTAGTTTTATCACGGCCAAAACCTGACAAATCTACTCTACACATATTCACCAGTGTATAACTACTGGGAAACAGAGCTTGTGTTTATGATCTGCTCCTCTGTTGGGATATAGGCCAATGTGCCTATCTATATTCTCCCTAGACTGAAAGTATCAATGGGGCTCTTTTCTCAGTTTACTCATCACTTCTCCTTCTTCCCTGCTTTCATCCCCCCACCCATGCAGCGCCTGAGATTCTGATAATGAGGTGAGAATTTTATTGCGCTCAGCCTCCTGGCCTGGCATCAGCCTGTGGGAGCAGGGCCTGGTTTAGGACTGCAGCTTAGATTGGCAAACAGCTCCCCCTGTTGAGCCTTTCTATTTACAATACCCCAGCCCGTTTCTCTGGAGACATGCTGGGTCAGGATGGATAGTCAGCGGACACCCGACTTCACTTTCCGACTGCACATATCAGACTATGAGGCTATCAAGCGAGACAAGTGTAGGAAACTATGGGTTGAGTGGAATGACTTGCCCTTTCTTGAGAACTCCATTTCAAAGTGAGGGATCAAGGACAGACATGCGCATGCCATGTGGTGAATGACAATAGCTGCACCCTCCACCTGTGGATCTTGGAACAGAGTGAAACATCTAGGACAAAGGAACTCTGGAAGTTCTCGAGGTTAATGAATCCAAGATACGCAGCATGTGAGAGGGTTGGCAAACAGGGAGGACACTATGTAATTCAGGAGGAAGTCAGGGCCCTATCCCCTGCAATGAATGCCACAGAAAGACAGTTTGTATATGTGTGTGTGTGTGTGTGAGAGAGAGAGAGAGAGAGAGAGAGAGAGAGAGAGAAAGGGCAAATGAGATCAAGAGAAAGAGAGAGAAACGGGGAGGAGAGTCATCTGGTGTGGTGGAGACCTTGCGGCAAAACATGACATGGGGGCCATGTTAAATGGCACAGCCCCTAATGGACACGAGACAGCACATGCACACACTTCACACTAGTTATTTTACACCAGCAACATCTCATTATCTCGAATTAAGGGCCACATGAATATGACAGTAAGATCAAAGGAGTCTTGAGGAACACATTTAAAGGACGTGCTGCAACTTTTATGAGACTCCTCGTGGGGGAATCTTCTCATTTGCACTCTGAAGTTCTTTAACAGACCCCACAGCACTGCTAAAAGGTCACTCTCACCTTCGGTCTACTCACAATTATTATACCCACAAAATGATAATCTAGTTCAGACAGCAAATGGAGTTTCCTATTGTATCACATGAATTCATTTTCAGTAACATTTTTGTCATGAAAAAAAATATGTTTCATCCACTGTATCATAAGACTGATGTAGTGGGCATCTGCAGTCTTACAGTACTCTTCTTCTTGCAGTATTTAATTAGCAATATTTCATGGACCAGTATTAGAGTACTTATGAAGTACATCCCCGTACCGCTCTTTGTTATACCCAACCCCCCCGGCACAAGACCACTGAGTAGATGCTCTTTTGAAGAAGCTGTCGTTTCCTTCTCGGGACTCTGTTATTTCAGTAGTGAAGGAGCCAAGTGGCTCTTCACAGGGAGCTGAGGTTGTCAGCTCAGCAGGGGAGGGAGGTGCACCTCACAAGGGGGACACAGTACAAAAACAAACACCGTCCCCGACAGGAAAGGAGCGACAAGACCCTGCTGAGATGCAGTGAGCATCCGTGGCCTTATGACGTCAGAGGAACCGTAATGTGTCATATCACAGAGAACAAAATAAAACATTTGCAAATGTGTTTTCTGTTATTTGGATGATGTGCTTTTCGGGGCTACTAAAGAGATGCTGCAAATGAATAAATCACCTTCACATGCCTAATCAAAACCATTTGCCTTTCTCATTTCAGCCACCTAAGGTTAGCAATGAATGTTTGAGAGTAGCAGTGGAACTGTCCATATACAGTTTTCAGACTTTCTCATGGGGAACGAAAGAAATTTAGAAATTCTGTCCAGGATACAGCAAACTTAGGTGTCCCTCTGGTGTTCAGCGTGGGTTCAGTCATATATGCACAGGGACCACCTGATATATCCTGCATGAGTTTAGGAGTCTACATTTTGCACAGCATGCACAGATCATTATCTAAAATTGCTCTAAAATATCTAAATAAATAAATAAAACCCTATAAATCTACATTATATGTTTAGAAGTGTAATAAGTAATGACAGAGTCTTATGATGTTGTATTTTCAAGTTCATGTTGCTATACTGTATAAAGCAAACAATACCTTGCAAACTATTTGGCCCTACATCCATGCAAATCATACACTCAGAGCACTTTTTTTTTTAAACTAGTTCCCATGACTAAGTATAGACTGCCCTCTGGTGCACATGCAACCATACTGTATATTCAAGAGACTGGTGGAAAGGAGTGTCTGAAATAAACTATAGACTCAGACAGTTGAATAAATTGCTCACTTCTCCTCTAACAACAAGGGATGCCAAAAGATCTACGATTACATACTGTAATAGGATTTTCTGTCTAGGTTATGTGTTGAAATTAGTCAAGCCTAAAATTATAAACACAAACTAATTGGTTTTTTCATCGTTTTTTAATTATTCTATCACCAGAAACCTTATTTTCAGGATTCCCTAACTACGTGGTTACACATGCAAAATCTCCTTGCTATTAATCACCAAGGAAAACCAAGGTGCTTTCAGGATAAAAGATCCATATGGTTGGTGAACTGCATATGAAATCAGTGGACAAATTAAAACACAAAATCAGGTTAGCTTGTGTGTATGTGATGATGATGATGATGATGATTTGGGGCCTTGTCTTGTCTTGTGCTGCTCTATGTACAGTCAGGATCATAATCAAAACGAGACTCGAACAGTTAAAAGTTTGACAAAAAATTGAATGCATGAGCTTGTTGGACCCGACACAATGACAAGGATGGTGAGGAAGTTAAGGAAAAACTTACACATCACACTTTAAGAACTGTTTGAAAAACATGTGCTGTGAATTAAAGTGAGCAATTCACATGCACACACATAATATCTAAAGGAGAACTTGAAGTATTCTGGATGGAGAAGTGGATCATGATCATGATCATGAAGTACATTATTGCTGTTAATCTGCTATTAACTCTATAGTTAAGCATTTTACATTTGAGAGAGGAAATCATATACTATATAGTCAGTACATACAGTTTACATATTTACATATTGTCCTGTTGGAATATATATTTTACCGTAAATGCTTATTTGGCTCCATATATTTTCCAGTTCTGCCTGTAGAAAGGCAACCCTAGAACATGATGCTCTCACTGATAAGCTTGATCATAGTAATGGTGTTACATGAGTATTGTAAGTCTTATTAGACCATAAAATCTTTTTTCTCCAAAATCTCTCAGAAATTCTAACATGTTCTTTCTCAGAAATGGGCATTCCCCCAAAGAAACCAGATTCGTATATAGAAATACTGATGATATTGCTTATGTCTACACAGATTCTCCTATTGCAGCTTGTGAACTCTGTAACTCCATTGTGACTCTTGCACATTTTTTGATAACCGCCCTTCTTACCTGAGCGCTCAATTTGGCCTATTCTTGGTAGCATCTACATTATGCCACATTTCTTCCACTTTGTAATGGATTTCACCTTAAAAGGTTCAAAGCTTTGCCCATGTTTTAATAATCTTCACTGTATTGTTTCCTTCTAACTAACAATATCTACGCTTCACAGACACTTTGGTTTTCATGACAAAAGGACCTCTCTGAGCCGTCTTTTTACCTATGAGACCATTCAATATCCGAGGCATTTACTGTGCAACACACACCCGAATTACAGTTGAAATGAAAACAAGGGGTTATATTTCACCCCTTCAAACCATCCATGAAACACTGATGAAACATCTGTATACTGACTTGTATGGCTGTACACACATACCAATATTTTCCAGGAAGGTGATGTATGACTGTGCGTTTCTGAACACAACATGCAATATTCAACCCACAGATTTGGATCCTGGCTCTGAGCTCCATCTGGCCCAAGCTTCAGTCTGAAAAGCTAGCTGATCATAAACACCCAAGCTCTGCAAAAAACAACAAGCACAGCAAAAGGCTCAGAGTTTACTCGATAAATGAATGAATTACTTGACAGCAGACATGGCTAAGCTAAAATCAATGATCCTGAAGCTGAGAGCCAGTACAGTGCCCCCTATTGGCTGATAATGGCCCACCAGAGAAGCCACCACTTTCCTCAAAGCAACCTGTGACAGCCACCCTAAAGATGGCTGTGTCTAGAGTAGGATTGGATGGTGCAACACATATTATATAACATTTAGTTCCAGTCCACTAATCTGATTGGATAAGCAGCATTCCAAGAGTGCTTAAATTTAGTATAGCTGAACGAGGATTTTTCACTGTGTGCATCACTCCCCTCATCTGTGTCCTATACATAAATATTTCCCGTTTCGGAATGCTTATAGTGTTAACGACACCATCAGCTAACTTGGTAAATGATACGTTTCAAGCATGTAACTTTTGGTTTAAAATGTGAAAGCTCACCAGATGCAGAAGCACATGCGCTTGCTAATGTGATCCATAATGAGCAGGGATGGATTTCTTAAAACATTCTTAAGGCTATGTACTTCAAGCACTTCAAGGAACAAGTAAAGTGTAAGAGCTAAATTTATGTTGAAGTAACATATTTCATTTGTGCGTCAACCAGTGTACACATTTGAATCAAACGAATTTAATGAACGTGTTTATCATAGCTATTTGTAGGCCTGCTCCCTTTGGTCATTGTTTTGTATAGTGAAAAAAAACGTTTATTGACGATGTGAAGGAACTGATTTGAATTAACATAGTCTGGATTTGTACAGCCAACATGATTTGCTAATGTATAATCAAAGCCCAGGAACAAAATGTAATATTCATGGTCACCCAAGCCCAGGTCTGATCTAATCTCACTACAGCTGCAAAACAGCAGTGCTAACCACTGCACTATGGGTACAATGGAGTGCATCCTTTCTACACAATTAAAACCAGTAAATTAAATATTTGCTTAAATTCAATTTAGAGCAATTAGGGAATGTTTCATACAATTTCACTTGATTATGCTTATGCCACATCACTGGTGGTCTCACCACACCATGTTCAGTGCCAACAGACTGATCATCTATAGCAGTTAAACCACCTGCCTAATATTGTGGGTCCCCCTTGTGCCACCAAATCAGCTCTGACCTGTCAAGGCAAGGACTCCACAAGACTTCTGAAGGTATTCTGTGGTATCTGGCACTGAGACATTCCCAGCAGATCCTTTAAGTCCTATAGATTGTGAGGTGGAGCCTGTATGGATTGGACTTTTTTATCCAGCACATCCCACAGATTGAGATCTGGGGAATTTGGAGGCCAAGTCAACACCTTGAACACTTTATGTTCCTCAAACCGTTCCTGAACAGTTTTTGCAGTGTGGTAGGGAGAGTTACCCTGCTGCAAGAAGCCACTGCCCTTAGGGAATACTGTTGCCATGAAGGGGTGTACTTGATCTGCAACAATACTTAGGTAGGCACATGTCAAAGTAACAGCCACATGAATGCCAGGATCCAAAGATTCCTAGTAGAACATTGCCCAGAGCATCACACTGCCTCCACCGGCTTGTCTTCTTCCCCTACTCCCACCTGGCGCCATCTCTTCCTCAGGTATGTGATGTACACGCACCCGGCTGTCCTCATGTTGTAAAAGAAAATGTGATTCATCAGAACAGCTAACCGTCTTCCATGGCTCTGTGGTCCAGGTCTGCTATACGCATACTTATTGCAGGCATTTTTGGTGGCGGACAGAGGTCAGCATGAGCACTCTGACAGGTCTGCAGCTACACAGACACATACACTGCAAACTGTGAATCACTGTGTGTTCTGACACCTTTCTATCATAAGAAGCAAGAACTTTTTCAGTTATGTGCGCTGCACTAGCTCTTCTGCTGAATCGAACCTGACAGGCTAGCCTTCATACCCCACCATGTACATTAATGAGCCTTGGGCACCCATTTTGAACATGCTCTGACTCAGTCGTCTAGCCATCCCAATTTGGCCCTCGTTAAAGTCGGTACGCTTGCTTATTTTCCCTACTTCCCACAAATCAACTTTGAGAAATGACTGTTCACTTGCTGCCTAATGTATCCCACCCGTTTACAGGTGCCTTTGTAAGGAGATAATCAGTGTAATTTACTTCACCATTGTTGGCCACGGTGGCTGAGTGGTTAGCACTGTCGCCTCACAGCGAGAAGGTCCTGGGTTCGAGCCCCGGGTTCGGCACGGGTG